>CM042193.1:14286695-14314107 GCA_023539305.1 Ilex asprella | reverse complement strand
CCACCACCCAACAATCTTCTATAAAAGGGTTCAAGGGTTGTGGGTGATCCACCTATGTACTATGAAGGTGTGGAGCCGAGAGTTTCGAGGGTAAAATTATTCTATTTTAACTTGAGTATCAAAAGTTTAAAATACGGAAAAACCATTTCTACGTATAAAATAAAATAGCTATATAATACCCTCATAAAACCGACGTTTGGTCGTCCATTCATACAGTGCTCTCAAGTGAGCACATGCTAACTTTCAATCATGTAAGCTTATTTACTTGCCTTAATTAGAGATACATGCATGTATATGAAAGAATTTTTCCAAGAGGGTAGGCTATTTGAGCATATTAACTCTAATAAATAATAATAAACTCTACATAAAGGCTAACTTCCAAAAAAAAGTTCATTGAAGGATGAAGATTTTCTAATCAATCTTTTCTACTTGGTGGATGCTCGAGAATTGAATCGTCAGTCTCTTAACTCTATATATTGAGTTAAATAGGTCACATCCATTTCAACATTTACATGGAGCAAAGAAAGAAAGATGGCTTACATTTTACAGCAAGATGGATAAGTTTCCATTCAGTACTAGTTTTTCTTGATGATAGATTATTCATGATCACGCGTGTATTCATGGGGTACACTCGTAAGTCATAATTATAGTTAATCTCGATTGGATTCATATATATCTAACGTATTGAAATAGGATAGGAAGAAATACATGAAGGCTCCAAAGATCCACATCGGCTTGGCTCCAAAGTTCCAAACACATTATTGTACCAACAGTAAAGCTCAAACAGAGACAGACTCACCAGGTGAAAAAAGAAAAGCATGCCTTTGAATAATCTTCCTGAATTCTACAGAGCAGCGGGACAGTCATCTTCAGTGGAAAACATGGAGAGGGACGTATTGAGCTGTGGCATTGAAAAGCTAACTAGTGGAGGTGGAGGTTGCTCTGACTACTCGGTTATGGATGTTGGTTATATGCTCAGAAATAGATTGAGTGCTCAGAAATAGATTGAGAAGTTTAGATGAAGATTGTAAGCTTTTGAGGTTGAATGGCAAATTTGATTACAGTGCTTGATTGGGAGGAGGATAGAGATGGGTGTATCATCAAAAAACAGCAAAAAATCAGTGAAGGTGAAGCAGACAGTTGTAGATTTGCAATGCTGGTGTCATCGATAAGCTGAAGATTACTTTCAACAATGGTATGTCTCAGTGACGATTATCTGTTGACACTCTCATCACAGATTACAGTTGCGGATTGCTGTTCCTATTTTACTTGGCCACCTCAAATGATTCAGCATTTGATGACTCTAGCTGTCATAAGATACCAATCAAAGAAGTTCATTCTGTGACAAACAATCTTAGTTCATGGACACTTCATTGGCCAAGATATATATAGCTGTTGAGTCCTCTATTGCATGAAATGGAAGTGACTAGCACTGACATGAAAGATGTTCATAAATGAAGGTTTCAAAGAGAAGGAGAAAAAAACTTGCACAAAATTTCAAAAGAACAAATAAATTGGCTTAGACTTAGAGAGATGAACCAACCCAAGCAGTATCATACATAGGCATGAGCCAGCTGGATGTCGAAAATTTCAAGCCTCCCAATAACAAAGGAGAAGAATTTGAAATGCCTCAAACCTGAAAGGTACAGCTGCATACACAGAAGACAGAGAGTGAACCTTATTTCTAGCTATTTCCCAGGTAGAACATGTACAAGTTCCATAGAGTAGCCATACCAAAACATCAAAATCTAATTAACCTAAAGTGCATATATCACCAATTGAATCAGGAACCTCAATAAAAATAAAATAAAAAACTTGGGGGCAGTAGGTTAGGGGACAAGGTGCCAACTTTATGAAAAGAGCAATCCAGGAAACGAGATTCCCACTAAGGTGGAGTTTGCATGGGGAAGTCAGATGGTTCTTAGTATAAAACTAAGGGCAAAATTCAATTCAAGACGTAAATCTACAATTGTAAGTAAAGATATTTGGTATACTAAGGTAAGGAACTGTGCTTTGTGCTGAGAATTGGGTTTTGATGTGAGGCTATTGGCTTACCCGCAACAGGTTTATAGAGGCATACTATCAGAGGGCCAGGATATTGCAGTTCATTAAGCACATAATGATCTTTCTTGTTTACAAGCTACGTTACAATGGGAACCTCTCAGAGGGGCTGTTTGGTGCATTATCATCTTCATCATGAACTTTCACCTTTGTTATTATTATTATTTTTGGTGTTTTTTCCATTTATTTTATAGGGAGTAATGAGCAGGTTGATTAAAATAGGTAAAGGAAAAAATTATGTCTTGTGATATTAAGGTAGATTGATCATCATCACACCTAGTACTTTTCTCATTTGTACTAAAATTCAAACACCATCATTTTACTATATCTATTTTCTCCTCGACTCATGGCAGCCATCTAAGAGCATCTCTGACGAGACTCTTCAAGATAGCTACTCAAAATATATTAAAGTATTATATTCTTTATTTTAAATAGTCATTTTTACAAAGTTACTCCTACCATGTTTTCTATTTTGGCTAATTATTATTAAAATTTTAAGTCAAAATATTGCAAAGTTTGGAACATCATTAAAATTCAAAATAACTATCGCCTTGGAGTGCAAAAAGAGTTATTTGGCTCTTCAAATATAAAATAACTAGCTAAAGAGGCAAGGCAAATATAGAGAGTTATTTAGCCCAAATGTAAAATAGCTAGTCCCTTGGAGTACAAATTTGTGATTTGACTCTTTATTTTAGCTAACACATGTCAAATAGCTAGCCCCTTGGAAAT
The DNA here is from genome assembly GCA_023539305.1 of Ilex asprella. Classification (NCBI taxonomy): domain Eukaryota; kingdom Viridiplantae; phylum Streptophyta; class Magnoliopsida; order Aquifoliales; family Aquifoliaceae; genus Ilex; species Ilex asprella. Next base: position 14,311,317 of record CM042193.1, on the reverse strand, counting down.
GCTCGAACATTCTTATGTCTGTCAACTTTCAAGGCAAATTGTTAGACTTTGGGTTATCAGAAGCAATTAGCATAGGCCAGTCATGTGTGAACATTATAGTTATATGGATCAATGTTTACAGTTTTGGAATAGTTCTGATGGGGATCGTGTAGGAATTTGATAAATATTATAGATTAATTTTGAAAATTATTTGGATACTTTTAGTATTTATCTTTTAAGTAGTTTTTTTTAACTTTTGAGGTTTTATTTGTTATTATTTATTTATTTTAGGATTTTAATTTTCCTATATAAAAAGATGCATGTAAGGATTTTATTTAGACTTGACTTATTGATTACATGCCTAGATCTCCTTGTTCCCTTCCTCTCTCTTCTATTTCTCATCCCCATAATTCTATTCTTCACTTCTCATATCCTTTGATTCTTCTATTCTCATCCCTATTATCTTCTTCTTAATCTACATTAAAAATCAAACTAATACAATCTACATCAATTGGTATCAGAGTTCTTACGATCTACATCAAGTTCTTTTACAACTTCTATCAGGTCACTGGGATTATTAGGCCAAATCTGAAGAGACCAAAGCTGTTGGATAAAATGGTGAGAAACAAATTCTGTTATATGTTTCCATACTTTCAAAAAATTCAGCCATCAATTTTTCGTAAATTCTCTTATGTAATTCTCTGTCATGCAAAACTTCTCATAGATAAGGGGGGGAGGGTTAATATAACAGAGTTTTCTGATCCTAGACTTAATGGGGAATACTTAATTGAAGCTTTTGAACTGATACATAAGCTAGTTTGTCGTGCACAGGGCTTAAGCTGCAAGTGCCATCCATGGCACAAGTGGTTGCAAGACTAGAGAAGGCTCTTGACACTTCAACAAGCCTGAATTTTTTACACCACATCTCACAAATGTTTCCTAGGTTGACTGAATCATTCCTGTCTATATTAGGACTTACAAAGGGCATCTTTGATAGCACTATAACTGAGTCTTATGTTCTTAGGATGACAAGAGGTGATCATGGTACAAATCTGGTTCTGCACAAAGCTTCAGGAGAATCGGAAGCTAACAGACACTTAGCTCTCGAAAAAATCAAATCAATATTAATAATTAAACAGCATAGAAATCTGGCTCTCCCAAACAACAGAGTGTGCGTGTGTGTGTTGATGCGAACAGATTACTCAAATCCAACCCCAACACAGCGAATTTAAGTGACAAAAGCTAATCTTTTTGTGTTGAGATTTACAATGTAGATGATTTACATTACAAAACATTGTTCCTACTGTTATTAACAATAGAAAAAAGAATCATATTACAAATAACAATACAATCATATTTTGGTACAAAGCTTCATCAAAAAATAGAAGCTGTTTAGTGATTAGCTCTTGAAAAAACCGAGCAAACATCACGAATCACTGTGAAACTAAAGCCAAGCATCCCTGCACAACAATTTTATGTACGTACAGAAAGTTGTAAAGTCACTACACGTGGATGAATTGTTCTCGCGGAAGAGCTGGAGTCATCAAGCCGAAGGAGATCTTCTCATTGAAATCATGCAGGATTCTGATGAGAGAACTGGCCTTCCTACTTGCTCGAGACGAGCCTTCAGTGAGTAGGGAATACAATGATTCCATGAGAGATGGGTTCTTTACTAAAACAGGAACCACATCTGCACCACCATTAATGCACAAAGACAGCAACAAGGAAGCACAGTACTCCTTTGCTACCCTTGATGTGGAAGAACTTAAAATCCCAACAATCAAGGGTAAAGCTCCAGCACTCAAGACAGCCATTGTTCCATTAAGCTTCTCTGCTAAAGTTGCCAAAACAGCCATAGAATCAATCACAAGGTCTTCTCTTTCGAAGGATGGCAAAAGATTGACCAGCAAGGGGACTAATCCAGCTGAAAGTACCCTCCAATGGTTATTAGGGTACATTATGAGTCCAAAGAGTGCAACCAGTGCATTTTTCTTGCCCCGATTCGTTCCATCCCAGAGCAACTCAATTAGAGATGGAATAATCTCAGGATTTTCCCCAATCAAAACGCGATACTCCTCAACTGAAGCTAGGTAAAACAGCACACCGGCTGCCTGCTGTCGGGCTACCATTCTTGCTCCATCCTTCAGAACATTAAGTATTAGTTCCAATCCCCCATTCTCAACAATTATTCTTTTGCTTCTGGCGTTCTTCGAGAGATTCAATAGCGCTGCAATTGCATTCTCTCGGGTTAAAGAATCAGCTGAAGAGAGAAGATCCAATAGGTGTGGTATTGCCCCAGATTCAACCAAACAAGACCTGTTAAAAAAGTTTGTTTTGGTGAGCAAACGAATCTCATGAGCAGCTTTGTTCTGCTCTTCATTTGTTCCATCCACAAGCCTGCCAACAAGAAAATTGGCTACCATTTTCACGGCCTTTTCAGTTGAAACACTGCCTGCAATAACTGTCCCTTTTTTGTCACGATTCCGCCTCTCCGATTCTTGATGATCAGCAAATGGAATGCAATTCTCCAAGCAATATTGTTTGGTAAGCAACTTCAAAGCCAAATTGGGCACTAGATCAGTGCATATGAGCTTCTTCCCAGTCTTCGGGCAGGTCCGATTTCCGGACCTGAACCACTTCAAGATCGAAGACCGATCATAGGTATGCCCAGTTGCGACTGTCACCGGATCAGTCATGATCTCTAGCGAAATCGGGCACTGGAAATCATCCACATTCAAACACTTAATCACTTCACTGCTGCAAAAACGATCAAATTGCCGAGTGCTTTCACTTTCCACAGCATCAAACAGTGTGCATCGACAGTAGATCATGAAGCCCATTAAACTACTGAGAATTCCCACATCTCTCTTCTCTGTAGTCAACCACTCCAACCCAATTTCGGAGTCAAAGAACTTGACCTCTTTGTGACTCTCACTCCAGCTTCTAATCCCCAAATTCCCAAGAACCCATTTCAAATCACTTGGTTCCGGAACAATTTGTTCCCTAAATTGACTCAAAATGGAGAGAATTTTCTCTGAAAGACGCTTATCGTTCGGTTCGATTTCGAACCGAGCCTTCATTGCTTGCCTCCTCACCAACTCAACCAACTCTTTTACTTCTACAGAAACATCCACCGAATTCAACGGCAAAATCTCCAAAGCCAATGCGATCGCTCTTATCAGTACTCGAAACTGATTTGAAACTTGCTCGGCCTTCATTAGCATAAAAACTCGAGCATCATTGCGTGTACAGTCCTCCAGTAAGTATTGAACTTTCTGGAAGATGAAATGTAACTCAGACAAGCTCAAAAAAACTGAACTCGAAATTTCTGAAGACCCATTTCGGATTTCTTCAAGAAAAATAAGAAGAACTCCGACTAGACGAATAAATTCTCTCGAATTTCGCCTATTGGTGTAAATTATCTTTGATTTGTAACCACATATTATGTGGGCTAGATTGATCAAGGAAGGGAGAAGGGTCGTGGATGAGACTGGCCCACAAGGACGGACAGCCGGAAATGTTAGAATCCGGCGACTGAACACATCGGAATTTTTAACCATTGAAGAAGAAGAAGAAGCTATACAACACAAAGAAAGAAAGAAAGAAAGGTTTGTGCTTTGATTTTTGACTTACGACTTTCGAGATTTTATTTGGGCTTATGGACTTGAAATGGGAGTTACCTATATATATAGATAGGTTGGTCGTTGAAGATTACAGAAGAGGACACGTGGTTGGATATGATGGATTGATGGTCGGTTTTTTAAGATCAACTGGGTGAAGATGGTTACACGTGTCAACCGGAACGTGGGAGATATGGGGTGCTAGGAATGGCGGCTTCCTGGGGGTGCTTCATGAGCTAATAACAAAGTGACACGTAGAGAGAGAAAAATGGTGCGAAGCGCGTGCTCAGTGAGAAGGTTACGGGGTACGTGAATGGACGGAGCCGACACCAATGTGATGCACATCGTGACACTAGTAGCCGCGGGTTTGAAACTAGCATCATGTAATAATGTTACCAAAAATAGACCCTTTTTTCCCAGTTATTTTGATCCCATCAAATTCAGGTTTAAGGTTAATTTTACTTTTGTTTTTTCAAAAATACTTTAATTCTCACTATTAAATCTTATAAATTTTAATTTGTACCCCTCATCTTATGAATTTGTAGCAATATAAACGTCAAATTATAAGTGCGCTTCAAACATGAGTTTATATATAAATTCAAATATTGTTGGCGTATCAAGTGTGGGATTAACATGTATTTAATTAATGAAATTCTATTTTTGATACAAAAAATGGTATCAAATTGATCACAGAAGAAGAGTTGTAATGATGGACATACCTGATTAATCCTAATTAATGCATGATTTAATTTAAGTTAATAGGTCAATTGTGTTAGTTAAATAAAGTTAAACTAATTAAAATTGACCAATTAGGGTTAGTGTGTGAATTAGGGATAATGCATTAATTGTTGTTCTTTTAAAGGTTTTATGCGTCAAAACTATAAACTACCAGGGAGCCAATTGTAACAAAACTACAAATTATTGGAGAACTATTTATCAAAGCTACAAACTATAGGATGTCAATTATTAAAGCTCAAAATAAAGAGAGATTAAAGTAATCCAAATGGCATCTTTGGGGCTTGAGAATGTCATATTTTAGAAGCTTGTGAATGACATCTTTGGGGTTTGTGAATTTCATCCTATGGGGCTTGTAAATGGCATCTTTTGGTTGCCTATAAATACCACTCCTTTGTATTTCGTAAAAAACACAATTTTTTTTACTAGAGCTCTTGGTTGTGGAATACTCCCCAAGTTGTTGTTACTTTCTTTATGTGCTTGCTAGATCTCTCTTGGTTGTGAAATACCCTCCAAGTTGTTATTGTTTTCGTTTATGGTATTATCATCTCTTGGTTGTGAAATACCCCTCAAGTAGTTATTGCTTTCTTTTATATAATTCCTTTCTTTTATTGTATTATTGTTTTCTTTTAATTTAAGTGTTGTTGTCTTCCATAGTTGGAGCTTCCTTCTTTTCTTAGAAGAGTGAAACTCTTCCACTTTTCTAGAGCTTTACCAAAGTCGTGAAGGGTAGAACGTGATTCACTCATTTTTGCCGAAGATCGTTTATATTGATGCATTTTGTTTATGCTTAGCTCTAATGTTTATTTCTTTATAATGTCTTCCCATTTTATTTTTAATTCCCTTTCAAGCATTAATAGCTAAGGTTTTTAGTTGGCTAATCCAAAAGAGATCTATTCTTGGGTATGACTTTTCAACTCTTTTTCTCTCATTCTCTTAGAGTATGGTGGTTCGGTTTGACTGGGTAGAGAGTGGATGAGATCGTGAATCTTTGATATTCTGTAGACTTGTCACGGTTTATGCTTAGATCCTCACTCAATCTCGTCTCTAGCTTCCCACGAATCAATTGTTTACATATGCTCTGTTGGAGGAAGGAGACGAGTTGAATTGGTATTCCCATTGGAGTGACCCCTTGGATTAGCCAACACTTATTTCCCTTTCAAACTTCATCACAAAACAAATCACAAATCAATTCCAACAACAAATAATTTTACACTTTTTTTTTTATAAGAATCACCTTCATGATGATATACCTATTTCCCTGAGGAGAAGACCTTAGAATACCGCCAAGTAAAACACGACCTGTAAAAGTCTTCTTACATTTGAGAAGCATTTTTGCTCGCACACACTTTTGTTCATTCATATCCAATATTTTCATTATTTCATTATATTTCCTCCTTGCCATTTCTTTTGACATCATCCCAATGGATAGTGACACCCACCTTCACACATACATCATATATACATTGAGGGGGATGTTAGGAGCTTAGGGACAACAGAGAAATAAACTGAGCATTTTTGGCACCGTTGCCGGGGAAGGCAGGCGTTGAACCTAGAACGTGATTTTCAGACAACGGAGATAAGTCATGTGATGTTCATCATGGGTTAAGGTACGTTGATCCTTGTATATACTTTTTTTGTTTGCATTTTCAAGTATAGATAGTTTGATATATGTGGGGTCGGGATAAACAAAATCGACTAGTTAGACAACGCTTGGGCCTCAACATGAATCTTGACTTAGACCTACCCGAGGATGCGGGTGACAACTTTGAGAATGTGGATGCCAACCCTAATATGCAAAGGGGTGGGGGAGTTCCAGAATCTAGAGTGCCCAATGCATGAATGTATTTTTCCCTCGTAGAAATAAAGGGAACAATGTCCAAATTGATCCTCCGATGAGGTCAATGAGGGGGTTCCTTCAACTAACCCATAACACCACTCCCTCATGTTTTCTCTTACCGGTATAAGCTCATCTCTTCCAGGTAAACCCGCGGATGTTGCAACTACTTCCTAAATTCCACGGAGTTGAAAAGGAAAACCCTTACTTGCATATAAGGGAATACGAAGACATAATTATCATATTTAATGCTAACTATGCTATGGAGGACATTGCTCGTTTAAAACTGTTTCAATTCTCCATTAAAGATAAAGTCAAATCATGGATGTATGCCTTAAGACCTCGTTCCATAACAACTTGGAATCAAATGCTCTCTGAGTTTTTAAACAATTTTTTTCCGGTTCATAGAACCACCATTTTGAAAAAAAAGATTCAAAATTTTTCGAAGAAGCCCAATGAGCAATTCTACCAATGTTGGGAGAAATACAAGGAGTTATTGCAATCCATCCTATATCATGGCTTTGAATCGTGACAAATAGTTAGTTTCTTCTACGTGGAAATTACACCAAGCCATAGACAATTTATTGACATGATGTGTAATGGAGAGTTTTTGAGCAAAGACCCTGATGAGGCCCTTAATTTCTTTGATACATTGACACAAAATGTACAATCATGGAACATTACAGATCCCACTGATGTACCAAGGTCTTCAACTTAAGGGGATAATCAAACTCAAGGGGGAGGCATTTATGATTTGAGAGACTGAGAGGACTTGCTTTCAAAAATTTCTAAGTTATCAAAGAAAGTAGAGAGTCTTGAAGTGGATAGGAGACATGAGGTTTCTAATGTTTCAAGGGTTAATTTATTTTGCTAGATTTGTGAGAGTGTGGAGCATTCCATATCAGAGTGCCCCAACATTCTGGCGCTTAAGAAAGCGTACCATGATCAAGTGCATGCATTTAACCAACCAAAACAATCATTTTCTCCACATTCTAACTCTTACAATTCGGGTTGGAGAAATCACTAGAATTTCAATTGGAGAAATGAGAATCTCATTCCTCATGGCTCAAATGCATATTCCTCACCCGCACCTCCTAGGCAAAGTCAATTTCAATCCCAAGGCCAAAGACAAGCGTCTAACTCCCAATACCCTAGGTCCAATTCGAAAGGGTATTCGTCAAATCCACCACCACCACAAAATCCACCTCCCCAAAGCACCTCACATCAAGGTCCATCCAACCCGCCCTCCTACCAACCTCCACATAAGAGGAATTTGAAGGACGTCCTTTATAATTTCATCCAAAGTCAAACCACTTTTAACAATAACATCTCAACTCAACTCACGAAAATCACCAATGCCATAGGGCTATCACAACAAGAGAACGAAATTTTTTTCACTCAATCCCAAGAGAACCTAAAGGGGCAACATTGCATTGAGTCATCCAACGAATTATGAACAACTCAAGGCTGTCATCACCCTTCGAAGTGGCAAGAAATTAACAAAACCATTGTGTCAAATTTTCACATTGAAAAAAGAAAAAAAAACCATGAGTGACATTTACAAGGGTGAGTCAAGTGAAAAGAAAGAGAGTCAAGTAATTGAGGAAAAAAAATTGGTTAATGATAGTGTGATTGTGTCACCTATTCCTGCTCCTTTTGCTAGTCGTTTAAAGTCACTTGTCAAGGTAGCTAATTATGCTGATATTTTGAAAATGTTTAAGCAGGTGAAAATCAACATTCCACTACTCGACGCCATCAAACAAATCCCCTCTTATGCCAAGATTTTGAAAGATTTGTGCATAGTGAAGAGGAAATTGAATGTCCACAAAAAATATTCCTCACCGAGCAAGTGAGCTCAATTTTGAGGACAAGCACCCCACCAAAATTTAAAGACCCCGAATGCCCTACCATTGCCATCACAATAGAAAATTATCGGGTGGAGCAAATATTGCTTGACTTGGGCGGCAGTGTCAATCTCCTACCTTGCTTGATGTACAAGCAACTCCAACTTGAGGAGTTAAAACCAATCTCAATCACTCTTTAGTTAGCCAATCAAAGCATTCAAACACCAAAGGGAGTGGTTGAGGATGTTTTGGTTCAAGTGGATAACTTTTATTTTCCTATTGATTTCATTATGCTTGAAACTCATCCTGTTGCTAACCCTTGCTCTCAAATCCCTGTTATAATTGGTAGACCTTTTCTTGTTATATCTAATTCCATTGTTAATTGCAAGAACGGTCTCATGAAGCTAGCATTTGGGAATATTACAATGGAGCTCAATGTATTCAATTCGGCAAAGAAATCGGGTGATGATGAGGAAGTCAGTGAGGACAATAGAATCGACACCTTGGTTGAGGAGCATCTGGAGCTGGAGGAGATGTTGAAATTCAAGGAAGAAGAAATTATGGATCTTGAGAATTATGATGAGCAAGATGAGGTAGAAGATTTGAAAGGATGGATAGGTGGATCCCTACATTTGAGGATTTGAAAAGAAGATTTTTTTGTTGGATAAACAAAAGCCCAACTTGGAGTTGAAGCCCTTGCCCTCCCATTTGAAGTATGCCTATCATGGAGAAGGTGAAACATTTCTGGTGGTCATTAGCTCTATATTGAATATGGACCAAGAAAAAAAACTCTTGGAGGTATTGAGAAAGCATAAAAGAGCAATTGGGTGGAACATTGCGGATATCAAGGGGATAAGACCTCTTATTTGCACCCACCACATATATCTTTAGGAGGATTTCAAACCTTCCCGACAACCACAAAGACAGTTGAATCCCATCATAAAGTAGGTGGTGAGGGATGAGGTTCTAAAACTAATTGATGTGGAAATCATTTTTTTAATTGTCGATAGTAAGTGGGTTAGCCCCACGTAAGTAGTACTTAAGAAATCGGGAGCTACAGTGGTTAAGAATAATGATAATGAGCTTATGCCTACAAGAGCGATCACTGAATGAAGAGTATGCATTGATTACCAAAAGTTGAACGCTTGCACAAGAAAATACTACTTCCCATTGCCATTCCTTGATCAAGTTCTAGAACGAGTAACAGGGCATCTATTCTACTGCTTTTTAGATGGATACTCCGGCTACAATTAGATCGAGATTGCATTGGAGGATCAAGAGAAGATCACCTTCACGTGCCCCTATGGTACTTTTGTCTACCGCCGCATGCCATTTGGACTATGTAGTGCTTTGGAGACTTTTCAACGATGCATGATGGGATTTTTCAATGACATGGTGGAAAAGATAGTGGAGGTCTTTATGGACAACTTTTTCAGTGTTTGCGGATTCATTCGAGGGATGCTTGGAAAATTTGGAGAAATTTCTAACAAGATGTGAGGAGAAAAATCTAGTCTTGAACTGGGATAAATGTCACTTTATGGTGACAGAATGAATTGTGCTTGGTCATATAATTTCGGCAAAAGGTATTGAAGTCAACAAATCCAAGGTGGAGGTCATCTCCAACCTCCCCATGTCGAGAGCCATCAAAGGCATCCGATCGTTTTTAGGCCATGCGGGGTTTATCATCGATTCATAAAGAATTTTAGTGCATTGGATAGCATGCTAGTCACACCTCCAATCATGCGACCACCCAATTAGGATCTATCTTTTGAGCTCATGTGCGATACAAGTGATTACGCGGTCGGTGCAGTGTTCGGTCAAAGGGAGGAACATAGACTGTATGTGATACACTATTCTAGCAAAACACTGAATGAGGCTCAGATGAATTACACCGCCACCGAGAAAGAGTTGCTAGTAGTAGTGTTTATATTAGATAAATTCCGTTCTTACATCATTGGTTCACCTATTGTTGTCTTTACTGATCACTATACTTTAAAATAATTGTTGTCTAAACAGGATGCAAAATTGAGACTCATTAGGTGGATATTCCTCCTACAAGAATTCGACTTGACGATCAAGGACAAGAAATGAGTAGAGAACGTGGTGGTAGATCATTTATCCCAGTTTGTGGTGCAAGAGGCCAATGAGCACATTCCTATTCCTGATTTTTTCCTTGACAAGCATTTGTTTTCAATTCATTTTGTATGTCCTTGGTATGATGATATATGTAACTATCTTGCAACGGGACAGATACCACCACAATGGAGCCTAAAAGATCGAAGATGATTTACGGTAGGTGTGAAGTACTTCTACTTTGACAATCCGTACCTGTTCAAGTACAGTCCCATCCAAGTCATGAGAAGATGTGTACCTGAGAATGAATAGCAGGATGTCCTTTCATTTTTCCATTCACAAGCATGCTGTGGACATTTTTCAGCAAAAAAGACTTTGGCTAAAATTCTCCAATCAGGTTTTTACTAACCCTGTCTTGTCAAAGATTATGTTTTATTTTGTAAGGGGTGCGACATATGCCAACGTTTGGGTAGCGTGACCCGAAGGAACATGATGTCCCTTTCTCCTGTACTTGTCATAGAAATATTTAATTATTGGGGCATTGACTTCACGAGTCCCTTCTCTATGTCTTTTGGTTATTTGTACATCCTCCTAGCAGTGGATTATGTGTCCAAGTGGGTGAAGGTTATCCCGATCAAGACTAATGACTACCGGGTCGTAGTCAAGTTTCTCAAGGAGAACATATTTTCGAGGTTTAGGATGTCTCGTGCAATGATAAGCGATGGTGGATCGTATTTCTGTAATAGGCCATTCGCGTCCCTAATATTTAAATATGACGTTACACATAAGGTGTCAATTGCATACCATCGACAAACCAATGGTCAAGCCGAGTTGTACAATAGGGAGATTAAGAAAATATTGGAAAAAACGGTTAACCTCAACAAGAAAGATTGGTCAGTTAGACTGACTGATGCCTTATGGGCTTACCGTACAACCTACAAGACTGTTTTGGACATGTCTCCCTACCGGCTCGTTTACGAAAATGCTTGCCATTTGTCGGTTGAAATAGAACACAAGGCCTATTGGGCCATTAAAACTTTAAATTTTAATTTGAGAATGACTGGTGATTATAGGAAGTTAGAGCTGAATGAGTTAGAAGAGATTAGATGAGATGCATATGAAAGCTCAAAAATTTCAAAAGAGCGGGCTAAAATCTTTTATGATAAATCCATTGTAAGGACGTTATTTGAGCCTGACCGAAAAGTGCTTTTATACAACTCTCGCCTCTCCATTTTTTAAGGAAAATTTTGATCCCGTTGGGATGACCCCTATCTTGTCAAGGTGGCCTACCCCAACGGAGCTATAGATGTCACAAACCCTGAGAATGACCAAACTTTCAAGGTCATGGCCAAATACTTAAGCCATTCTTTGAGGGTTTTGAAGAACAGATGATGGAGGAGGATTTAATGGATCCGGTGTATCCAAATTTGATGGAGGAGTAACTACTGTTTATATTTTTTTTAATGTATAATTGCCTTTATTTATGTTATTTCATGTCATTTACTTTCTTTTGTTGTATAGTTTTATTTTTCTTAGCTTCAGATGTTGATATTTTGTGAAAAGCTCTAATGTAAGGTGTTCTCTATCCCTACTCATCTTTCTACAGTCCTTCATTGTATTTCATATATTTTTGTTGAATTGAAGATAATGTGTGAATCAAGTTGGGGGTGAGGTACACCATTTGCATGTTATACCAATGTTGGATCCAGAATATTCCCCGGCGAATATTCGATCTTGCCGACAGCGCTCCTGCCGACACTAAAAAAAAGAGAACTGGGACGCCTTTATAAGGTCTCCAACTTTTTTTTTCCCCATCAACCGGTGTTGGCCTCCCTCTTCTTTCTTCTTCTTCTTCTTTGTTTTTCTCTGTTCTCTATAAAAATAACCCACACCTTGTAAGTTCATGACCATATTCCCCGAAGACCCAATCATTTGTCTAATGATTTTTATTATATGTCTGTATTTGTACATGGTTGTTCTTCTTATGCTTGCACTTAGGTTGAAAGATCTCCAGCCTAGCCAAAACCCTTATCTCGAGGAATGATTATCAAATTGGGTATTTTCTTTATAGGTTTTGGCAGATGAACGAATCTCTACTTCTCAAACCGTAACTCTATTAGCAGTTCTTGTAAATTTGAAACATTTAGAAAGTAGTTTCAGTTTGTTGGGGGGTGTTGTGATCTATAGTTTCAATTTGTTTTAGTTTCATATTTACGTATGTTTACAATATTTTTGCTTATATTTATGATCGTGTCAAATGTAGTTTTAATTGTCTTTGTGACTGGAAGACATTAAAGAACCAGATAGGGTGTCCTTAGTTTAGCAAGCATTGATAATAAACTTTTTTGATTTAGTTTAAGCGTTTTGCGCACTTTTTCATCTGATTTACATGCTGTGATAATGAGAAAGAAAAGAGATGTGAGAAAATTTGAAATCCAAGAGCAACATGAAAAACTATTGTGTGACAGAAACACTTTTGCTAAACATCGTCGTTCTAAACGACTGTGTGCTTGTTACCAATGTGAAAAGATTTTTCACATGAAAAAACATAATCAGTGTTTTAAACCAATTTCAAGTCGTGCAACCGATCGATTAAATTGGATAATGTATGGGCGGAGTAAAGATTTTTCTGACATGCCATCTTATACCAGTCATGGACTTACACGTTATGCGCGACAAGAAGTGGAAAGGGTCACTAATAATAACCTAGATACAAGCGATGACTCGGATTAGATTTTTTTTAGAAGACTAGATGCACCAATTGAACTTTAAAAACTATGATGTCTTAGGATAAGTCCCTACCCACGCTACAGGTTGGCATTCTAGTACATTCCTTACTCGACCCATTTTTTTTTCAACTAAAAAGGATTTTGTACATCTAATAAAAAGATATTTACACTTTTTACAAAAATTTGGACCATTAACATTCATCCCCAAATACGTTTTTCCACAACTTTGTCAAAAGAGAAGAGAAAAAGAAAATCTAATCCAAGTCATCGCTTATATCTGGGTCATTATTAGTGACCCTTCCAACTTCTTGTCGCACATAACGTGTAAGTCCATGACTGGTATAAGATGGTGTGTCAGAAAAATTCTTACTCTGCCCATACACTATCTAGTTTAATCGATCGGTTGTACGACCTGAAATTGGTTCAGAACAATAATTATGTTTTTTCATGTGAAATATCCTGTCACATTGGTAACAAGCACCCAGTCGTTTGGAACAACGATGTTTAGCAAAAGTACTTCTGTCACACAATGGTTTTGCTTGTTGCTATCGAATTTTAATTTTTCTCACATCTCTTACCTTTCTCATTATCACAACATGCACATCAGATAGAAAAGTACGCAAAACGCTTAAACTAAACCCAAAAAAATTATTATCAATGCTTGCTAAACTAAGGATACCCTATTTAGTTCTTTAACGTCTTCTAGTCGCAAAGACAATTAAAGCTGTATTTGACACGATAATAAAATATAAGCAAAAATACTGTAAACATACGCAAATATGAAACTGAAAAAAATTGAAACTATAGATCACAACACCCCCCAACAAACTGAAACTACTTCCTAAATGTTTCGAATTTACCAAAATTGGAAATAAAGTTAGGGTTTGAGAAGTAGAGAACCGTTCATCTGCCAAAACCTACAAAGAAAATACCCAATTTGATAATCATTCTTCAAGATAAGAGTTTTGCTAGGCTGAAAATCTTTTAACCTAAGTCCAAATAGAAGCAAAACAACCATTTATAGATACAGACATATAATGAAAATCATTAGACAAATGATTCAGTCTTCGGGGAATATGATCATGGATTTGTAAGGGGTGAGTTATTTTTGCAGAGAACAGAAAAAAAAGAAAGAAAAAAGAAGAGGGGGGCCAACACCGGTAGATGAAAAAAATAGAAAAAAGTTGGAGGCCTTATAAAGACGTCCCAGTTCTCTTTTTTTTAGTGTCGGCAGGAGTGGTGTCGGCAAGAGCGAATATTTGATGGGGAATATTCTAGATCCAACATTGGTATAACATGCAAATAGTGTACCTCACCCCCCAACTTGATTCACGCATTATCCTTAATGCAACAACAAGATATGAAATACAATGAAGGACTGTAGAAAAATTAGTAGGGATAGAGAACACCTCGCATTAAAGCTTTTGACAAAATACCAACATTTGAAACTAGAAAAAATAAAATTATACAACAAAAGAAAGTAAGTGACATGGAAAAACATAAATAAAGGCAACTGTATATTAAAAAAATATAAACACTAGCTACTCCTCCACCAAATTCAGATACACCGGATCCATTAAATTCTCTTCCACCATCTGTCCTTCAAAACCCTCAAAGAATGGTTTAAGTTTTTGGCCATTGACCTTGAAAATTTGGTCATTCTCAAGGTTTGTGACCTCTATAGCTCCGTTGGGGTAGGCCACCTTGACAAGATAGGGGTCATCCCAACGGCATCGGAGTTTTCCTTGAAAAATGGATAGGCGAGAGTTGTATAAAAATACTTTTTGGCCGGGCTCAAATGACTTCCATACAATGAATTTATCATGAAAGATTTTAGCCCACTCTTTTGAAATTTTTGAGCTTTCATATGCATCTCGTCTAATCTCTTCTAACTCACTCAGCTTTAACTTCCTATGATCACCGGTCATTCTCAAATTAAATTTAAAGTCTTAATGGCCCAGTAGGCCTTGTGTTCCATTTCAACCGGCAAATGACAAACATTTTCGTAAACGGGCCGGTAAGGAGACTTGCCCAAAACAGTCTTGTAGGCTGTACGGCAAGCCCATAGGGCATCAGTCAGTCTAATTGACCAATCTTTTCTGTTAGGGTTAACCGTTTTTTCCAAGATATTCATAATCTCCCTATTGGCCAACTCGGCTTGACCATTGATTTGTCGGTGGTATGCAGTTGACACCTTATGTGTAATGTCATATTTAAATATTAGAGACGTGAATGACCTATTACAGAAATGTGATCCACCATCGCTTATCATTGCACGAGGCTTCCCAAACCTCGAAAATATGTTCTCCTTGAGAAACTTGACTACGACCCGGTGGTCATTAGTCTTGGTTGAGATAGACTCTACCCACTTGGACACACAATCCACTACCAAGAGGATGTACAAATAACCAAAAGACATAGGAAAAGGACCCATGAAGTCGATGCCCCAACAATCAAATATTTCTATGATAAGCACAAGAGAAAGGTACATCATGTTCCTTCAGATCACGCTGCCCAACCATTGACATCTGTTACACCCCTTACAAAACAAAACACAATCTTTGATAAGAGAGGGTTAGTAAAAACCTGATTGAAGAATTTTAGCCGAAGTCTTTTTCTCTGAAAAATGTCCACCGCATGCTTGTGAGTGGCAAAATGAAAGGACGCCCCGCTGTTCATTCTCAGGTACACATTTTCTCATGACTTGGTCGGGACAATACTTAAACAAGTACGAATTGTTAAAGTAGAAGTACTTCATATCTGCCATAAATCGTCTTCGATCTTCTAGGTTTCATTGTGGTGGTATCTGTCCTGTTGTAATATAGTTAGATATATCAACATACCAAGGACATACAAAATGAATTGAAAGCAAATGCTCGTTAGGAAAAAAATCAATGATAGGAATGTGCTCATCGGCCTCCTGCATCGCAAGTCGGGATAAATGATCTACTACCACGTTTTGTACTCATTTCTTGTCCTTGATCGTTAAGCTGAATTCTTGTAGAATGAGTATCCACCTAATGAGTCTTGGTTTTGCATCCTGTTTAGACAATAAATACTTTAAAGTAGAGTGATCAGTAAAGACAACAATAGGTGAACCAATGATATAAGAACATAATTTATTTAAGCAAACACTACTGCTAGCAACTCTTTCTCGGTGGTGGTGTAATTCATCTGAGCCTCATTCAATGTTTTGCTAGCATAGTGTATCACATACGGTCTATTTTTCTCCCTCTAACCAAGCACTGCACCAACCGTGTAATCATTCGCGTCGCACATGAGCTCAAAAGGTAGATTCTAATTGGGAAGTCACATGATCGGAGGTGTGACTAGCATGTTTTTAAGTTTTTTAAAGGATGCATCACAATTATCCGACCACTCAAATGAGACCTCCTTAGACAGCAGGTTTGTCAAGGGTCGGGCCAATGCACTTAAATTCTTTATGAGTCGACGATAAAACTCCGCATGACCCAAAAATGACCAGATACCTTTGATGGCTCTTGGGGTGGTGAAGTTGGAGATGGCCTCCACCTTGGATTTTTCGACTTCAATACCCTTTGTCGAAACTATATGACCAATCACAATTCATTATGTCACCATGAAGTGACACTTTTTCTAGTTCAAGACTAGATTCTTCTCCTCACATCTTGTTAGAACTTTCTCTAAATTTCCAAACATCTCCTGAATGAATCCGCAAACACTAAAAAGTCATCCATAAAGACCTCCACTATCTTTTCCACTATGTCACTGAAAATCCCCATCACCGTAACTCCAGATTTCTTAGGTGCTACTTGCGTGGGGCTAACTTACTTACTATTGACAATTGGAAAAATGATTCTCACATCAAGTAGTTTCAGAACCTCATCCCTCACCACCTCTTTCATGATGGGATGCAACCGTCTTTGTAGTTGTCGGGAAGGTTTGAAATCCTTCTCAAGATATATGCGGTGGGTGCAAATAAGAGGGCTTATCCCCTAGATATCCGCAATGGTCCACCAATTGTTCTTTTATGCTTTCTCAATACCTCCAAGAGTTCTTTTTCTTGGTCCATGTTCAATGTAGAGCTAATGACCACCGAAAATGTTTCACCTTCCCAAAGATAGGCGTACTTCAAATGGGAGGGCAAGGGATTCAACTCCAAGTTGAGCTTTTGTTGATCCGACCAAAAAATCTTCTTTTCTCGATGGAGTAACTCCTCAAATGTAGGGATCCACCTATCCATCCCTTTCAAATCTTCTACCTCCTCTTGCTCATCATAATTCTCAAGATCCACAATTCCTTTTTCCTTGAATTTCAACATCTCCTTCATCTTCAAGTGCTCCTCAACCAAAATGTCGATTTTATTGACCTCACTAACTTCCTCATCATCACCCGTTTGTTTTGTCAAGTTGAATACATTGAGCTCCATTGTCATATTCCCAAATGCTAGTTTCATGAGACCATTCTAACAATTAATAATGACATTAGATGTAACAAGAAAAGGTCTACCAAGTATAACAGGGATTTGGAAGCAAGGTTAGCAACAGGATGAGTTTCAAGCACAAAAAAATCAATAGAAAAATAAAAGTTATCCACTTGAACCAAAACATCCTCAACCACTCCCTTTGGTGTTTGAATGCTTCAATCGGCTAACCAAAGAGTGATTGAAGTTGGCTTCAACTCTTCAAGTTAGAGTTGCTTGTACACCGAGCAAGGAATGAGATTGACACTAGCCCCCAAGTCAAGCAATGCTTACTCCATCCGGTAATTCCCTATTGTGATGGCAATGGTAGGGCAGCCGGGGCTTTAAATTTTGGTGGAGTGTTTGTCCTCAAAATTGAGCTCACTTGCTTGATGAGGAATGTTTTCTTGTGGACATTTAATTTCCTCTTCACTATGCACAAATCTTTCAAAATCTTGGCATAAGAGGGGATTTGATTGATGGCGTCGAGTAGTGGAATGTTGATCTTCACTTGCTTAAATATTTTTAAAATATTAGCATAACTAGCTACCTTGACAGGTGGCTTCAAACGACTAAAAAAAAGAGCAGGAATAGGCGACACAATCATACTATCATCAACCAAATTTTTTTCCTCAACTACTTGACTCTTTTTCTTTTCACTTGACTCACCCTTGTCAATGTCACTCAGAGTCTCTTTTCTTTTTTTTTTCAATGTGGCCTTAGGTGAAACCTTTGGCACAATGGTTTTGTCAATTTTCTTGGCACTTCGAAGGGTGGTGACAGCCTTGAGTTGCTCACAACTCGTATTGGAGGGTTCGGATGACTCAATGCAATGTTGCCCTTTTGGGTTCTCTTGGGGTTGAGCGAAAAATTTCTCCTTCTCTTGTTGTGATAATCCTATGGCATTGGTGATTTTCGTGAGTTGAGTCGAGATGTTATTGATAAAAGTGGTTTGACTTTGAATGAAATTGCAAAGGACATCCTCCAAATTCCTCTTATGTGGAGGTTGGTAGGAGGGTGGGTTGGATGAACCTTGATGTGAGGTGCTTTGTGGAGGTGGATTTTGTGGTGGTGGTAGATTTGAAGAATACCCTTGCAGATTGGACCAAGGTTATTGGGAGCTAGACGCTTGCACTTGGCCTTGGGATTGAAATTGACTTTGCTTAGGAGGTGCGGGTGAGGAATATGCATTTGAGCCATGAGGAATGAGATTCTCATTTCTCCAACTGAAATTCTAGTGATTTCTCCAACCTGGGTTGTAAGTGTTAGAATGTGCAAAAAATGACTACCTTGGTTGGTTAAATGCATATGCTTGCTCATGGTACGCTTTCTTAATCGTAGAAATATTGGGGCACTTCGATATGGAATGCTCCACACTCTCACAAATCAAGCAAAATTCATCAACCCTTGAAACATTAGAAACCTCATGTTTCCTATCCACTTCAAGACTCTCTACTTTCTTTGACAACTTAGAAATTTTTGAAAGCAAGTCCTCCCGGTCTCTCAAATCAATGTCTCCCCCTTTAGTTTGATTACCCCCTTGAGTTAAAGACCTTGGTACATTGGTGGGACCCATAATGTTCTATGACTGTGCAGTTTGTGTCAATGTATCAAAGTAATCAAGGGCCTCATCGAGGTCTTTGCTCAAAAACTTATAATTGCACATCAAGTCAATGAATTGTCTATAGCTTGATTTATTTCCCTGTTTTCCCTAAGCTCTTAACATCTCCCTCAATGTATATATGATGTATATGTGAAGGAGAATGTCACTCTCCTTTGGGATGATGTCTGTAGTGCTCGAAAACTTCAAGACACGTGTTTCCACCATAACAGGATAAATGGCAACGATTATCAGTTACCGTGGAAATGGGGTCCGACAGAGTTCAGTTGGACTGGTATAGACAACAGTGACAAGTACGACACTCTTGGGCGCAACGCCCATTGACGCGACGCCCTTTTGTGGGGATGGTATCGCAGAAATGTGTGGGGACAACCTCGGCAAGACTCGCCTTCCCTGCTACAGGAATGGTACCCTCAACCTATTAGACACCATTGCTTGAAGGAGATGTCCCCATCTAGGGACATGGAAGTATGACCCTCCTCAAAGGAGAACTGAGCAATGACGGTGGACGAGCACGATTGTCAACCTCGGCCTGGGACAAGGTCTCGAAGGTTTAGTCTGCTCGAGCAGGCCTCCCAGTGTACGGCTTACTATCCACTGGGATGTGCTTGACTGCTATTCAGAGGGACTCCTAAGGTAACTAGGGTTATTGGTCCGGATCAATATGTGGGATGATGTGACATGTGGATTGGTGGCTGAAGGACCGAAACTATGTGGGTTTCCTCTATCGGACATCTTGACAAAGGTCTCGAGGAAAGGTCTAAAGAGGGCGTGGTCCTCTCAAGGTCGAAGACCCGTGGTGACCAGTCGCGGTTACAGACCTTGGGAGCCCTCGCCCACCTTGACTGTCACATCTTTCTCGGGGTCACGTCTAGGTCGTGTTTGGAAAAATATCACATCTGCCTGGTTAATGTTGGGACGCATGGCTTGCCGTTAACATCTACTGGTATCGTCGCGATCAAGGCACTTGTGGGTTAGCACGAGTGATAGAGGGTCGCGGCGGGCAGCCCTTTGGGTAGCTTGACCTTTCCGAGCACTGTGCTATAAATACCCATATTACTTGCTCACGGCAGAGAAAAAAGAGAATGATTTTCTGGCTGGTGAGGGCATTATTCACTTATCCTCTGCCCAACTGGTTCGTCCCTTCATTAACAAGCTGCTTGAGTTCCTTCCATCCTATCCACTTATCCTACTCATCTCCTTCGATTACACTTGGCATAGACACGTGTGTCAACCTCTTTTAACTCCCCACCTACAATGTCAAAAGAAAGGTCAAGGAGGAAATAGAATGGAATGATGAAAATATTGGATGTGAATGAACAAAAGTGTGTGCGGGCAAAAATGCTTCCCAAATTTTATCCAAAGTCAAACCACTTTCAACAATAACATCTCGAATCAACTCACGAGTACGGTGGTTTGGTTTGACTGGGTAGAGTGTGGATGAGATCGTGAGTCTTTGATATTTCGTAGACTTGTCACGGTTTATGCTTAAATCTTCACTTAATCTCGTTCCTAGCTTCCCACGAATCAATCGTTCACCTATGCTCTATTGGAGGAAGGAGATGAGTTGAATTGGTATTCCCATTAGAGTGATCCCTTAGATTAGCCAACACTTATTTCCCATTCAAACTTCATCATAAAATAAATCACAAACCAATTCCAACAACAAATGATTTTACACTTTTGTGTAATAAGAATCATTGAAATGCTTTGAGCCTTTGCCTTTTTCTTGTGAATTCGTGATTGAGTCTTAATTGTAAATTTATTTTCATGCCGCATATGTGACCAAGCCAGTGCAAAATGATAAGAATCAGCCTCACCTTGGTTGTTCCTAGAGTTAAATATGAGTGATCATAAAAGAGAAGGAAGTATGGTGTGAAAACTTAAACAAAAGGGATGAATGATGTTGAAACTTAAAGAGTTGAATGAAAAAAAAAGAGAAAAAGAAAAGAAAAATGTTAAGGAAAAAAAATAAAAGAAACAAAGAGTGTAGTGATGGTGTTAGCCTAGAAATCCCATAAAAAGGAGATCTTTTTGAAATAAAGGTCATCCACTTGGAACAACTCTCTTTGTTATCCTATATCCTTCATTTCATTTGCCTCAATATCACCCCAATGTCTCATTATAACCTTTGAAAGTCTTAAATGATCTAAAGAAAGCATGGGGAAGACACACTTTTAAAGAAAAAGAGAAGTTAGTTTTGCTATCTAATGCCCTAGCATTTCTTTCATGAGATTATGCCAAAGTTGTTTCATTTTTATACATGAACTTCATTTTGTACTCATCATTCCATCTCACATATACACATGGAGAACATGTCAGGATAACCATAGTGTGATTCATTGTTGAGAGACACCCTTGGTGAGTTTGCATCAAAGCTGAATTTAGATAGCCCAACTAATGTGAACTCTATTGCGTAAATGTTTAATTTACGTGTCCATTTCACACACACACGAGTTTGAAAAATAAATGTGTATGTGAATACTTTAGAATAACATTTAAGATTATGATGTGATTCATGTGTGATTAGTTCGGATGAATTAGACAAAACTATTTTGACATCCCAGTGCTAGTAAAGATGAGGGAATATGCTTTAAATATTGGATATAAGGAAAAGAAATTTGTAGGTACTTTCACTGGAAACCTTCACGAGGTAAAACTCGTCCACTAGGGATCACCTATGGGTTTAAAGGCTTCTTGCATATATTAAATGCAATCGTGTTATCTACGAAAATAAAATTTTCTAGTGTTATTTATTACTAGGGACTAGTAATGTTTAGGTTGGAGGGTGTGATTAATCCTAATTAATGCATGATTTAATTAAGTTAATAGGTCCATTGTGTTAGTTAAACAAAGTTAAGTTAATCAAAATTGACCTATTGGGGTTAGTGTGTGAATTAGGGATAATGCATTAATTGTTATTCTTTTCAGGATTTTATGCGTCAAAACTACGAACTACCGGAGAACCAATTGTGACAAAACTACAAATTACTAGAGAGCTATTTATCAAAGCTACAAACTATAGGATGCCAATTATTAAAGTTCAAAACAAAGATAGATTAAAGTAATCCAAATGGCATCTTTGGGGCTTGGAAATGTCATCTTTGGGAAGTTTGTGAATGAAAAATTTTAAAACCTTGTGAATAACAATTTTTGGAAGCTTGTGAATGACATCTTTGGGGTTTGTGAATTTCATCCATTGGGGCTTGTAAATGACATATTTTGGTTGCCTATAAATACCACCCCTTTGTGACTTGTAAAGAACACAATTTTTTTGTTACTTTCTTTATATGCTTGCTACATCTCTCTTGGTTATGGAATACCCTCCAAGTTGTTATTGTTTTCTTTGTATTATTGCTTTCTTTTATCGTATTATCATCTCTTGGTTGTGGAATACCCTCCAAGTAGTTATTGTTTTCTTTTATATAATTATTATTTTTAATTGTATTATTGTTTTCTTTTAATTTAAGTGTTGTTGTCTTCCATAGTTGGAGCTTCTTTTTTCTCTTAGAGGAGTGAAATTCTTCCACTTTTCTAGAGATTTACCAAATTCGTGAAAGGTGGAACGTAATTTACTCATTCTTTGTCAAATATCGCTTATTGATGTATTTCATTTATGCTTAGCTCTAATCTTTATTTCTTCATAATGTCTTCTCATTTCATTTTTTATTCCCTTTCAAGCATGAGTAGCTAAGATTTTTAGTTGGCTAATCCAAAGAAGACCTCCTCTTGTGTATGACATTTCAACTCTTTTTCTCTCCTTCTCTTAGAGTACGGTGGTTCAGTTTGACTGGGTAGAGAGTGGATGAGATCGTGAGTCTTTGATATTTTGTAGACTTGTCACGATTTATACTTAGATTCTCACTCAATCTCGTCTCCAACTTTCCACGAATCAATCGTTCACCTATGCTCTATTGGAGGAATGAGATGAGTTGAACTAGTATTCCCATTAGAGTGACCCCTTAGATTAGCCAACACTTATTTCCCATTCAAACTTCTTCACAAAATAAACCACAAACCAATTCCAACAACAAATAATTTTACACTTTTCTTTAATAAGAATCACTTTCATAATGATACACCTCCTTTCCTGAGGAGACGACCTTAGAATATCACCAAGTAAAACACGACCCACAAAAGTCTTCTTGCACGTGGAAAGTATTTTTGCCTGCACGCACTTTTGTTCATTCACATCCAATGTTTCCATCATTCCATTCTATTTCCTTCTTACCCTTTCTTTTGACATCATCCCAAGGGAGAGTTACACTCCCCTTCACATATACATTATATATACATTGAGGGAGATGTTAGAAGCTTAGGGACAACATGAAAATAAACCAAGAAATACCTCATCCTCATACCCGAAAAATACTTGCACAATTATATTTCACGTACTTCAATTTATGATAAAAAACAAAACGACAGTCTGAATCAGATCCACATTGCCACTAATTTATAATATTGAAAGTGCAAATTGTTAATCAAAAAAATCTTTCAAAATACAAACTAAGATTAGTCTTAAAATTTATAATGAGTCTTATCGTATCACATTTTGCTTTGTGTTTGAATTGTATTTTTATGAAAATTACTTAACTCATATTTAATGCATTAATAGTTGCGGATATCATGACTTATAGTATGTCGAGGTCGTTTATGAGATTTCATGTCGTGTTTAGAGTTTATATCAATCCATTAATATCGAGGTGTTTTTTATTTCACTTTATTTATTTAAAATTCAAATTCTACCTAACCATGTCATTGTCACATTATTTAATTTTTATTATTAGTCAACATTATATTACTCTTATAATAATTACAAATATTAGAATTTTTTTTATCGAGACCATACCACCTGAATATTATTGGGCCACTATTCATTTTTTAAAACAAACAACTGTAAATTAATATTTATTTGCTTAAATTTTGTAATGGATGCAATTATTCACAAATCATGTTTATTAGTCAACTAGGATGTTTTTAATAGCCTTTACCTTATGACCTACTTTGTGCTAATAATTTGATTTTTTTTGAGACCCTACATTAATTTTAAGCAAATTTAAACTAAAATTGCAGGGGGAGGGAGAGGGAGAGAGAGACAGAGGACTAGCCCAACCGGCAAAGTTGCTGCACACAAGCCCAAGAGTGGAGTCTCACCATCGTATAGGAATGTCTATGAGTTAGAAGGTCCGCCAATCCAAGTCACAAATTTTAAAGCCCGTGCTAGAATAGTGACCTATAAGATTGGGCTAATAATGAGGGCAACTCAATCTAAAGACAATATATGGGACAGAGCTTGATCCATGCTAAGTTAGGCACGGGCCTACCTTTAACTGGTGGTTTGTTTAGCAGGATAATGATAAAAAAAATATTAAATAATTTTTAATTTTTTTATGTGTTTAATTAGTATAAAATAAAAAATGATGGAAACGGACCCTAAGCATCTCATTGGGTTCGGGCTTGTAGAGGTTAGTGTATGTTAGCAAAATGCTTCATTTCAAATATAATCTAAAACATGTAAGTTTAACTTGCACCTTTATAATAAAATTAGTTATTTTTTGTACCTGAAGGCACACAGTAATAAAAATAATAATCAACAATAAATATATTTGTATCCACACAAAAAATCAAATCACAAATATTGTGAAGAGAGAAATAAATTGAAGCACCAATTGCAGTGGTGGTGGTGACAGTCGTGGGTCGCAACAGTGATGGTGGTGGATTTTGGGTGACGATGGTGATATTG
>CM042193.1:14263118-14286295 GCA_023539305.1 Ilex asprella | reverse complement strand
GTGGTAATGGTAATTGTGGTAATAGAGGTGGGGGTTGGTGTGGCAATGGTGGTGGTGGGGCAATTACAAACACTATTTTTTCTACAAAAAAAAACAGTATTTAAGAGAAGTTATAAGTTCTAGAAACAATTTTAAAAAGTTATCTCAAACACACTCTTAGAATCTATTTTTCATATTAAATTTGGGGTATTAATATTAGTCGTCAGATTAACTTTAAAGTAAAATTTAAAGAGATCTCAATTGCGAAAAGCAAAAGTCATTTTGTTTATCTTTTGAGATTTAAATTGTATTATATTTTATTATATAAATTAACACTCTTAAAATGCCAATTCAACTGACACTTGTTTTGTATATTTGGTTGTGTTTGAAAATTGACTCTAAACATTTTATCGATTTTAAAATTAAGTGTGAAAACACCCTTTTTTGGTAAAAAAGATCCCTGGGTGAAAGCCCAAGGCATGGCATTGAAGGACTTCTGAGAGACATTATTACAAGGAATGGGGATGATGAGATTCAAACGAGTGATCTTAAAGTCCAACAATAGAAACAGTGACCATTAAACAAATCGCTAACCTCAACTAAGGATTCCATAGATGAAAATTTATCAATTTCGAGGTCCAACCTAATAGCCAAGATAAACAAATGGATTCTTGTACACATCAATTACCTCGTTGTCAAACCAAATTTCATATATGCAAGTGGCGGGTGAGGGTGCGAACAGGGTTGATTTTTGATCATACAACATTGATGGAAATTTAAAGCGATTGACACTAAAAAACATCATTATATGCTTGCCTGTTCATCTCAATGTTAGAAGGATTGATGATGGACAATCCATATTTAAACCTAATAATGATTTGCACTAATGGCATGTATCTATCATTACATATTTATTAGGGTATTAATTCTTAAACTTTGCTTAATAAACGGAGACAAGTTTGTATATTTAATATGTGATTGTTTACCTTATGTGCTTTCGTTGTTTCAACGGGTGATATAGACAAAATGACTTTATTCACACGAAACCAATAGTTGAAGGGTTAAATTAAAAAAATTAAAAATCAAAGGACCATTTTAAAGTAGGAGCCAAAGTTCAAGTACTAATTATGATATTTATCCTTTATTACCATGTACATCATGTGTGTGTGTGAGTGAGAGAGAGAGAGAGAGAGAGAGAGAGAGATGTTCTTCCTATTATATTTTGGTACATAAAACAGTTATTGTTTCAATACATCCTCATGATTCTATTTTCTTAAAAGGAAAATCATAATGTTGGTCTGCACCCAAACAAACCATTTTGCGTCAAGAAGCAACCTATACATGGCATATTAATTGTTTTTATCCAGTTTTGTATTGATTACTCTATCGGTCTCTGAGATTGATCGTCGTAACTCGAGCTAATTTAAGGATATGTTCCCTAAAGTATAAGGATGTTTGACCTTTAAGGAAAACTGTAAGAAATGTCAAACTTGAAACCTCTTACTTGCAAGAGAGCAAACTTAACCACCTCACTTTTAGCTCCAAATTAGCCTGCCTAACATTTATGCAAGGAAGGTTGTACCAAATACCAATGAAGAGCCGTTTGCCTACTATCTGTAGTAGTTTCTAATAAGCCAAATATGAGCTGTGACTGATGAAAATGGTGGTGTCCAGCCATGGTTTCTGCTTTCACACCAACTTTTATTGACTTTACCCCAGTATGAAAATAGGTTGGCAAGTGGTGATGTAGGGCCATGGCCAAAACTAGGTGGTTAGATATGTGGAGCCATCTACATTTAAATACATGTCATGTCCCTCCCCTGAACCACCCCAATTGAAAGCGCGGGCAAATATGATTCAACTTCGCGGTATTGATCATCAATTTGGAGAGTAACTAAACATATCGATCGTAGTATCGCAGAATAGTATCAGGCGATACAGACAAAATACTAGAGAGAATAACATATTGAACATGACTAGAAATTCATTTGTATTGTATCGTAGAACAATGTTAATGAATATAACTACTGTAACTTGAACAATTATGGTTAGTTTTGGAACGAAATTTACCTGATCCAATACGACTCTCCTATTCAATGGGACCTACATGCTTTCCAGACACGTCATATTCATTTCACTTGAATTCCTAATAATTGCCCTCATAATTTCATCATCACCTATTAAATGGGATTCTCAGAAGGCATAGCCAGCTTGCAACAGCTAAGCCCCCGCATTAAGGAACTTCAGCTCTCTATATAAAGCACAATATCACAATATTATCTGCATGCATCAAATAAAAAATATGGCATTTTTGCAAGAAAAATTACTTTTGTCAAGCCTCTTAATCTTTAGCATTATAGTCGAGGTTTTGTCACGTGGCGCGATTTATAAACCGCCAAGTGTTGAGCGATTAACAGATCGATTCAGTCATCTTTCAGTTAATCAGGGATTTTTTGAAGTTTTTGGAGGCTCCCATATCCGTTTGATGCATAATGGGTCCTCTGTTGATCTTACTTTAGACAAATCCTCTGGTAACACCCGCACTAATGAGAGTGTCATGCATTGGGATATATATATATATATTTTTACTATTCTTATCCTTTTGTCCTTGTCTTTCTTTATAGGGTCTGGATTGGCCTCAAAGAACAGATATTACTACGGATTTTTCAGTGCTGCAATAAAGCTCCCAGCAGGTTTTACATCTGGAGTTGTAGTGGCCTTTTATGTAAGCTCTTCCTTAGTATATATGGTAGAAGTACTTGCTTCATGTTTGCAATGATTCAATACCATGCATAACCTGACAATTATTCAATTGGTCAGACCCTATAATTCATTAAAAGGGCTATATAGCATAGACATTATGGATTTAAGTAACAGAAATCGTTTTTCCACATATGGGTTAGGAGCGAGTACATTTAATCCTTCCTAAACACAACAGTGACGGGAATTTCGATGCCGGGCTGCATTTTTTATATACATGAATGAAAACAAAAATGTTTGATCAATCATCAATGAGATTGATAAGACAAGGTTTTGAGTTGGCATGACAAGTGAACATGCATGGATCCAGCAATAGACTAACAGACTAAAAGACTGTCTTATCAATGAGATTGATAAGACAAGGTTTTTTGTAACCCATTGAAGTGAGAGAATGGGCATATTTTATAATCTAATGAAGATGTTTTTTTTCCCCATATTCAGTTGTCTAATGCAGATCTTTACCCACACAACCATGATGAGATTGACTTTGAATTGCTTGGTCATGAGAAGAGAAGAGACTGGGTCCTGCAAACAAATATGTATGGTAATGGAAGTGTTAGCACAGGAAGAGAAGAGAAATTCTACCTCTGGTTTGACCCAACATTGCAGTTTCATGAATACAGCATCCTATGGAACAATCATCACATAGTGTAAGATAATAGTCTCTCAAACAACTTGCTTAGGGCTGTCCATGGGTAGGGGCTAGCCCGTGTGAAAAAATTCGCGAGCTAGCACTCGGCCTGGCCCATCGACAGCTCTAGAAGTGTTTGATAACAATAATTCATCAAATTAATAATTTTCTTTTCTTCTCTTTTCCTCAAGATTCTGAATTTGTTAATGAATAATGCAGGTTTCTAGTAGACAACATACCTGTAAGAGAGGTTATCCACAATACTGCTACAGCTTCTGTTTATCCATCAAAACCAATGTCAGTCTACACAACAATATGGGATGCATCACAGTGGGCAACTCATGGAGGAAAGTACCCTGTCAACTATAACTATGCACCATTTGTGGCATCAGTTGGAGAGCTGGAACTGGAAGGCTGTATAGTTCATCAGAAGGATTCAGCCCCGGCGTGTTCTCGGAGTAGCCTCTCAAGCTTAGACCCTGTGGAGGGAGAAGAGTTTGCCAAGCTATCCAGGCAGCAGATAACAGGGTTGGAGTGGGCTAGAGGGAAGCACATGTTTTACTCATACTGCAAAGATACATCCAGGTATAAAGTCCTTCCACCAGAGTGCAGAAGATAGACGTGTAAAGAAGAGAAAAATCAAATCAGATATCTTATTGAAAAATAATTGGACCAAATTCTTTGTAGGTAATTAGCTCTATACACTTACAATGGGTTTATAGACCCATCTTAAACCATAATTGCAGACCACTGTCGGAACTCATCAGTTCTTGTTGTGTAATTCAGAATTTCTAAACATCTAGTTGTGAAGAAACATTCTGTTGTGAAAGAAATAATTTCGGCCTAGGAGGTGCGGGTGAGGAATATCTAAGGTACCTCTGTATAAAGAGACCGGAAAAGATTAATTTCGGCCTTGAGCATGATTCAAGGAACTCTAAGTGGACTCAAGGTAACAGAGTCTGAAGAGATGATCCATTAAGATAAGCATAACAGAGCCCGAGTTACTATTCTTTACGACAACTTGATTTATACCACAAACAATGAGGTTACGTGGATTGGTTGCTCAAATTAACGACTTCAATAAGTTACTAAAGCCCAATCTAATCATGTTACAAATGACACATATATTCACACCAACATTGTTATTATTACCTCGGCATTGAAAAGAGCAAAATAAAACACTCGTACAGAAAATGAAGCAGCATTCTTTATCCTTCCTTTCCAACATAAGGAGGAAACCAGATTCCATGATCTTATCATCATCATCACCATCACCATCATTATTTTCAACTGCGTCAAAATAAAAAGAAGATATCTACAACCATGCTGGATTTGTCAATGGAGTAACAACAGCCTTCACTTGCAAGTAGTTCTTGAGACTGTATTCTCCCTTTTCTCTGCCCTGTCCACTCATCTTGTACCCACCCAAAGGAATTGCAGCATCAAAAGTAATGTAGCAATTAATCCATACTGTCCCAACTTTCAATGCTCGCATCATAGTGTTGGCTGTGTCGATGCTCTGGGTAAAAACCCCAGCGGCCAGTCCATAGGGCGAGGCATTTGCCCTTCGTATCACTTCATCAAGATCCCTGCAGTCGGCAGATAAATGGTGCAAGTTAAGACACCAAACACTCTTGCAGTGACATGTCCTTAAATTTTTTAGTTACTCACTTGTACTTCAAGATTGACTGCACTGGACCAAAGATCTCATCCTTTGCAATCAACATGTCATCCTAAAATAACTCAGATCGTGTTACATAAAATGATAAGTTAATTTGAGGATATAATAATGGTTATCGGTATACTGTTGGGGGAGTAAAGAGGCATACCTGAACATTAGAGAAAACAGTAGGCTTAATATAGTAGCCCTTATCGCCTAGTTGCTCACCTCCGGTTTCAAGATTAGCTCCGCTCTCGATACCAGATCTTATGTACTTCAGAATCTTCTCAAAATGATCAGAGTCAACCTGATTCAAGAACACTAAACTTAGTATTTAACTATTATGAAAACCCCCTAATTTCATGTAGGAACTTTGGAGTACTAAGCTGTAGTAAGAAAATCGTGTTCTGCGAGTCAAAAGCATAATTCACCATGCATATCAAATTGATTCATTTTATCATTTTTTCTTGTAAAATAAACACTGCAAGTGACTGGTTTTCCAGTATATTCTTCAATTCTAGCAAAAGTTTGATTTGAAATGATATAATTGTAAAGAGAATTAGTATTCCACATTTAATGATTAGGACACTCAATATTGGTTTATATGCTTAAGGAACCACTCCACTCAAAGCCACTTGGTTTTGGCTTGAATGCTCTAACATGGTATTAGTGTTGGGTCTTGGGTGGTTAGTGGGTCAAATCTCCTACCCATTTGAATATCTTGCTATGGATTGTTGTTTGTTTGTTTGTTAGCCCCACATGCTAATCTAGGTCCCACGTAAAGGAGGATGTAAAAAAAGCGTGTATCCCACATTGAAAGAATAGGCCCACCCAAGGTACGTTTATATGTAACCAATTGGTTTTCGGTTGGATGCTCTAACACTAATAACCATATTCCAAACAAATACTGCACAGATAATTAAATTAGAAGAGGAACATCATATAAAGCAATCTGCGCTGATTTACCTGAGGACCTTGTTCAATTCCCTGCTTGAATGGATCACCAACAGCCCGTTGCATGGCCCGTGCCTTTGCTTTTTCTACAAATTCATCATATACACGTTCGTGAACAAATGTACGAGAGCCAGCACAGCAGCATTGTCCCTGCAAATAGAATGAAATTTGTTAAAACATATTATTTGCAATGATTCACTACCCCCTTTGAAAACAACAAATGTAGATACCTGGTTAAAGAATAGAGCAAAGTGTGCCAGCTCAACAGCCTTATCTACATCAGCATCCTCACATACAATGAAAGGGGATTTCCCACCAAGTTCCAAAGTCACAGGCTTAAGATTACTTTGAGCAGACAATTGAAGTACAATTTTTCCAGTCTCTGTTGATCCAGTAAAAGCAAGCTGAAAAGAGTAACAAAATTGATTTATAGGTAAGTGCAATAGTGCAGCTTTAAAAAATATCCGTACTAAAGAAATATCTGGTTAGAATGCCTTTGTTTAGTGGCCATAAGATGCAAGCGAATCTAACTGTATCTAATAAAGCAAATTTTAGTACTTGCTCATCCAACTAACCAGAAATGCCCATGATACTATACCTGTTAGGGACTTTAGGGGTTACTATCTCAAGATCTCAAGTTTGGCATTGGCAAGAGAGCCTGCTTTAGCTGATGTCTGTGACCTGTGGGTGATAGCGTGCATCTGGAGTTTGTGTTATAGAAAGAGTCCAAAATATGTGTGGTTGGGCATTTCTCCATCATCAAAAGTCAAAAACTCATGGTTCTAGAATTCCAAAACTATACCCTCTGTCTAAAAGGAGAAATTGAAATTGCCTAAATTTCATGAAGGTTGGAAATGTAACATTCTGTACAAGTATAATTACTAAACAAAAATGACAGGAAGAGGAAAGACAAGTTCAGTGAATCTTCTTTCTTCCTCTCTCTCTCTCTCTCTCACCAATCAAACTACTTTTTTTTTTCCAATCGAAACATTAAACTGTCCACCATAAGATTATGAAAATATGTTAAGAAACACATGAAAACTTCTCCCATGGGAAAGCTAAGATAGGCTCCAGAAAGTACTATTTGAAAGTAGTAGTAAGCAGTAGCAAGGGGTCACAATAGGAATCCATAATCCAAATTGAGTCGATGAGTTCAAGGATGAGCTGCAATGCCAAGACTTGAAGGACAGCTGAAGCTACATGAAACCACAGACAGAATGAGACTGAGCTCTAGCTTATCACTGTTTTAACATA
The DNA here is from genome assembly GCA_023539305.1 of Ilex asprella. NCBI lineage: Eukaryota > Viridiplantae > Streptophyta > Magnoliopsida > Aquifoliales > Aquifoliaceae > Ilex > Ilex asprella. The sequence goes on along the minus strand of CM042193.1, from coordinate 14,279,057 downwards.
TAGTAATTTCCAAGAGTAGGTTCAAAACCCCAAACATGGAACTTAATAATAGCTACCTTCAAGTCTGACCATGTACACCAGTTAGATTTCCACATTGTTGTACCAACAATTTTGGAAGATCAATAAATTGTTGGCAAATCTAGTGTGAAGATCAATAAATTCACCCTATGTTTGGTATGGTGGAAAGTGGGGTGGACGGAAAAGGGAAGATGGAAAGTAGGATGGAAGGGAGGGTTTTCCATGGTTTGGTGTAGGTGGAAAATAAGAGTGAGAGGAAAGTGTGAGGGAAAAGCTATACTCCTATCCACCAAAAGTTTTCCTCCCAATTTTGGGTGGAAAGTGAATGGAAAGAAGCGGTTATTATAAGCCAAACATGGATTTTACATTTTTATCCCTTATTAATAATTATTATAATAGTACCAGTAAGACAATGCACAAAAAATATTCAAATAAAATATTTTTTAACCAACACTAATCACTTGTCTGCGAGCACAAGTATGAAGAAAAAAAGATGAAAAATACAAAAATTTTATACCAAGAAAAATAGTAATTTTCTTCCCTTCTTCCCTCCAAACAACAATGAGGGAAATAACATTTCTTTCCTCTACGAATGGAAAATCCATCCCTCCTAATTTCTTTACTTCCATTTTTTCATCCCTCCCACCAACACTCCATCAATAATTTGGTCACAAGCTTGTTACCCCATCGATACTACAATAAATTTTAGCATTCCAAATACGACAAAGTTGAAAGTTAACTACTTAATATGACCTTCTAAGAGGCCTAAGTTGTTCAGCAACATAGGTATTGCTAATTCCTTTACATGATTGGCCTTCGTGACTTCACAGTGGATCCATACAAAGATTGTAGCACCAAGTGTGTCGCTGACTGGTTTTATTTAATTCATATCATGACATCACAGGTCACAGGTGCTGTGTCTTGGTCAACTTTGTGAATGCCACATCACAATGCACCTTAACAAAAAAAAACCTAGCCTGTTGTCTAGTACAAACTAAAAATTTGTGCATTAGGCTTTTCTAACTAAGGGTGGCATTATGATATTTTATTTTATATTTTGTTCAAGAGGGTAGCATTATTCAAAGCACCAAAAACCTAGAGCAAACATGCTCAGCATTGATGTTGGATATGATCATTTTGTGCTATCAAATGAATACATCAAAACCAATTCCTCGAACTTAAATATGTCCGATTTTTTCTCCATCTATCTGATAAGCAGGGGAATTTCATGGTGACCTACAATATCAAGATATCCACATTATGAAGCATGGTATGTTATCTACAGAAAGTGCATGCCAAATGAGCTCAATCGTAATCAACAAAACTTGCCCCAATTCAACTCATAACAGAAAGGAATTTGAAACCTCATGTGGCCAAACCAGGTAGTTGAAGCAAGGCTTTATTGAGTTGAGTCTCATAACACCATGCATGTTTCAAAATAAAAGTATAAATTTGACATTCATAAGCTATGGAAAATTTCTTGCTAGTCACGCATGCACTAATGAGCAAAAAAATGCCAGTGTATTCAAGAGTGATATCATAGCCACCCGATGATACTTCCTCTTTGTAGAATACCATATGGTCCATATCTCATACCCCTTCACATGGATCAACCCCAGAATCAAGGGTTTGATATTGGAATTGGAGAAAACAGAGGTAATAGCATGCCTCAATCCAACTCAAAACCACGTATGGATTCATTCTGGGGTATCATGCAGTGTGGTCAAGCAACTGTCCTTGAAGTCAAAGGCAAGCGTATCCCATAGTACAACAATGTCATGGCAGAAAACAAGCCTAGCCAAGAAATCGCGGTTTTCAACCTGCAAAGAAATTCTTAAAGGACCACACACCACAGTAAGAACATTTACATATGTAGATTACCTTGTCCACATCCATATGACTGCAAAGAGCTGCCCCAGCAGTGGGACCAAAGCCAGAAACCACATTCAAAACGCCAGAAGGAAGCCCCGCCTGTCGCCAATATTATCAAACAAGAATAGATATCATGATAACGTTTATAGGCATCATCAGCACAAACAAAAAAAAATTAAAAACTCAATTGACTCCAGAAGACAAAGTCACCACAAGCAATCATGTAATATTTTTTCCAATTAAAATACATATAAAACATCCTGGACACAAATCTAGTGTGATCCATTCATGACATAAAGTAAACCAAATCAAATTTTCTGTTCTTTATGCATGTTTAAGATGCTGCTACACATACTTTGTACATTGGACTGCACGGAGTCTCTATTAAAAAAACAGATTTTCTGATATTACATAATCTTTAGATTAGATGACCCTTTAACCAGCTTGGATATTAATTTACCAAAAACAAATAAAGAACTACCTAAAGTGCTACCAAAATTGAGAGCAAGTTGTCCATGATATGACTTGAAATATTTAGAAGAGAAAAAGGGATACAAACTAAGTGTAGAGCCCCCGTATTTATAATCAAACAATGAAGGATACAATAAGAATAAAAAGGTAAAACACAGGTAAAATAAATAAAAGGAAAACCCTAATAAACTAGGAAATATCTCCAACACTCCCCCTCAAGCTAGGCGCAAAGATATTAACCAAGCCAAGCTTGACAACAGAGTCCTGGAGAATGGATAGAGTGACAGGTTTAGTGAACACATCTGCAACCTGATCACTAGTCCTCACAAACAATGGAGTGACAAAACCACATCTAACCTTCTGCCGAAGAAAGTGAACATCAATCTCTATATGCTTCGTCTTCTCGTGTAGTACAAAGTCAGAAGCGAGCTGAATAGCAGATCGATTATCATAATATAATGTGGATGGAGAAGTCACTGGAAATCCCTACTCGCCAAGAATCGATCGTAGTCAGATAATCTCACACGTGTCAAGTGCTAGTGCCCGATACTCTGCCTCTGCTGACGAACGGGAGACAGCTGTCTGCTTCTTGCTCTTCCAAGAGATAAGATGAGTCCCTCAAAAAGCACAGAAGCCTGTAGTAGATCGACCATCACACGCTCCCCCATAATCTGAATCTGAATAACAAGTTAGAGAATCAGTCTGAGATCCTGATGCATAGAATAACCCAAGTCCAGGACAAGACTTGAGGTACCGAAAAATATGATAAACTGCATCAAGATGAGGCTGACATGGCCTGTGCATGAACTGACTAACTCGGCTAACAGCGAATGAAATGTCTGGCCTAGTGTTGGCTAGATAGATAAGTCTACCTACCAATCTCTGATAGACAGTCGGATCTCTCAACTCCTCACCTTCAGCAGTAAGCTTCAGGTTTGGAATCATGGGTCATGATGCCGGTTTGCACCCCAGCATCCCAGTATCAGAGAGAAGGTCTAGAACATACTTTCTCTGAGAAAGAACAACACCCCTGCTGCTACGGGCAACCTCAATCCTAAGAAAGTATCGCAGAAATCCAAGGTCCTTCACATCGAAGACCTTCCCAAGGTCTACGTTGACCTGCGCAGTCCCAGAAATATCACCTCCAGTAATAATAATATCATCAACATATACTAAAAGGATAACACACTGTCCAGAAATATTCCGTCGAATAAAACAGGTATGATCAGAATGACATCTGGTGAACCCCAAATGTACGACTACATCACTAAAGCGAGAGAACCAGGCTTGTGGTAACTGTTTCAGCCCATAAAGAGACAGTCGACATACCTTTCCAGCATACTCCCCCTCACCAAGAAAGTCCGGTGGTACATCCATATAAATAATCTCATCCAGATCACCGTGAAGAAAAGCATTCTTCACATCTAACTAATGAAGAGGCCAAGAGTACTCCGCAGCCAGAGAAATAATCAACCGAACAGTAGTCAATTTTGCCACGGGGACAAATGTGGCACCAAAATCACGACCTGGTACCTGAGTAAAGCCTTTCGCCACAAGCCTAGCCTTGTGACGATCAATAGTACCATCCGCAAGAAATTTCAGGGTGTAAACCCAACGACAGCCAACAGGCTTCACCCCTGAAGGTAAAGAGACAAGTTCACATGTATGATTACGCTGAAGAGCGTCCATCTCCGTCTGCATGGCAAGAACCCACTGGGACTCCCGCATAGCCTCTGAAACAGAACGAGGAACTGACGTATCTGATAAGGCCATGCTATAAGCTCAAAATGTAGGAGATAGATCACCATAAGAAACATAAACAGAGATCGAATATAAAATCCTGGCAGTCCAACCATAACGATCAACTGGACGGCGATCACGCCGCAGATAACGATGCCCTAAATTATCATCCTCCACCGACAATATCTCATCAGATAAACTAACTGGCTCAGTACCTGCAATCTCATCAGTACTAACAACAAATGCATCAATATGCTCAACGAACTGAGATGGATTACCTACATCACCTGAGGTAGAGGGGACATCAACAGGGGGATGAGAACGAGGGTAACGAACATAAATCTACAAAGGAAGAGAGACAGGTGACTCTGTACGGACAGGAATGACTGGCTCTAGCTCCTGTGGTAATGAAAAATCAAAGGAAGTATCATCAACTGGAGAGGGGACACAGGATTAGAAGAAAAATAAGGAATATGCTCAAGAAAAGTCACATCAAGACTGTGATATATACGTCGCTTGACAGGATCATAACACCGATACCCCTTAGACTGATGACAATAACCCAAAAAGACAACGAATTACTTTATCATCAAGCTTATGACGAGTAGGAGATCGATTCTGAACAAAGCATGTGCAACCAAAAACACGAGGGGGTACCAGAAAAAGTGTACGCTCAGGGAATAAGACCTGTAAGGGAGTCTTATGCTAAAGAACACGACTCGGTGTACGATTGCACAGAAAGGTGGAAGTCAAAACTACAAAATGCCAATAAGATTTAGGTACCCCCATACCTCTAAGCATACAACGTACCATCCCTATCAGACTCCTATTTTTCCTTTCAGCAACTCCATTTTGTTCAGGAGTATACAGACAAATGAGTTGCTGGAGGATACCCTGAGAAGAAATGTGAGATACTAAGGCATCAGATACACATTCTTTGGCATTATCCGATCGAAGATCACGAACAATGACATCGAATTGTGTCTTAATCATCTGGAGAAACTGAGTGATTATTGGGAGTACATCAGACTTCTTATGCAAAAGGTAGACCCAAGTACAACGGGTATGGTTATCTATAAATGTCACATAATATCGAGCACCTGACAGAGCAGTAACAGGAGAAGGCCCCCAAATGTCAGAATGTATTAGGCCAAATGGCTTGGGTGACTGATGCATACGAGGAATATAACTGGTTCTAACATGTTTCAATAGAGAACATATAACACAGTCAAGTTTACCATCAACACAAGCATTGTTCAAAGCAGGAAACAACATAAATAAATATTTAAAATTTGTATGTCCAAAACGGTCATGCCACAACTTAACAGTTTGTGACGAAAAATCATAACGACAAGTACTAGATAAAATACTAGCATGCAACCTAGGAACAGATAAAGACAAAACAGGTGCAGGTAATGTAGGTGGAGGTGGTGTAAGTGGAGGAACTGGTGAAACTGGAGGTGAATCGCCTAGATAATACAATCCATCTCTCTCATGTCCCCTGATAATAATCTTCCTGATACTCAGGTCCTGCAAATAACACGAATCAGATAAGAACACAACCGCACAGTGAAAATCTCTGACTAACTGATGTACGGATAATAAATTCATGACCAATTTTAGCGCATGAAAAACTGAATGTAATGTAAAGTCATCTAAGAGGCGAACTGTACCCCTACTAACAATAGGGGCATGTGTCCCATCTGCTAGCTGAACTTGTGTATGTAACTGTTCATCAAAAGTGGTGAAGTGATGAACCTCACCTGTCATATGACCATTCGCACCCGAGTCCAGCATCCAAAGAGGAGACAGACTGGTGCGAGCATGAAAGGCACGGGATATACCTATAGTAGTGGCAGTAGCAGAAGTCGGACCCTGAGAAGTGAGGGTAGACATAAGTATATCCAATCGGGAAGTGATAACATCCATATCACTCTACCAAGGTAGAACAGTAAGAGCAGCAGTAGGAACAATAGGTGGTGGTACCTCAGCAATAGTAGCAGTACGACCGCAAGGAGGTGGCTTAAGCTCCGGATAGAGCTTCCAACAAGAAGCCCTGAGATGTCCTGGTCGACCACAATAATCACACTGACGAGTATCCCCCTGTCTACGCTGATCTGGGACACTCTGACGGTGCTGGTCTGAGCACTGTCCACCCCTCACTGAGGATCTTGAATGAGATCCTGCAGCAGCTGCGAGGGCCATCTGGTCAGCTGGAGGAGTCAAGGCCGTAACTGGGAGTGAGACAATACGGACGCGACGCTCATGCTGCTCAATCATCGCATACATCTCATAAAAAGAAGGAAGCCTCAACATCGACAAGATCTGGGAACGAGGCCCCTCAAACTCATCACGAAGCCCCATAAGGAACTTGTGAATCCTATCCTCCTGTTCTCGAATATGTAAAAATGCTGCTCCCTCGGGCTCTATCCTCGGAATAACAGCAAGAGGACGTAGTGTCTCATACTCTAGCCATCGCTGGGTCAAAAATCCATAATAATCCTGAACAGTCATATCTCCCTGCCGAGCATATGAAAGCTCCTGAGAAAGCTCATAAACCCGAACTCTCCGTCCGGACTGGGAATACATCTCTGATAATGCGCTCCATAGCTTCGGAACAGAGCTATGAACCTGGTGAATCCTACAAACAAATGGCTCCATCGAGCCAAATAACCATCCAAGAATGGCGCAGTTCTCAAAGAACCACGCAGAATATCCAGAGTTGTCATCAACTGGCTTTGGGTTAGATCCCGTCAGCCAACCAAATTTCCCTACTCGGCCTAAAAAAAGTTGGAATGAGCGGGACCACTCCGCAAAGTTACAGCCATTCAACAACTGTGTCGTAACTTTCTAAGAGATCATGCCCGGTAGTGCTGGTAATACAACTGTGCCAGTAGGTACTGTATATTGGTCAAACATAAAAGGAGAAGTACCAATAGATGTCTCAACAGTAGAGGTGTCAACAGTAGGGTTCTCAATTCCCGTAGGAGTAGCCATATCAACAACAATACTAGGGCACCCGTGACAAAAAAAAAGGTAAATAGAGGAATAAAATTAGGGAGGACAATATACCTTCAGTCGAACAGTAGCGACAAATAAAGAAGGTCCAGAAAGCTCTCAAATAATCAAGTCACGGTACCCAGAAATTCAATAAATTAAATAGTTGATCTACTGCATCAAGAACATATCAAAGAAGAAGAAGGTACGACGAAGCTGTGACAAGGAATGCGACCCAACAGTGGGCTGGTTCGAATTTAATATGAATGGGTTTAATATGTTGGTGGGCTGTAGACTGGGCTCGGTTTAATGTATATGTTTGGTTTAATGGGTTTAATATGTAGACAGTGGGCTTAATATGTCTATGTTTGGTTTAATGGGTTTAATATGTCGGTGTGTGGCTTTCGGTTTCGGCTCGACAGTTGGTGGGGGTGTTGCTTTCGGTTTCGGCTATGTTCTCGGTTGGTATGGTTGTAGGCGTTGGTTGTGTGTCTTTCCTCCTGTGTGTTATTGGTTTGGCCTGTGATGATTTCGGTGGAGAGCCGCTTTGGTTTCAGTGTGTGGCCTGGGTATAGCGACTGGAAGGATCAGATGGCTTGCAGTGCGGCCTAGGTGGTGTAGGTGTGGCTGGTATGTCAAGGTTTTGGGGCTTGGTATGTCGGTGGACTTTGCGGCTTAGTATGTCGGTGGGTGTATGTTGGACGGTGGTGCTGGTCGGTGGAGATTGTTGTTTGTATAAGGGGGCTTTCGGCAGTGGCTGTTTTTGCTTGAAGGCAGTTTGCCCGTGAATGGTCTCGGTGAAGGCTACGGTTAAGGAGAAGGTTAGGATTTGAGTTAGGGTTAGGGTATGGCTCTGATACCAACTTGAAATATTTAGAAGAGAAAAAGGGATACAAACTAAGTGTAGAACCTCCGTATTTATAATCAAACAATGAAGGATACAATAAGGATAAAAAGGTAAAATAAATAAAAGGAAAACCCTAATAAACTAGGAAATATCTCCAACAATATGCGCTGATTGCAGCTAGGTGTTCAATTATGTGTCAGTGAACTACAGCAGACCATTTCAGCAAAGGCCCATGCTAATTAGAACAAGGAGAAAGGAATCTTAAATGATATACTACCTCATGGAATAGCTTTGATACATATAGAGCAGACAGTGGCGTCCGTTCTGCTGTCTTCAGAACAACAGTGTTACCACATGCTAGGGCAGGCCCAACTTTCCAAGCATATATGAGAAGAGGAAAATTCCACGGGATAATCAGGCCGGCAACACCAATTGGTTCATGCAAAGTTTGCACATGATACGGTCCATCAGCAGGAAGGGTGAGACCATGAATTTTATCTGCCCAACCTGCAGAATATGCAGATAGATATCAGGGAATGTTTGTAAATATATGTGGGATTGTAAAATAAAAGGAATGCAGAAGCATTTGGCCGAATATATTGTATTTCTTAAATTCACCTTTGACATACCAGCATAATATCGCATTAGGCGTACAAACAGTGGTACTTCAATACTAGCCGATTGTTCATATGGCTTCCCATTGTCCCAAGTCTCAAGTGCTGCAATTTCATCATTATGCTTCTCAACCAAGTCTGCAAAGCGCAACATTATCCTTGATCTTTCCTTCACGAGTCAAACGAAATTATTAAAAGGAGTTCCATCATGCGATGCATGTAAAAGATATTAACTATTAATAGGAGAGATTGTCTACATAAGCAGTCATTTTTGGCCATGGTCCTTCATCAAAAGCTTTGCGAGCTGCAGCAACTGCTCGATTGATGTCTTCTACATCACCTTCGGCAACATGAGCAATCACCTCCCCAGTCCTAGGGTCCAAAGTTGGAAAAGTTTTTCCTGATGGTTGAGAAAACTTCAACCATAAGTTCCTTTAAATGGATTATTGTTGGAAGAAATAGTAGAACACTAGAACTACAATAGCAAGGGATGAAGAACTATAGACGCTGATTACATGGCAGAGTGAAATGTTCCAATATACAGATGAAAGCTCACCAGATGCTGCGTCCACAAACTGTCCATTTATAAGAAGCTGATTATGATCTACACTGACAGGTGGCTTGATTGGCTCCTCAATAGCGGCAGCTGTGCTGTAGTTAGCAATTCCTCTGCCTAGGTAAGAGTTCTTCCCTAAAGAAACAGCATGTCTCGAGCTTGATCAATAAGTATGACAATTTTCTATATGTAAGAAAAGAACTTTGGCCACGAAATCTGAAATCTACCTTCCTCCGTCATAAATTACAGAGCAGTAACAAATCATATGTAATCACAGTTAATCCACAAAGTAACTACGCATATCACAAGTAAATTACAGATCAAAAATATCTTTTTGACATAATTATCACACCCTAATCACAATTCCAAACCATATGAAAGATCTGATTGACTTAAGTCCACACCAATCCACTCTTCCCAAACTGGAAAATGGGTTAATTGCCTCTGGATTTATATATGCTGAAACTACTAACATAGATCTCAGTGAACTCAAATTAGACGCTCAGTCTCCGAGTGCAAAACAGTCATGATAATGCGATCAGATAAAAGCAAAACACAGTCTAAAAAACAAGAGATAGATACAGAACAGACAGTAGAACTAGACTATAAAAAATGGACGGTCTCTGTCTTTGTCTCTACCTCGAGAAACCAAAGCAACCGATGAAGAGGTGAATGAGCGAGAGAGAAGTGATGAGATCCTTCGGGCCGCCATTAAAGAAAACAGAGAAAAAACTCAAGCTTTCGAAGAACACAGTATCTTTGAGCGTCTCTGTTTGTATATACATGTGTGCGTGTCTTATCTTCTGATTATCCTCGTGAACTTTGCAGTGGGAGGTGTTAAATGTCAAATCAAAACGCTGTAACTTTGTTTGACAAGTTGATGATAGTTTTCGATGAGATGTTTAACACTGTCGTAAAAAAGTTATGATTTATTCGAGAAAAAAAAAATTCGTGAATAGTTGCGATAAATTCGACTCTTCCCATTTTCTGGTCTGGGACGCCACCCCTGTAGTATGAGAGAGAGAGAGAGAAGGAACGTATGAGCAACCAACCAAAACAACAACGTAGGAGAGAAAGGAATATTATAAGGTGGTACAGTTTGGTAGTGCTCTCTAACAGTGACCCCATATTTCTAACCTAGATCAGGACCGTCCGTGTTTTGAACAAAGATCAGGACCTTTAACTATTTTTTTCTGAAGTTTATTAAAGCAGTGGAAAATTGTTATTTTGATTACTTAATTTGAAAACTTAATTCAAACACAACCATTAGATTGAACTCACAACGAATCCTATAAGTGCATTGAATTAGGTCCTTGATTATGTTACTAAATTATATTCCTATTACATTGCTCAAAATAATTATACAAAGTTCCGCACGATTATTCAATGATAATTTTAAAATAGTCGTTTGTAACTCAAGTTTAATCAATTCAAAAAATTTGTATTCTAGTTATAAATTCAAATAACATGTAATTAGAATTATAGATGACAACCACCGAGTGGGATGGTCTAATGGGGTACCAATCGAATTTTTTACCCTGAGATATTGGAGGTTTGAGTTTTAAAGTTTATATTGGGATTCGGTGGTTGACCGCTACTACTAAATTAGTTAGGTTCGTTTCTGAGAAGAGCAATGAACTCGATCAAGAACCTCATGATCCCATTAATGAGAATTTATCGATGTAGTCTCTAGATATTCTCTTTTACCTCCATTTCTTTTTTAAACAGCAAAAAAAAAATTATAGATGATAATTTATAACATGATAAATTAACACAACACAAGCCCAGTATAAAAATTAATATAATAGAATTTTATAAAAAAAAAACAAAAAAGAAAAAAAGAAAAGGGCATAATTTTGATTATGATAAAGTTGTGCTATACAAATTGTTGCTCAAATTTTATATTTTAAATAATGTGTCAAAATCTTATGCATTGAATATTTAGTTGAGTTAGTAGACCCCACTCCAATCACTTACATTGATTTGAGATATAAAATTTGGGCAAATATTTGTGAAGCATAGCATTGCTCTTTGGAATAAGGGTGAACATCGGACGGCTGTGATTAAGATAACCTGCCGTGGCGTCACAGGGAATCTAAACCATAAAAAACAGATAAGAAGTAAGTCCAATTAATTACTTGATTCGATTAGAATATTTGAATAATTTGAGAAGCTGACAGGTGGAATCTAATCCTCCACCTGTCAAATATTGTATAAAAAATTAATTTTAAAAATAAAATAAGCCTAATGGCTAATCTAATCTGGATGGGTACAACAGGGCGGGCAGGGCCCACTGTTACTCCGGGAACTAAAAAAGTGCAAGGCCGTAACAGCCTACATAAATATGATTAAATTATTTCTTAAAATTTCACTCTAATTGTGTAATTCAAATCAGAGTTGAGATTCAAATCAAATTTAGATTTATTAACAATGGTCATTTAAAATTATTCAGACCCAATCACAAACCATATAATAAAAAATATTTCATTCTAAAGCTCACCAAGATTTCTGGATCATGTCTCTTCCTGCATTTATCTTGACTAGAAATATATGACGTGCGTAAATAAATTTAAATAATAGTTTTTATAAAAAAAAGTGAATTATATGTATAATTAAATTAAATAATAAGTTAGATGTCGAATAGTTAATCCATATTTTAATTATTTTTAGTTTATTCTATAAGTTTTGAGTACTGAATTTGTCATTTATTTTAGACATTAGCACAACTAATTACATAATAGAATTATTATTATTTTTTATTTTTTAAATAAATTGATTAGATTATTTATAATATTATTATATGATTGCATACTAAAAAAATAAAATATAACATATATTTGACTATGAAACTTAATTTGGTAATTACATGTGTATAATAATTTGTCATACATGTACATGACTTTATTTATTCATACATATGATTGTATATAATTATACTACTAATAAATGAGTTCAAAAAAATTTAGAAATTTTTATAAAAGAATCCAAAAACAAATTGAAAATCAAATATATATATATATATATATACTACTTTAAAAATTCTGAATGCAAGAAAAACATTTTTTTTCACTTTTACCATCCAAAACTACTATTATGCCATCCTAATCCTCAGTACAGACTTCATAACTTCTCACCCATTATATCTCTCTCTCTCTCTCTCTTCATATTCTTCAGTCGCTCGCCCTTCTCGCCCTCGCCCTCAGCCGCATATTCACAAATTGGCCAAATTAAAGTTAATGCTCACCTCTCCATTAATCACTAACGCCCCTTTATCAATCTCTCCGACATCGGAAGCTAACGCACACAGGTGCCTCATCATTTTCCCCTCTTTTGGCTGATGTTCTTTTCCTTTATCTCTCCTCTTTCGACTGTTCGAATTCCACTTATTAATAATCGCAGCAATGGGCTACATCAGTTACGAATGAGGATCTGAATAATTGTGATCCAGAGGTGTTGTTCTTCATAAGGTTCTGTAGTTTTCTTCAGCTCCCTTCTTTTCCCAGACACTAACACAACGTGATTATTCCCATTACCAAACTATCGGTACTCCGTTTCTTCTCTTATAGGTTCTCCATTTCTCTTTTCATATAATATTTGTGTTTTTTTGTTTGTTTTTGCTTGATGACTGAAACGAAATTGGGATTTTTAAACCGTTGGTTACATAATACGCTGTAAGAAGATTGGTAGGTTATTTATGTAGGATTGCAGGCATGTTTCGGTGGGTTGTTCAAATTTTTTTTCTACATTTTTTTGGTGGTCTACATTACAAAAAATTGAATGGGCGTACACTATAGCAACTAGTATACCTTTCAACTTCATCTAATTGTTCATTTTGTACTACATGACATTTTGCTATGTATGGTGAAACTAACAATTAAAAAACACGCTTATGGAATAATGTCAAATGAAAAAAAAATTGATAGTTGATGGTTTCGAATTATTTAGTGATCTTATTAGGCCCGATATATGATGTATATTACTTGAGTTTCTATTTTTTGCTTGTGGAATCTCTTTGATGACACCAGTTTAATGTTGAAGTTGCTTCAGTTAATTTTAATAATTGCATGTTGTGGGATGGAGAATGTGGACTACAATTTGATAGATAATTGCAAATGTAATGAGCTTTAAATGGAGCATCATTGATTTTTTCTTGCAGTCACGCCATTGTCAAAATTTTCTTTTGAATGGAACAATCTAGTGAATGGATTCCTGCTTTTCCTTTCCCCTCTTTTCATTGTCTTTATCTTTTCTTCCAAGGATGTGGCATTTTTCTTAAATCTGACTTTCATAGTGAAGAAAATTTTCATCGATTATTCTCCTTCACCATCTACTTCATATTAGTATTTAGAAAAACTGGTGCTTTGAATCCTTGCTTTGTTTTCCAATCAATAGGATCTTATAATTGTGATCTGAGAAACATTAATCGATATCTTGTAAAAAATATTGCATGAACTCCATTTGGGTCTAATCTCTTATTAGTCTTAATATCCTTAAGCGAATTAGGTCGGTTAGAGAAGAATATTTGTTGATCCTTCTATGGGTGACTCATGTCTAGAATCTTATTAATTGGGTGTGGTGAGGATTTTCTTGTAACTTTTTTTGGGTTTAATAAGGAATTTTTTATCTGTTTTTTTTTTGGGCGGGGGGATTCAAATACAATTCATTAGGTAAACAAAATTATAAGAGTGAGATATTTAATTCAACCAAGTGTTTTATGGCTCATGGTTTCAATTGGGCTTGCATTTATGCATTTATAACTAGAATCTATTTTTTGATCTAATAGGTTTACTCTCACCTGTATGTGGCTGTTATTGTTTCCCAACTTATATATGCTTATGTATTTTTCAAAAGCAAGATTGGTCCAATGTACTTTACATGTTTGAATTATGTAGTGTTCAACTTGTGTCGTTTAAGATCTGACCAATATCAAAGGTTGACATTGTAGATTCTTGGTTGAACTTTTTTTGGGCACCTGCACTTGACTATAGATGGTTGGCTAATTCAATAAATATTGTTACACCTTCTTGATGTCCACATGGAAGGATCACGTTGTGGATTATTATGGTGAATGCCTTCGATGTGGGCATCAACATACTAGCTTCACGTTGTTATTACAACTCCGCCAGTGATGGAATTGAATGAAATACTTCATAGACATTTATCTATCCAACTCACCTTTTTCTAATCCAGTTATAGGTAATGGATTTAGTGCCTATTAGTTTCTCTATTTTTGCTTCAATTTGCCATATGATGCTGTCATGTTCAATAGAATCTAACATGAACTTGTTTTTTTTTTTGAATTGTTGTTTGCTTTGTGAAACCTTCCTACAGGTTGTGGGACCTCATTTGGTTGCTCATCACCTAATTAAACCATGACTACTACAATAATGTAGGCATTTAAGGTACCATTTTTTCAAATGGCAATTTATGTTATTTACTTTTACATGCCTTCCATGTTGTTTAGTTTATTTTTATCAACTTAATTCTTCCCAAGTTGTTAGTATTTTAGTGAATTCACAGGTGTCTCCAAAAGGGTAGGTGACGAATGGGCCAAGTATTCCACTGATACATCTTCAGTTGAACAAAACGGCCATTAATTTACCTTAAATAACACTCAAATCACATTTCAAGTGTTAATAGGTAACACTAGCATGTCTATCATTTGATTTAGTTTAGTGTTGACCATGGCATTGTAGTCTTCCATCATGGATCAATTTTCAAAAAACCAGTTGATTAAGTTTTTCAGTTGATCAGGTCGAATTATTTATCTATATCTATATTACTAAAAAATCAAAACTTTTAATTTTCAAATTTACTCTTCAACAATTTTAAAAAGTAAAATTTATAATGTAGTAAATTCATAGTTATGAATATGTGTAAACTAAAGGTCAAATGACATTTAACAAATATTGCAATTGGGTATGTTTCATTTCCGATTTAATGTAAAATTTACCGTGTCAATGGACGTTAGTCTTGACCTTTTTCTTTTCATCTTTCAAACTATTGTAGAGTCCATTTACTCTATCTCTCCCTCTCTTAGGAAACTGGAAAGTCCAAAGAAGACATTAGCGCATTTTGAATTGGAAGAGTTAGTGAATTAATGTTCTACTCAAAGTTCATTTTCTTTTGCTTTTGTATTCTTTGGTTAAAAAAATTGGTGTGTTCTTTGGTTCGTTTTGCCTTTATTTTATATTTATTTTTTATTTAAAATTTGTTATATTGCCAGTAAGTTAACCAATAAGTGTAAACCATGGCACTCAAAATATCACTAATCTCTTTCCATTATATTCTCAGTGTGGCTCTGATATAGAATCGGTTGAGCGACGTAACGATGGGGTGGATGTCTTTATAGTCCGCTCAAATTTCTTCTGTAATTATGCGATTTCTGATATTTTAGGAGTAAAATCATTTATTTATGGTGGTCGACACATTTGATTTTTTTATTTTATTTTTTTCATTAAAAAAATAAAAATACGATAAAGAAACCACTTCATGTGTTCACATAACACACACCCATATAAAAAGCTTATGCAAATAATTTATTGTCGTGTCGCTATTTAGAATTTTATCTTCATCTCAACACATAAATACGAAAGAGAAGGTCAAAGTAAAAACTTTCATTCAGTTTATCTAATTTCCTATTTGTTTATAGTAATTAGACACAATATATGCTATGGAGGTAATTTTCAGTTTTCAAGGTTTTGGTTGATCATACAAGTTTTATGTCAACTTTTTACACAAACATTCTTGATTTTACACCAAATTATGGTATTTGTCTAAGCCCCCTAGAGCAATTTACACAATCACATATGCTCTTATTCCCT
>CM042193.1:14206658-14229260 GCA_023539305.1 Ilex asprella | reverse complement strand
GAAAGTTTGTTCCAAAAGAAGAAGCACCAGCTATACACAAACAAGATGCAAAAATCTATTTGGTGTGATAAGCAGTTCCAACTCAAAACATGGGTATATCTGGCATAAACTATAGTACATGTTAGAAACAAACAAACCTGCATAATATCAATATAACGTTGTGTTTTCTGCAATTTGGAGACACTATCCAGATCATCATAGTTAAGTGCTTCAATATCTGCCAGGTCCCCATCAACATCTTCTTCCATGTTATCCACATCCACATTATCATCATCCTGAAATGGAATAAAAACACACATAAAAAAAAGTAAAAAAATTATCACATAATAATAATGAAGAATTAAAAAAAAATATTCCCTAAAAAAAACAAAAATACAAGAAGCAAATGTGCTCACAAGAAGTTCAGCTTCGTTGTCGGACAACTCATCGAGATCTGCCAAGAAAGAATCAGCAAGAGTCGCCTGCAACAAACATGATACAATCTTTTTTATTTGAAAGCCAATATGCAGGAATAAGCCTGTTGAGAACAGAGAAACATAATAGCAACAATAGAAATCTGTGATCAAATGTGAATGCCATGAAATTAAAACTAAATAGCACAGAAACAAAATGTGTCATGGACAAAATAAGAGTAATATAATAAGAACCCAAAAAAGAAAAGACACATCGATTTTCAAATTAACAAAATAATTTTTCTCGAGGTTGTGCAAGAAAAGCACCCACGTTTTTCTCAATCCTCTAGGCAATACAATTGAGTTAATATCATTTATGCAAGTAGGTAACCTATTAATCCAATTCTTTAATGCCTTGGGCATATCCCACCACCACTTGAATTGTTGAACAATGACATGCCTGATGCCTAAAACTAACAACCTACACAAGCTGATAAAATTTGGCAGATGATGCTTATCAAACTTGTGAAAAGAGAAGGCAAAAACCAAACTACAAGCTACCAACATGCCAAAAACACAATTATAACAAACTATTACAAGTAATTGTAAAGATGAATATGTATTCCCAGTTTCTAACCTAAACAATCCAAAAAACCTTTACTCCATCAACCTAATTTAACCATTATCAATATATAAAACAATGCGAGCTAGTATATCCATTATGCAAATATTTGCATATGTAGAACACATAACATTGTTAAACATTCGACTCCAAAAATCACAATTGAGTGTACAAACCATTCTGCTGACTTATTCTCAAAAGGTGCACCGATATCGGAATCGAACTCCGGAACTCAGAGAAATCAGTACCAATCTGCTCACACGCACAGATACAAAAATTACCAAACAAAAATAAATCGAAACCCTAACGCAGAAATCTAATAGAAGAGAGAGGGTATAGTATTTTGTGAATTTGAAGGAGTGTGAGAATCAATTTTACCCAGAGAAGGAGAAAGATAGAGAAAGAGGGAGGGAGAGGGAGACAGAGAGAGACCCAGATGCTTACCTCCCTGCAGCTTCTCCTTCGTCTTCCTCGTCGCCTTGACAGAGCGATCAACTCGACGCCTTGAAACGAGAGTGAGGAAGAGAAAAGTGGAACGTTAGACGACAAGGGATAGGGGTTAAAATGTCATTACTTATTCATATCCTATCGATTGGGATTTAAACCCGGGGAGGTGGGTTAATTTTAACCCAAAATTACTGTTGCAGTCGGACCGAACTTTGACCCGAGAGATACTTCCCGTCTCATTTTTGCCTTCTCAAAGAAAGAACATCGTGAACATGTGGACGTCACCATCTCTTCCTTCGTCTTAACCCACTTTATCTCATTTTTCAATAGGGCATAATTTGGGTAGACCAACTCTTATTTAACCCGAGTGTAACAAAAAAAAAATAGAGTTTGAATTAGAATTTTTAATTTTTTGGGTTAGTGTTGAGCAAAGAAATTTCAATTCAAATTGAATTTGGGCAAGTCTTAGGTTGAAGGTTTAGATTATCGGGTTCAATCTGAATATACATAAATATATAAATATATTTAATTAAAATTAGTATTTATTTTCACTTTTTAAGTCCAAACTTTCACTTCATTTCAAATCTTCACTTATACGCCTTCATCACTTTTAGATCTCTCTTTCACTCGTCATTCTTCCTTCTCTTAGCCTCCATCTTTCAATCGTCACTCATCTGAGTCGTTTCAGACTCTCAGCCTCCCTCTCTCACTTGTAACTCTTCTCTCTCTCTTCATCTGCGTCTCGCTTTTCATCTTAGATCACTTGAAAAAATCAAATTTTCATTTGAAAAAAAATCAATTCTATAATTAAAAAAATCAATCCGAATTAAGTAATAATTCAAGTTCAACCCAAATTTTAACTCAAAAAATCAATAATAATTAAGTAATTCGAATTCAACTCAAATCCGACCGAATTTAACTAGGAGAGTACTCGGGTTTAGTACATTGGGTTAAAGTAGCGCTAAAGTTAGGATTAAGATTAGGATTATGGTTGAAGATTATATACCTAGGATTGACCTATCAACCCGTCCAACTCACTCGAGTTACACTTTTACTATCCAAACACACCCAAAAAGAGCCGAAAAAAAAAAAGCTGACAAACTGATTCCGAGACTGTGGATTAGGTGGGGCCTTGAACACCTGCAAAAGCCCATCTGCACTTATAGGGCCTGTGCCCCAGCAAACTTTTACCGTACGCATATCGTTCTAGTTTTTCTTGGCTCATGGCCCTTTAAAAGGATGGGTTCTTAGCAGTACATCATCTTTTGGGCCTCTTTCATGAGCTTTTGAAATGAATGTTAAAGCACAAAAAAAGAGGATACCTTTTTACTTAAAAAATAAATAAAAAACTTTATCTCATGATATGTCATTAATGCATAATGATATTCTAATGTGACTCCACCGACAGGGGATCTACGAGGACCCTCTCCACCGAAGAGAGATATACGCAAAGAGTGACATCCCAAGGTCATTCAAGTGACGAACATAGTTGACTAATTTTTAAACTCTCTTTCTTTCACAAACTCTAGGGTTGAATATTCATGATTTCATTATGGATATCTTGGCTCCTAACTCCGTGATCTCCTATTGAATACTCGTAGTTAGACCTCTCATTTTCTAGAGAATTGATTGGTTCACGATAGACCTCTCATGATATTTCATTAATGCATAATGATAGTCTAATGTGCCTCCACAGCCGAGTCTATTACCCATATAGGACAGATTTATAACATAATTACCAAAATATAGCAGTTTTGAACTTAATTATCAATCTACGGCACTTTTTGAAAACGAGATCAACAAATCCGCTAATAAAAGCGCAATTAACAAATCCGCTTTTAATAAAAAAAAAAAATTAAAAAACGTACTCAATGAATACGATTTCTTTTTCCACCAACAGCACAGACATCCTCTCCTATCTTCCACCGACCGAAGTAATATCTTTAAGTTTCTATAGAAGCCCAGCTCGGCTGGTATGGAGCCATTGAGCTCAGAGTAAACAAGATTCAAGATTCAAGATGGTTAAATTTTGAAGCTTTTCGATGGAACCATTGAGCTCAGAGAAAACAATATTCAAGATTCAATGAGGTCCTCCTCCTCTGCGGCCACCTCCTCCAACAAGTCCCGATCCCCTTTTTTCCTCTCTCTTTCGCTTCATCTTCTCAGGCATCTTCAAGCCCCTCCAATCCCCTCACCCATTTCCTGGATCCAAAAATATCAGTAGGCCCAACTTCATCTTCATCTTCCCTTTCCATTGACGAGAATGATCTTGATCATAATGGAGTGACCCATCATTCCCCAACTCAAATTCTCAAGAATTTCAATGGAATTCATCTCCTTCGAATTGAACTACCCAGTGGGGAACTTGGAATCAACCAAGGTGTTCTGTTAAAATGGAGGGCTGATTTCGGTTCCACCCTCGATAATTGCGTAATTCTCAGTGATTCCTCTTTTTTTTTTGTTTGTGCTAAGTTCAAACAAAAGGATCTAAAATCTCAATTGCATGCCGGGTAAGAGATGAAGATGGCATGCAGTGCTACTGGTAGTAAGTGTTGGGCCCTCTGAGTCATACTCACTTGACATCCGAAGGAAACTCCATACCCCTGTTGCAGTCACCCGGACCCAGTAAGATTTTATTCTCTAGAGAAACATTTCGCATGAACAATGGTGAAAAGCGTGTTTATTAAACACGTTTTTCAAAAAAATGTAAGAAACGTATTTTGTAAACATGCTTTTCTCATTGCCCAATTTTTTTTTTCCCCATAAAAGTAGAATTGTTGAATCCATTTTTTAATAAAAGTGGGCTTGTTGAATCCATTTTTTAATAAAAGCAGGGTTGTTGAATCTGCATTTTAATAAAAGCGACGTTGTTGAATTCGCTTTTTAATAAAAGCGGGATTGTTGAATCTGATTTTAAAAAGTGTCGTAGATTGATAATTAAGTTCAAAACTGTTGAATTTTAGTAAATGTTCTGAATTTGTCTTACATTCGTAATTAACTCCTCCACAGCCCCCACAAAAAAAAATATATTGTAATTGTTTGTCTGTGTATCTATCAGTAAAATAAAATAAAAATATTATCTACTTTGTAAATAAAACTCCAAGTAAAATAAAATAAAAATATTCTCTACTTTGTAAATAAACCTCCAAGTAAAATGGACGATGTCTCGAATTATGAGATCAAGGCGAAAATCGTAACGGTCAAATTCTTGATAATTAAACAACTCATATTATTATAATATTTTATTTTTCTACTTGATACTTTGCGGAAGAGATTTTTCTTGACTTACTCTACCTGATCAAATATACTATTTTTATCCAAATTTCGTTCAAAACAATCGAGTAGAAATTCAAGTTAACACAATATTTTCTAACTATTAATTTTTAAATCATTTTAATAATTCAATTAAATAACATGCACTAATTAATCAGCACAATGACGTTAAAAATTTAACACATTAACGATATTTCTGGTTTGTGGTTTAACATTAATAATATTAAAATGTTAAGAATTTAACACACACACACACATATATATATATATATATATATGTGTGTGGGGGGATAGAACGACGAAATTTTTATAGGTACGTTCTGTATTCCTATTCAATTTTTTTACAGAATGTCAAAATTTCTTTCGTTAGCCTATCCTATTTTTTGCAGTAATCGATCAATAGAGTAAAATATAATCATAATATTCAGATAATCAAAAATTTGAATACCCTAACCATTACATTAAGTTGGTACAAACAACAAAGTAGATCAAAGCTAATCATATTATAATTATCATAAGCTGTAAAGTGGTACATTGCCCATGAGCTATTGCTCTTTTACCATCCCAAAGAAGAAAAAGAACAAAAAAGTGCCCACTCACATGTGTATGCCCAAACCATAAGACACCTAAGCACACACATATTCTAAAAGTGCCCTCACAAAATTTGAGAAACTACTGGAAAAATCAAGTTTATGGTATCAAAAATATTTATTCGGTATTATATTAAATATTAATTTTTTATTTGATTTGTAACACTTAATTGTAAAAAAAATGAATTAAAATTTTAATTAATTATAACTTAATTAAATATTTTTTTCATTGAGCATAATAGTTTATGCTTGAACAAAAAAAGGATAAAAATCATAATTAGTCCATTAATTTTATAGATTAACTTAATTTGATTCATTTTAAATTGATTTAATAATAAAGTTAATTAAAGAACTTAATTAAATAATTAAAAAATTAATTTTAAATCGAAGGCAAAGTTCATCGATGAGTAATGTTTTGTATCTTAAATTTAATCACAAATGTGTATCCTAAATCAATGGGAACCATTGGATGAGTTAGTTCTAATAAAAAAAATTGATGGGACCCATTTATCCAATATTTTCCATTAATTTGAAAAACATATTTGAAATATAAATTTGAAATGTATAACATTGTTCTATTATTTTTACCCCCCAAAAAAAAGATACGGTATCCATCGTAGTTGGACACCCGAGGAAAGGGCGGATAAAAAAAAACCCTAATTGAGAGTCCAATCAATCTGAGTTGTACTTTTTTGACCGCCGACCATTTTTATAAGCATCATCAAAAGGAAAATGGTATTATTAGGTATTCCTTTTGTTGTCAGATCAGACTCATCATCATGCGTCTTTCATAAGCAGATTCTTTGTGTTCGTGTGTGTCCGTGTCTGTGATAGTATAATTTTTTTGCCTAATTTTTTTGAGGTAACTTCTCTAAAACCACACTCTTTAGCTTTTGTGGGTCTCGAGGGTTTTTGGGACAGAGAATTTAGCTGATGGCGGAGCAGACTGGTGTGGCGTCAGTGGCTTGTGATTTGTCGGTGAAGAGGCCAAGAGAAGAGGAAGAGAACAACGGGGTTTCAGTTTCCTCTGTTTCTGTTGAAATGGAGGATTGTAACAACAAAGATCCCGAGTATATCTCTTCTGTTATACCTGGGTGGTTCTCTGAGATTAGTCCAATGTGGCCTGGTAGGTTTCTCCTCTTCATAATATTCATGGATTCTAGATATACTTGTATGTTCATTCATATGGAGATATATGGTGGAGTTTTAGGATTCTTTTTTACACATCTCTGTTTTTTTTTTGCTTTATTCTTTTCTGGGTTTGTGTTGTTGTTTCTGTTGATTCTCTGATTTCTTATTACAATTCAATATGCCCAGTGGAGTTTTCAGTAAAATCTGTTATAGTACACTGGGGGTCGTGTGTGCAAATAAAAAAGGACAAAGATTGGTTGTTTGGGATCATTATTTACCTCATTTGCACTTTTTTGGTTTCTTTTCCCCCACTTCGAATGGAGGTTTTAAATTATAATTGTAACAAGTATATAAGGCTTGGTTGTTTGGGATCATTATTTACCTCATGTGCACTTTTTTGGTTTCGTTTTCCTCCACTCTGAATGAAGGTTTTTTCATGCATGTTTACATGTTATGCTGCATCTTAAGTTTCTCCTGTTTCAGTACCGCCATGTTTTTTTCTGTATGTAGGGATTTCAGGACTATTTTTAAGTGGTTCTTTAGTTTTTTGTTCCCGGGAAAACGTGGGGAAAAGATAGATGGCATGCTCAGAATGTCTGCTATATGTTACATGCCTAAAAAGAAAGAAAAAAGAACTCCATTCAACTGCGCATAATATTGATTAATAGGGTGTCTATTTTTTTGGCAAACAAACAGGAGTGCCAGCTTGTCCAAAACAAAACATGGCACACATCCGTGTGTCTAGATTGGTTTTTGTCACTACATTTTATTCGTTACTGATTGACATTTCAATATTTCGTGTTCTTAAGATCCACTCTGAGAGTTGTGCATAATTTCATTTTCAATAAATATTGCTTTTTGGTGCACATTGGTAATATGAGTGATCGGTAATCATACTTGCTGAATGAAATAGACTTACTATGAAAATAACATTGCCTCTGTCTTATTTGTATTGGCTTTACAGTTCTTTATAAATCAGGTACTGTTTTAAAAGCAATTCAGAAAGGCGCATTCTATTGTAGATGTGTTGCTGAAATATAAATGAAGATTCTGTGATTTGGTTGGTTGCTTGTTTCTACCCCAGAGTATAGTTGTTAGTATTGTAATACGTCACGATACAAGGCTAAAACAATACGAATCGTAGTTCTGTATCGTTTTTGCGTTGTATCGTCCGATACACAATGCGTTTTTACGATACGATACGTATCGGTATGATACGAACGATACGTGCAAAGGTTTTTTTTTTTTACGGAACGACGTCGTTTTGGACTAGGCAAGTAATCCAACAAGCCAGAGTTCTTTCTCCAGATGCATTTTGGTTGAGTAGACATTGTTGCTTTATGATTATTGCCCTTCTTGTTATTGTCTATCCAGTCCAACTGATAAGTGATAACTACTGAAAAACCAGACTTATAGGTGCTGTACTTTTTCTTTATTTGGTGACAAGGCAGATCCTCAATTCTTTTTCCTTCTTTCTCGTGACAGCCTTTGAAGGGTTGACGAAGGAAGTGTTTACATCAGTTAAAATTAATTTGTCAGTGCTGGATATCTGCTCATTTTTGTCAGATAGTCACTTTATTTTACTTACTTGCCCTTAGTCAATCTGATTCTGAACCATTTACTTTGAAAGAGGAAAAGCTCTGGTGAATACAATGAGCAAGTGTCCTTAACCAGACAATTCAATATTCTTCTTTTTTGAGTTGTGATCCGGTGCTTTATAATCCAAGTTTTTCTGTCTTTGTGATTTATATATTTTGTATATAATTCATCTTTAATGAGAGAATTATTGGAACGCTACAGGAGAAGCACACTCGTTAAAGGTCGAAAAGATCTTATTTCAGGGGAAGTCTGACTACCAGAAAGTTATGGTCTTTCAGGTATTTTATACGCCACGGAGCTCACTTTTAAATTACTATGTCTGTTTTCGATTGTTGCTGAATATGTATTGGTGGTTTCTTTTGCTGCAGTCTTCAACTTACGGGAAGGTTCTTGTTTTGGATGGGGTAATTCAACTCACAGAAAGGGATGAATGTGCTTATCAAGAAATGATTACTCATCTGCCACTTTGCTCCATTCCAAACCCAAAGAAGGTATTTACACCCTCTAATGAATTTTAAGACCAAGTACTAATTCATAGGCATAGAAAAATTGTGCTGATTTATTGTGATTTTATTACTCCAAAACTATTATGAACCCTCTATTATGTTAGTTCAGAAAAGGTAATCCATGTAGGGATTTGAATGGTGGACTTGGAGCTTATTGATAACAATATGGTCCATTTATTGCCACAAGCTTGTTTGTTTGTTTTGGGTTGGACTTCTTGTCCAATGTCATGTTTGTAATATTTCGTTATGATTATGATTATTAATAAAATGTTTGGTTCTTATCAAAAAAAGAGAAAAGAAAAAAAAAAAGAATTGGTGCGGGTATATTTTGAAATGTAAATGAGGTTCATGATGCATGTATCTTCGTTGATAACCTGTGATTCTCTTGGTTCTGCCATGACCCTAATGTGATCATATGTTTGATGGTCTTATTCTGCTCAGCCTAATCTCTTTCCCTTGTAAGGTAAATTTGCATTTGTATATAAAAGTGGTGGGAGAACATTGTGCAGAGGGCTGCCGTTAAGACTTGGGAGACCCATGGATGGATGTCATTATCCATGTATGCTGTGTGTATGCAATGTGAAAAAGATAGAAAGACTGAAACTGGGAGAGAATAATGGGCTTCTTAAAGCATAAATTCATTGAGTTTCCAAAATCACTTATGCTGGCCTTTCTGACTCCTTAAGTGTGGGTATGGCGCATGTGAAGAATCTAAAAAATGACGTAAAGTCATGCTTGCAGTTCTGATTCAGCACCGCCATAACTCTCACAAAACATATGCACACAATACAAACACAAGTTGTGGCAGTTGCTCGATTTTTGTCAATTATTCATGAATAACAGTGTACGTATGCGATCTGCAATTTTACCTTTTCATTTGTATATCTTAAATTTATTTACAGGTTTTGGTTATTGGAGGAGGAGATGGTGGCGTCTTACGTGAGGTGTCTCGCCATTCTTCTGTTGAGCAGATAGATATATGTGAGATCGATAAGATGGTGGTTGATGTGAGTGATAATGATCCATTTTTTTTGTTTTTTACATTTGGTATTGTTAGCAAACAATAGTTTCTTTTGTATTTAAATCTAGCAATGGATGCCAATTCTTTCATGAAAGTGACCACTGTACATTTCCTATGTGGATACTTTTTAAGGACTCTAGCTTCCAGTGATATATCTTTGGAGCTTTTGAACCAGAGTTTGAACAGGTTTTTAATACCCTGCCAGGTTTCTAAACAATTTTTCCCTGACATAGCTGTTGGATATGTGGATCCCCGTGTAACACTCCACCTTGGCGATGGTATTATTGGCATTTTTCTTATATTTTGCCTCCTCTTATTCTATTTCTTCATTTTTCTTTCAAAATTCATATCTTTGTCGGCTTTGGCTCAACCTGGCAGGAGTTGCATTTTTGAAGGCTGTGGCCGAAGGAACTTACGATGCAATTATAGTAGATTCTTCTGACCCAATAGGTACCTATATCTTTGGAACTTTGCTTCGTTATTATCTCCATTGGAAACTTCCATATCTTTATTACTTGAGTACCGTGTTTTTTGATACTCAGGTCCCGCACAAGAGCTTTTTGAGAAGCCTTTCTTTGCATCAGTAGCAAAGGCTCTTCGTCCTGGTGGGGTTGTATGTACCCAGGCTGAAAGCATATGGCTTCACATGCACATTATTGAAGACATTGTTTCTAACTGCCGCCAGATTTTCAAAGGCTCTGTCAACTATGCATGGACCACAGTCCCTACATACCCGAGGCATTCACTTTGATCTCTCTCCCTTCCTCTGTGTGTGTGTAGGAAAAGTCAATAGAGAGGCTCAGGTAGTTTCGGAAAGTGGTTTCACTAAGTCTACCACCCCATTTTACGACTACTTCTTCTATACTGCCCCTCAAAGAGTAACAGAGTCTCAGTTTAATGTCTTACTGTAAAAATGAAGACTAGCTGATGGTCTATACCATGTTGTGCGAATTGTGTCATTGACAATTGCAATTTGTTGACGTGAATGTTTTTTTTTTAATTTTCTTTTTGGTAATCCTGCTAATTAACTTTCACTTTCATTTCAGTGGGGTAATTGGTTTCATGCTTTGTTCTACTGAGGGGCCCGCGGTGAATTTCAAGCATCCAGTCAACCCAATAGATGCTGATGACAGCCATTGCAAATCAATAGGACCTTTGAAATTCTACAACTCAGAGGTATATGATGCTGCTGCTTCCACTACAGTGTCTTCTACAGGCTTTCTTTTCATTTATTTATTTTTTTCAAAATAAATAAAACTCTTCTTCTCTTTCACACCCAGATTCATGCTGCTGCTTTCTGTCTGCCATCTTTTGCAAAGAAGGTGATTGACTCCAAAGTGAAATGAGAAGTTTTTGAAGAATTTAAGGAACCGGATCGAGGTGTTGTAGATCTCCTATCTTTCATCCTCGATGATATGTGGTCCATGTAGCAATTGACCATTGATTAAGTTCGAGCTTGAGTTGATGATCTGAGTAAGCTTTCTGATACACGAGAAGAGTTGTATGACTAATAACCGAGTTTAGAGATAAATGTCTCATTATGATTGGTGGTCGCACGAGTTGTTACCTCCCTAATTCAGCGTCTAGTCAGTTAGAGCGTTGCTTCATTGAACCCAGCAGTTTTATATACATTACAGTTACCGAATCTCTTTTACATGAGCAGGGGATTGCTCATGCTTATTATTTCTACGAGTCTTTTGAAAGCCCCTGAAGTAATTTAGGCATTCTTTCTTAACTGAATTTGGGTACTGTTTGATAACAGAAAACTGATCTAAAAATGCAGAAAACTGCTGCAGCTTCTAATGATGTTTTCCTCGTAATCCATTTGCGTAATTTCCTCTCCCTTGATCTTCTCTCCCCCAGTTTCCAATCAACTTTCTTCTCTAAAATCCGGGTTTTACGGTCGCAGAAGTTACTCTTATGCTTTGTTTGGTACGAAGGAAAAATGGAAAGATGAAAAATTGGTTAGATAGATAAAACATAATGTTTAGTAAAGAAAGAAAATATGAATAATGGAAAAGTATATGGGTTTTTTTTTTTTCTAACTGACCAAAATTAATTTCTCTAAAATTGGGAGGAAAAATGGATGAAAAGTTAATAATGTGTGTTGAAATATATGTTATTTGTTTATATATCATTTGATATATATATATATATATATCATATTTATTAATTTCAATATCGATATAATGATAAAATATGAATTTATATTCTTCCATAAAAAATATAAAAATAAAAATAAAAAAATGTTTTTTTTTATCTTAACAAGCATACACACAAAAAAAAAAAACAATCCTCTATACCTTCCATCACTCTTATCAAACACAAAGGAATAAAGAAATAATTTATTCCTTAAATGATAGAAAATGTATCACTCTCATTTTTTTATTTTTTTATTTTTTAATCTACTCTACCAAATGGACTATTACAGAATACCCACTGATCTTATTTTCGACAGAACAAACTAACTTGCTGAAATAAGCTGAGAAAAAAGATATTAATACTTACTTTAGTTCCCTATTTTTAAATTGCTGCAGACAAAACTGTCACCATTATCAACTTGCAAAATGTGTATACTATCTTATCTCCACATATGATGAAACTATGGATACATTTGGAGCTAGTTTAAGTAGGTAATTTTTAAGGTTTCAAGAGTAAAATAAGTCAGGTCTGTTTGAACCTCGATTTTTCTACCAACGTATACAACAATTTTTTGGACCCAAACAAATTTATGTAAGCTCATTCAAGAAACTGATTTTATGAGTTTTTCTTCCGACTTTTTGAAATTTGTTGTGGGTCCCACATAATTTTTTAATTTATTATATTCATAAAATATTATTAGTGACATAAAAACGTTTAAAATTCATATTTTGGAAACTATTATGCACAGTTATTCTATGCATACATGTAATTATTTTTTTATTTTCACATAAAAAAACTAGAAAATTACTCTAAACGGACTTTTTCAAAGTACACACCCAAATAGTTTTTGGGAGAATTACACCTAGATCCCTTGAGGTTTGTCACTTAATCACTCAGACTCTTGACATTTGAAATATTACACACAAACCTCCTGAGGTTTGTACACGCGTAATACTTAAACTCCAACTATAAAGATATCTGTTAATAAATTATACTTAGACCCCCTAAAGCTTATAATTATATAATACTTAGGCCCTTTAAGTTTAAAATATTATACTTAGACCAAAAATACTCCAATCAAAGATAAAATATCAAATATTCTAAATTTTATAATTAAAATTCATAATCTATTGTATCTTTTATTGAAATAAAATCAAAAATATAAATTCAATTTTCTCTTGAAAAATTGTAATTAGTATATAATTATATTTTTTTATTAGAATTTAATTTGGTCGTTTAAACAACCAAATTAAAATATCAAACTACCCCAATTAAAGCTAAAAAATATTGTATCCATTACAGTTTGACCCCTTGTTTAATTTTTTAATTTTATTCTAATAGATAGTATAATTATATACTAACTATGATTTTTTTTAAACTAGATTTTTAATTTTGATTTTATTTCAATAAATGACATAATAAAATATGAATTCTGAATGTAAACTTTATGTTCTATTATAATTGACTTAGACCCCTTATTTATTTTTTTGTTTTATTCTAATAGATAGTATAATTGTATATTAATTATGATTTTTTAAGAAAAATTAAATTTTTATTTTTAATATTATTTCAAGAAATTATACAATGGAATATGAGTTTTAGTTATAAAATTTAAAATATTTGATATTTTATCTTCGATGGAAGTATTTTTGGTCTAAGTATAATATTTTAAACTTAAATGGTCTAAGTATTATATGCTTATAAGTTTCAGGAAGTCTAAGTATAATTTATTAACTGATATATTTACAGCAAATGTCTAAGTAGGGATGACAGTGGACCGGGAAAAAACGGACATTTGTCTAAACCCGCCCTGTTTGGACCGAAGATGGACTATACGTATTGGACGGTGGACGTATACAGGGATACCCATATAAACTCGTGCGGGGATGAAGGCGGGGATAGACTTACCCTTACCCCCGCCTCGTACCCACCCCGCCCCCGTTACCCGTTAAATAAATAAATAAATAAAAATATATATTGAGTTGATTGAGATGATTTTACCATCATTATATTATTTGTGGACATTTGTTTTGGACATTTGTTTGTGTTTTGTTCAAATATGTAGTATTTTGGACATTTATTGTTTGTGTTTTATTCAAATACTAGTCATAACCCGTGCCCGAAGGCATGATAAAATATAAAATTCGAGCATTCAAAAAATAGATTCCACTATATTAATTTTTTAAAAAATATATTACCTACAAATTAATTAAATATTAAATAATTAAATATATAATAAAAGTGAGTGATGTGATATTTTTAAAGAGAAAATATATAAATGATTGAACATGTGATAGAAATGAGTGTTGCGATTTGACGTTTGAGTTTGACAAAATGATGATGAGTGAGGTAAGTGATTAGTGATGGTTTTGAAGGGAAAAATATGACTAAGATAAGATTCAACTTTCACCCTGTTTTATTATATAGATGTTATGTTGTATTATATTGTGTTAAATTATGTTAGATTATTTAGAATGTTGTTAAATTATTTAAAATATTGGATTTCATTAATTTGGGCTTGGGCGGGTACGGGGGAAACGGGGATGGGGACGGGGATTAAAAATTTATCCGCGGACGGAGATGGAGATGAAAATTATACCTGCTAACGGGGGTGAACCGGGGACGGACGAATTTTTTTTAAGCAGGTACGGGGATGGAGACTACACTCCCCGCCCCCGATTCGGTCCATTAACATCCCTATGTCTAAGTGTTACATACGTACCTAAAAATCAACTCCATACGGGCCATATGAACTCATGACATCCCTCCAAAGTTGATGGCACAATACTTATCCTCCAAACGCTATTCCTCTCCAGGTTTTTACTTAAAAGTGTAATTGAAGGATGGGGCATAAAACCCAGTAAGCCAGCGAAAGTATACGATGAAATGACAAAAAGAAAAGATCGTCATAAGAGCATGTTTGGATAGATTTTTTAGGAGGGTTTAAATTGATTTTTTCAAATTCTTTTAAATTCAAACTCTTTTTTACAAAGATGATATTCAATATTAAATCCAGTCCATACCCATATTTAATATACAACACATACACATATATAATCCATGTATATATCATAATTATTAATAACTATGTCTTATAAATAACCAGTTTATTTTTAATCAATTCAATTCATACTCATATTAAGAGGTACAATTATATTTTATATCCCTACCCCTTTAACCCATCTTCCTAAACTCACCTCCTCCCTAAATTTAACGAAACTCATGATCATTAATTTAATATTCAAACCAACTATGGACCGAATTTGAAAACTCAAGATTAAATTTTCAATTCACATTTAAGTTTTGAGACTCATTTGGACCATTTTTTCCAAACCCATCGTACCAGGCTCCATACTCATTTATCAAACAGCCCCATACCCCTTTACCAAACAGCCTCTAAGTGATTAAAGGATCCTTCCACGTTGCTTTCTTGATGGGTTCAAAGACCATCTATTTGAGTCATTGGTCTCTCTCCTCATTGTACCTCTGAGTTCAATGAGAACTCGTCAAGTACAGTACTGCTGCTACGAACAACCTGATTGGTGGAACAAGCCCACAAGAAGCTGATTCAAATCAGTAAAATGTAAATCTCTTTACCTAGAAGGGTAGGTATTGAAGATGAAATTAGAGACAGAAAAACGTAGCCTCACAAGATGTGGATTGTAACATTCTGAACAGTGACTAAATGACCATGGGGGTTGGTGCATTCACTACCATTGTCTTATCTTTTTGCAATGAGGGTTACAATTTCCCTACCACCAGTCATATAATTCTTCCGTCGACGGAGCTATGAGGGTTACAATTTTCCTATCATTTCATCAAACGTCAGAACCACAAACATGCGTTGGTAGGAAATGAAAGGAAAACTTAAAACCATAGTTCGATTTACAATTTGGGTTTGACCCATGGTTATTCACATACTGCCGGATCAGATGGGTACCGCAACGCAAGCAGAAATAACTTAAAAAAGAACTCCACAATTTAAAGCACCGGCAGAACAGTAAGCACAATGGCGTAGAGTTATTTACTCACTTCCGATGGAGGATGCGTAAATGAGCATCGCGGTTCAGGACTTGGTTCCATTAGCCTACCAATCTACAGTCAGAGGTCGGAGGCATAACGATGCAGAAAAGGTGTGGTTCATTCAGCATAGGCAAACGCTCAATAGGGGTGTCACTGAAGCTCTACTCTCGAATTTGGTGATACATTTGCATTATATCACGCATGAGGCATAGATTAGTAGCCAGTGTTTCGCTCAATGCAGCAAAACACCACATGGTTACTACGATACAATCCATTACTGCAGCTTGGAAAACATCAACACAAAGGGCAATAAAGGCTTCCATCTTCTTCCACCGGCTGGCAGAAAAGTAAAAGTCTTAAACTATGACCCCAGAAGCTTTGTTGCAGAAGATAGCATTTAAAACTGCAGCAGACAACCAAGTTTCCAAAGATTGGCAGTTTCAATTGTGAGTCAAACTCATTAAGAAGCACAGGAGCAGTGACAAGTAGATCATGTTGACGTATGCAGAGATGGAGGTACACCGCAAAGACTAAGATGCAGTAAGCGGCGAAACGATGCCGTTTTAGCCGACAAACACACTTCAAAACAGGAAAAATAGAACTTCTTTAGAAACATCTAATTTAAATAGAGTAATACTATGACAATCAACACAAGCATAACAATAGCAATAGGGAACAATTTAAAGTATGAAAGAGACCTTCAGGTTTCAGTAAGCTGAATGGAGCCGGCCGGAACCAGAAAGGGGACCAAGCACCTTTTTCACACCTACATAGTGCAGTCATCCAAAGCCAGGTCCAATACGCACCTACTTGTTAACTAGAATAACCATACTTTGTTCACAAAACCTATAAGAACAAGAGAGTTGCAGAGATCTCATCCTTTGCCGTCATCTGTCATTTTGCATCCATTCCTGCTCCAGCTTTAATCTCTGCCAACACACTCTCATATAAGATTGCACGCACTCAGAAATGTGAGCCCATGTGCACTGTGTATGTTTGGGGGGAGAGAGAGAGAGAGAGAGAGAGAGAGCGTAACCTGTCTGGCACAGCCCATTTACCATGTGCTTGACTATTGAAACCATTCTTTATAAAGGGCCAGTTTAACATATGCTTGGATGGAGGATGTTAATCCTAGTGGTCATTATCTTAGGCATTCTCTAGAGTTTTATTTTACCAACCCAAACTAACTCCACATTGTAACCACCCATCTCAGAAAATAATAATATACATCACTGAATAAATTAGTGGGGACTAAACTATAATTATCATAAATTTTGATTTTCTATTTAGGGACAAAATATAATTATTGAAAAAGGAGAAGAAAGTGTAGGAATGTCAAACTTCGCATGAAAGTAATGGGTGTGCCTCTCAGTGCATTTAAAAGGATGACCTGCTGCAAGAGTCTCCCACCAGAGATGACTTACACAGTGCTACAGTAGTAAGGTTGCTCTATGTAAAAAGATGTACACAACCGTACCCCCGCATAAAGAGAGGCTGATTTCGTAGTTCGAACCCTTAATGCCTCGGTCACAATAGAGCAACCTTACCACTATGCCAACTGCCAAAGAATCAAGAAAAGAAAGGAAGCCTATGTCCAACCGTGTGGGGATACATGTCTTCAACATGCACTTGTCTTCAATGTAAGAAGAACCACCAATGGCAGTTAACAGTATGACTTAGTAGGGTGGGCGCATTGGCAACCATACCCAAGACACTAAACACTAAAAACAGTGACTATTTCAGGGAACTGCAAGAAGTTTCTGTTCCCGGGAACCATACCCATTAGCTATGAAGCACGGACACTAAGGTGGCATATCCATGTCAGACACCAACCACCTCTGGACACGTGTCCGATACGTATCCGACGCTTCTTTAGTGAAGCTTCAGTGACCCCTATTGAGATAACAACTTAGAAAAGATAAAATTCTAATTTCAGATACATATCCAATGCTTCTTTAGTGACGTGCCCAATGCTTCTTTAGACCGGGTCTATTACTAAATAATAAACATGTGTAACCATGTAATTAACAAAACCTAAAAATTTGACTATTAAATATCTTATACTATGAAATAACATATAATTACAAAGACCAGACATGTTAAACTTATCCTCAAAATATAATAACAAAAACAAAAGATAATTAAAGATTTAGAAAAAAAGCAATTAAAAAAATAAAAACAATCATTAAATTATATATATTTAGTACACGACTCTCGAAAAATTGATAATTATTGACTATTATGATGTTAGTCTAAAAATTTACACTAGATGACCAATCATAACATTTATTTATCATGAAAATGAAGTACTGGATTTTCTGTGAATATTTGTGATAAATTATATGATTTTATATATAAAACACAACAATTTATAGTGTGTCCCCAACATATACATGTCCTACTTTTTTTAAAAATGTGGTGTCCGCGTCGTGTCGTGTCGTGTCGTGTCCATGCTTCTTAGCCAGTAAAAAGTGAATCATAATGTCTACAATGATGTGCCAGTGACCTGCTGCACACGTGTGAGAACCACTACTATGTAACCAAGATGAAAACTACTAGTACAGGCAGGAGAGAAAAATTCTGCTTTTGTGCATACCCATTAGTGTAAGGTGAATAGCGATGAGCACGGTGATATGGAGGAGACCTGCTGTAGCTACGACCACGTCGAGGTGTCATGCTGCGGCGCCGAGGAGATCTTCTCCCTCGAGGGCTATATGGAGGGCTGAGACTCCTGCAACATCATGCAGATATTATGAAAATTTGAAGCTCGAATCATAATTTTTTTTTTTTGAGCTAAAAAAAAACTCGAATCATAACGGACAATAACCAGAACTACAGGCAACAATCACATTTCTTTCCCGCTTAAATTTTATTAAATGATATTGTAACCACTCCTGTAAATCTGATATTCATGTCCAAAACTGCCTTTCTCATTACTCAACAGTGACACTATATAGCATGCATTCAAGTACATGTCAGAATCTAAGTGATACCGAAATACAGACGTTACGATTGATGTATATGGTCAGACCATAAAGATAGAATAGAAATGAATATATTTGTAAAACCGTAGAAGTGAAACTAATAGGAGATAAATTACGAGAGAAACTGTTTGCATGTTTTATAAAAGCCCTAGTATTAAACCAGTGACAAAGAGTGAATTGACACATTATTGATTAAAATGCGAGAGTTAGAATAATTTTAACTTTAAATGGAAGCTCTTTAATTTTAATTTTAATTTTAATCTTATCTTATAGCCCAGCGGGTCGCCTTTGGAATTCAGTATTAAAAGAAACTATTAAATAGACAAGGAGTAGGTGACTTAGTGAGTTCTAACTGACATGAGGGATTTCGATCAAATTAATTCAACTATTCATTTATATGCATATCATACTTCTTGACAATTGCATATATGGAAACAAATAAATCAAGTGCAACTACAAGTTACTTAGGAATTAGACAAAAAAACTTCCCTAACGTCTCTTCTTCTTTTTCTAACCTTTTTCGGCTGGCTGTAGTACTGTTGAATTGTGTGGGGGCAGGTCTCAGTAAGTTGACTATCAGCATTTTAATTAAGAGTCTGGATAAAAGAGTACATCCTCACCATGGAAACTAAAAAGACATACGATTTCCAAAGATTATGATTAACTAATGTGCGCATGAGTAAAGAGGATTGATAACTTGAACTATGATAATGTCACGTGCCATGCAATCTCGGCCGAACATGGGCCTTGAAACTGAGCAACCCATATCAACTGCTACTTGGCAGTTTTCATTAAATAATGCATACCAAGTTTGACGAGACATAGTTAACCTTTCTTATAAGATGGATGTCAGTGCATAGATAGTAGTCAATTGGGAACCATATGCAAAGTGGCTAACCTAATTCTTTTCCCACTCACAACAAAAATAACAATCAGATTGTTAAGCTTCAGCTTGCACAAAAAGAGAACATGCTAATAGTTTCACAACGGCAAGTCAAAGAAGGCTGGAAGGCGTCTATGTTAGTTTGTATCAAATATGCAATTCCAAGATCTCGAAAATTTTGAAGTGCAATTCATCAAACGCACCTACGCCCATAACTTGGACTACGGCGGCGACGAGGACTGGGGCTTCGACGACGTCCACTTCCTAAGCCTCGTGGACCTATGCGCAAGCGACATTCTCGAGCAAAATGACCAGGTTCACCACACTCATAACACTTCAAGTCCTCGCCTCCACCACGCCCAGCACCACGGCTGCCACCACCTCCCTTGGAATTGTGAGACAGCTCCACACGCCAGCCATTCTTCCCTGTTATTACAAATTCATCTAAATGAAAATCGAAAAGGTTCAAAAGAGGGACAGAATTACTGATATATTCTACATCATTAATATATGATCTACACGATTTTTGTCAGCTAGAGTGTTGGACGCAACCTGCATGATAAAAAAAAAACAAAATGCAAGATACATAGAACTTATAGCAACACTACAATTATCCATGACAATTTGCCATAAGAGATAAATTGAATGGTGATTGATTATTAACACGGTGAAGCAGTTGTGACATCATCAAACAGGCCTAGTTATACCTACTTCAAAATTATCAATTTCAAGAAAGCCAAAAAGCGTGAGAGTCTAGCGCGAACCTTATTGAAAAGGTCCCATACTATAGAATATAGATAGGGCATTAGCACCCGTTATTGAAAACTCAAGTTTTGCCTTGATCGATATGAGAAGGATGCCCTCAATCATCCCACGTGCATGCAGCAGCTTATTGTCGCATAACAAATTAGAGATGATTACAAAGGCAGAAACATTCAGATAAGTTTAGGACAAACTCGAGATAGTTACAAAGGGAGAAACATTGAGAAGAGGGGCAGCAACACAAGAAGCCATTGCCACTCCTTATACGGAGCTACACGCCTACACCCATACCAAACACAGTGCTCAACCAAACGTAAATGTGATGGTCGATTTATCCCAAAAAGCATTCAAAATAATTTTTTTAAATGGAGGTCCATCACAAACACAACATTGTTAGTAATGGGCCCACGATGATCATATGGACAGGACATGCCAATCACAATGTAACATTTAGATGCCTGCTTGGAATTTTTTTAGAATAACAATGAAATTGTCCTAGGAAACACCGTACACATCTCAGAAATTTTGAGGAACAAACTATTTCATCAACCGCCTCTTAGCTTTCAAGGATTGGTCTCACTGAAACATGGATCGTAATGCTTTTTCAATACAGATAAAAGTGCTAAATGAAAAGAACTAACTGGGAGACAAGCAAAACAACACCATAACAATTAAATCACGTTATAAATGGAAAATATTTATCCATATAAACAAAACAAACAGGTAAAAGTAGTTGAAACGAGAGCACAAACAGATAGGTTTCATTTTGCTACACTCAGCACTTACCATCCAACGCATGAATCGCATCCAGAGCATCCCTGCGATCATCAAACTCAACAAATGCATATCCAGGAGGCCTTCGAGCAACCCAAACACTACATCGGTTTGATTAACGAATAAGAGATACAATCATAATTAGAAAGGCTCCGAATTTTTTTTTAATAAAAGAAAAGTCAAAAGGAAAAAGAATCGTGAGGGAAAGATTAAAACTGTGCAAGAAGATAGTGGTTAACAAACACGTTTGATCACATCATACAAACAGGCTAATAAAACACGAAATTTAACTGTGATTAACCAAAAAGATAACAAATTTACCAGTGATGAAGCAAAAATTTACTAAATTTACCAGTGAGGAACCAAAAAATATACTAACTTTACCAGTGATGAACCAAAAAGACAATAAGTTTACGACTAATAAACCATAAATTAAACCACAAAGATATTAATTTTACGAGTTATGAACCAAAAAGACACTGATAAAAAAGAACACCAAAAAGACACTGAATTTACCTTCGCAGAACTCCATAAATCCGAAACTCATCCTCGAGTTCCCTCTCCGACACTCGCGGATCCAAATTCCCAACATACACTCGAGACATCGAGAGCTACACCTGAGATAAATTGAGAAGAAACATAAAAATAATCGCAGAAACAAATTCAAGAGGATGGACGTAAAAATCAGAATTGAAACTGAGGAATTTACCTGAGAAAAGATTAGCGGGGAAAGTTATCGATCGACTTACAGAGTCCTGCTGCAACCCTATAAAAAGAAAAGAGAGAGCTGAGCTGAGCCGAGCCGACAATTATGTAGTCAGGCCCAAGGTTATAAGGCCCAGTACATACAGCTTGGCCTCTAAAACTTCGCCCAATCCAGTCCGGTGGAGTCCAATAACACAAATTATATGTTGGATTTTTTTTTGTGTGGGTATATTTTTTTAGGGTTTTTTAGGTGTGGGTACATTTTCTAGTACTTATTTATCCAAAAGTGTATGGGTAAATGGTTTACTCTTTTAAGTACATTTTTTATTAAACTTTTTAAGTTTAGGTACAAAATTCAAATGAAGTGAAATGCCTTTTAATTAATCACCCCTCCTTAAATTATGCAGTCATGATTGACACATATTTTAGGAAAGATATATTTAAAGATTACATATTTATTATTTTATTTAATTTTTAAAATTTGAATGTGCAGGTTTGAGATAGATTTATGGATAGATTGACAGTATTTTAGGAGACAAATATGTAAACTTTACAACTTTGTTAATTTTTTGAATTAAACGTATGTGTTCAAACTGTTTAGTCTTCTTCAACTGATTTGGCTTCTTCTGCCTTTTTCTTCTTCAACAGTTTTTTATTTTTCAGGAGGTGATTTACTTTGAAAAAAGAATTGAAAATACCAAACATCGTCATCGGATTGAAGGTGAATTATTAATAAATTTTTTTTTTT
>CM042193.1:14179601-14196555 GCA_023539305.1 Ilex asprella | reverse complement strand
CATTAAATATTAAAGTCTCCCATAAAACTAGGAGATATTTAATGCACTACTTTCCCTAAAATGGGCATTTATGTCTTTGTATCTAACTAGTGTACCTTTTTTTCAACACTTTTTAAAATGTGTATTTTTTGTCAAATAAGTTTTTTTGGGTGTACCGACTTCCAAAAATCCTTTTTTTTTTATTATTATTTGTAATTTTGGAATAGTCCACTCATATCATTTGCAGTTGATAGGGTGTGGGTAGGGACTGGACAACACTAAATAATAAATATCATGTCATTTACAGTTGATAAGGTGTGGCTAGGGACTAGACAACAGCAAATATCTGGCCCATGGGACATTCTTTGTACAGAGCTTGAGGCACCAATTATTGTCACCCGCTAAAAAATATTTTTTTTTATAATGAAATGACCGACTTACTGAAATCGTCACATGCTAAAAAATATTAAAACTGCAAAAATATTGAGAAATAGTTGGCGATTAATGTTAATTAGATGTAATTTATTAGTTTAATTTATGATTATTATTGGGTTTATCGTAAATTTTAATATTAAATGATTTTTACTATAGTAGTCAAACCATTCAACCACCGAAATTGGAGATGACAGAATTACTGAAAAAATAGGCATGTTTCATCCCAAAAAAATATATTTTAAAATCCACTATATTAGAATAAAATGGTGATGGTCAACAAGCTAAGCTATCAATGGTGGTGGATATGAAAATAAATGGACTTTCATTCACTCTAGACCTTCTCTGTTGTAAGAAAAAAAAACTCAGCATATAAAAACACCAGGATTTGTTTAGAATTATCTGGTTTGAATGCCAAACATATCTACTGATTATGCATTTATAAAGATTTACAAGTAACTGATTTTCTTATGTATATGAGAAATAAAATGATCTACAACAGCTACTGAAGACATTTTGAATATGGATGGATAAGAATTTTCGGCAGATTTATCTGCAGAATTTTTTGCTGCTGCACAATATAAGGGTTGACTGAAGACTTGGTCTTCTGATACACTAACACTGCTTACATGTTAGTTCTCCTACAGGAAGGTCCATTGATACCCAGTGCTCCTCCCATCTCATACCAGAGTCACCAACTTACGATCAAAATATAAAAGGATGGGGCTATTTCCACCCCTAAGATATCCATTCTCAGCCTACTTACCCTTCACTTTAAATTATTTTTTTGCTTGTTCATCTTAACATATATGATTAAACATCTATTTTTTAACGCCCTCCCACCTTTCATTAGAAACTCCAACACTCTTACCTTAAATTCTATCATCAATTTTAGTAAGAGAATTTAAAATCACGATTGTCTAATCTAACATATGAAAAATAAGATAATAATTTAATATTAACTGAATCAATCAAGTTAATAAATCAATAATAGTCTTTAACCACTCATTCGCAACCTTAATTGTTTTTTGTTTTCGACCACATAACCACAGTATAAACCCTCAACTCTTATAGTTCACTCATCATATTTCGCTTAAAATCTTCGTCATTTGATAATCAACATTATCTAAATTTTATTTCATTGCCATGTTATGGTCAATTAGGTGGTAACAATGGTGGATGTGGAGTGGTAGATATCTGAGGGCAAGGTTGGTTTGTTGGCGTATGTGGTGGTCGTAGATTTAAGGTGAAAATAGTAAATGAGGTGGCGATAGATATTTTAGAGGTGAGAATAGCCCACCCAATGTAAAATCATCAACCACCATTGATTCATGGATCTATCAGGTAAGCTCATAAATCTAATGTACATCTTCTTGTTGTGGATACACATGTACACTGCGTGGATCTATTATTACCAAAAAATATACAGGTGCATTGCATGGAGATCCCTGGATAATCAAGCTGGTTGTCCTGTCCAAAGTTACTTTTTATTATTATCTTTCTTTATTATTGTCGTTTGTCCTTTTTTTTTTTGATCGGAATTGTCGTTTGTCCT
Source organism: Ilex asprella (assembly GCA_023539305.1). Lineage (NCBI taxonomy): Eukaryota > Viridiplantae > Streptophyta > Magnoliopsida > Aquifoliales > Aquifoliaceae > Ilex > Ilex asprella. Next base: position 14,194,589 of record CM042193.1, on the reverse strand, counting down.
TTGAGAGTCAGTTGTTCTGTGTCTGCAATTGGTTAAAACATTGCTCACCTGTCAAACCATCCCAATGAGAAAACGATAACAATAATGTTAGAAAAACGTTATCTTTGAAATGAAGCTTGTTTTATTTGGAAGATTATAATTGTGTAAAAAAACAGGTTCTGTCCACAAATAGTGGAAATACCATCAATTGGGTGTTCTGGGTTTTGTCAGAAATTTGGTACTAGTGATTGTATTTTCAATTTTGAACCATTTCTGGGTGCGTTTATTGATGGAATTGTAGTGCTTGAGAGAGAATATGGAAGAGGAAGGGAGTGAGGGGAGCAGTATTAGATTGGTGGGTAGTGGCCATGGTGGGGAGTCCAGGTGGGTAGATGGGAGTGAGGTAGATTCAGAAACACCTCCATGGTCACTTAATGAGGATGCGGCTATAGAAGGATATGGATCTGTTAGGAGAAGGCTTGTCAAGAAGCCCAAAAGAGTTGATTCCTTTGATGTTGAAGCCATGACGATTGCCGGCTCTGATGACCACCACAATAAGGTAAGAATGGCATGTATTTCTTGAAATTTAGCCATTCTTTTGGTTGAATCTGTAATTTTTTGAACTTTTTTATGTTGGAGGACCTTTGGGGCTCAGTAATATATGGGATTGTGAATCCAAGAAACTGCTGTTTTGTTTGTTTGTTTGTGTGTGTGTGTGTGTGTGTGTGTGTTTTAAGTAACTGATAGCAGTAAACAAGGGGGGTCCTGGGGGACCAAGAAAAATATGTGCTTTTTTGAGTTCATTATGGTCTCAGAGGGGCATGTGATTTTTCGGTTTTTTTCGCTATGGGCATGTTTTTAAGGTTTTTGGGTTCTGGATTTTAGGTTTTCAGTTGTCTAGGATTCGCAGAGGGAGTGCTTAATTCCTGTTTTGCTTGATATAGAAAAGGATAATGAAAAGCAGCAAGAAGGATGAGTAATAGAGTTCGTTTATGAAGACTTTTATGGCTGTTAGAGCAATACTAGATGCACTATTTGTGTCAAACATCTTTTGTGTTTGCTTGATTTGCAATTACCATCCAGGAAGTGCCACAGGAGTCTGAAATTGTTCTATTGAATGTGGGGATCATGAACCTCTTTTTGTTTGTAGCCAACCATGAATCTGCTAATGACTAAAGTCAATTGTTCTGTTTATGAAGTTGCAAATGGAGTTAGCCAAAAACAAATAGGCCTTTGGTTTAATGGTACTCCTTGTCTTGTAAAAGTTTTATTTTCTTGAGGTCAATAGTTCAAGTCTCCCTCTCCCTTCCCCCTCCCCTTCCCCTTCCCCATCCCAAAAAAAAGTTTAAAAAAAAAAGTAGTTAGGCAAAGGTTTGGGGGCGCAAGGCGGGGGGTTGGAATTTTTTTCCAAGGATGGAGAGCCAGTTTAAGCAGCTTTACTAGGAGTTTTTTTTAGGTTTTTAGAATCAAGACTTCCATGGTTTATCAAAAGAAAAGGTTTTTAGATATCTGTTCAAAGCCCAGGTTTTCAAATATCTGGCCCAACCCAGAACTTTAGGACGGAAAAGAAGGTCAAAAAATCCATGTTGCAACACAAAGATATGATAGGAATGAAAAGATAGGAAACCTGAGATACAAGCTAAGGAAGAGACTAAAATTAAGATTTCTAATCCAGACCATTTAACTTCTTTTAAAAGCAAGTGTTTCTAATGAATAAATTTGAAGCTTCCCTTGATGGTATCAAGTATTTCATTCATTGAACTTGTGGCAAAACTGGTAAGTCAGCAAAATGCAGACAAATGCATTCCATGGATCTCTTTCTTCTAGGAGATAACAATTTACTAAGTTGTAATTCAAGCAGGCATTAGCTCAGCCAGTTTCCTAGAACTCTTTATTCACCTTATTTATTTATTGAAGATTTTTCTATAAGAGCTTATAGCATTGGAAGTATCAGAAGGGGTTTAGTTTGAAACTTCTGGTTACTGTTGAACTAGAGGATGCAAAATGTAAAATGGTTTCTTGAAATATCAGTGTTCTCTTGATCTTATCTCAAAAGAACTTGTGTCAATGAAACATAACATCTTTTTCTTACTGAATTACGTTACTAAATCAGGATACTTCAACTTGGCGAACTCTTGCATTGGCATTTCAAACACTCGGCGTGGTATATGGTGACATGGGCACAAGCCCTTTATATGTATTTTCTGATGTGTTCAGCAAGGTGCCCATCCAGTCAGACGTTGATGTCTTGGGGGCTTTATCTCTAGTAATCTACACTATTGCTATAATACCTTTAGCAAAGTACGTGTTTATAGTTCTCAAAGCTAACGATAATGGAGAAGGTACATATGTGGTTTCTGCTTCCAGATATTTAACTTTTCATGTATCTTGTGATGGGCTTCTGGTAGAACATAGTTTTTTTTAACAAATCACAAACCCCATTCACAGGGGGGACATTTGCCTTGTATTCGCTTATCTGCAGGTATGCAAAAGTTAACCTTCTGCCAAACCGGCAACAGGCTGATGAACGTATCTCCAGTTTTAGGCTTAAACTGCCCACTCCAGAATTGGAAAGGGCTTTGAATATAAAGGAGACTTTGGAACACAAATCTTCTTTGAAAACCCTTCTCTTGCTGTTGGTTCTGATGGGAACTTCCATGATTATAGGGGATGGTATTCTGACCCCAGCAATATCAGGTATTTAAACTGAATCAGAGTTACGTTTGGCCTTACAGAAATTACTCAAATTTTATGTGAGATACTCTTGAGCTCCAAAGAGATCCGTTCGAATGTTCTATGTGGCTGAAAGTGATCTATTCGCCAGCCACCAGATATTGAGTTTCAATGCCAGGGCAATGTACAGCATAAAATGTTAAGTTGGGTTAATATAGAATGCTTGCAATCCATTCTCGTCGTTATCCTATCCTAAGACGTGTTTTGTCAGAAACTCAACATTGATGTTTAGATGAAATGAAGCTGAACCTGCAATTGCATATATGGGACAGTATGTACTAAATGTTACTCTTCTACTTGTGTTTTAGTTATTTATAACTTTCGAAGGGAAGCAAAACTGTTTTGTGTGAGAACTGTCATCACTTTTTATTCCTCTTCCTGATAAGCTTGCTGTCATGATCAAGTGACCTGCAACCCCATAACAGGATAATGAAAGCCATTGTCACCTTTCTAATGTAGTATGTAAGCCATAGAATGCTCTAGGTAATGGAATTTCAGAATTCTCCTCGAATTTTCATATCATCTCATTATATTACTTTTTGCGTGCAGTTATGTCTGCCGTGAGTGGTCTTCAGGGTGAAATACCCGGATTCAGTACTAGTAAGTATACTTGGTGCTTACAGATTCAGATATGAATTTTTCAGTTATTAAATTGTTGAAGTTAGCTGAGTGTTCATTGAATGTATAGTTGATTTACTTTCTTGACTGATGCTTCTGTGGAGAGTGGTCTCTGTCTGACCTAATGGCAGGTTTATAATGTCAATCATACTGAGCAAGTCAGAGACCATTTCAGACAATGAATTGACTGAGCTATCCAAGAATCGCCATTCTAACTATTTGGGTGCTTTCTCAATATGCACCACAAATTATAGAAGTTTATAAGGCAACTTTTTGGTTACATTGCTAATCACCCATCTCATACTATCATGGCAAGATGCTAGCAAAAATGCTGGTGATGATTGCAAAAGACAACCTATAACCATATTGATTTTTCTATACAGATGCTCTTGTTATCGTCTCGATTGTTATCCTAGTGGGATTGTTTAGCATACAGCAATTTGGTACTAGTAAAGTGGGTGTCACATTTGCTCCTGCACTTGCTTTGTGGTTCTTCTCTCTGGGATCTATTGGAATCTACAATCTTTTTCAGCATGATATTACTGTTGTACGGGCATTCAATCCAGCTTACATCTATTTGTTCTTCATGAAGAATGGTAGCAAGGCATGGTCGGCTCTTGGTGGTTGTGTTTTATGCATTACAGGTACGTCTGGTGCTGCTATACCCCTTTTGCAGCTGTTAATTTGTATAGAATTTTTGGAATTTCTTGTCTTTTGCAAGTAATAACAGAAAATCTGACTTCTTTGGTACATTGGTCTGCCTTTCCCCCTTCTATTGATGTGTATACTTAATTGATGTTATTGATCTCTTTGACCTAGTTTTTCTAGGCAAGCTAACAATATAATAGACCAGATGGTCAAAATATAACAGAATATATTATGGCCGTAGCCTCTTTACATGGACTGTAAATTGCTCATATTTGGCATTTTTGACATCGTTGATGTTGATCATTTCTGACTGAAGTTCTAAAAGGTTAATACATGGCATCTTTATACATAAATGATTTATCTATTTAGACTAAATCTATACACAATAACACGTGGATTATCTATAGTAGCTAATTTTCCTTGATAACCCTAGCTCATTCTAAGACAATAATACACCAATGTAATGTCTTGAGCATTTTCTTGATTCTGTGACTTTTTTTATTAATTATATCTTATTCATTTACTTTTATATATAGTAATGCTCACTTGATGGCTCATTAATCAGTGTGTCAATCAGAGTTATGGTTCAGTTAAGAGATTGGGGAAATGGTTTCAATTTAAGCCGATGAAGGCCTTTAATTTCAAACATATTTTATCAAGAATAATACTTTTAAGTTTGTGTACACCTGATGTGTGATAAAACTAAAGATTGTGGTTCACGCTGCCCTCGCAACAGCTAACAACACACATATCGTCTCTGCTGGAGGTGGTTTATGCTTTATTGTTGCCATTTCTGGTTTTGAATTATAAAAAGGAGTATAACTATATTGAACTACATTCATTAGATAGTTATGTTGATGCTGTCAGACAACCAAAACAAACAATTCACAATTTGGCTATATTATTATAAAAGAACACTTGAAAACAAAAACAAGAAGACAACCTGCCTTAAAATGTGCAAGATGGATTGTTATCTTCTTCCAATTGCTGTTTTTGCTGCTTTTATTACGTAGTTGGTAGTGGAATTTCTTGCACTAAATGCTTGTGCTGGAAGTTGCAATAACTCATTGATGAATCTAAATGATTTCTTGGTCTTACTAATCACAGCCCGATACTAGAGTTCAAAAGAAAATAAATTACAACATTAGAAGAGCAAAGGGTGGTTTTCTTGTTTAGGTTGTTGACCAAGTTATTAACCCTTGGTTGCAGGAGCAGAAGCTATGTTTGCGGATTTAGGTCATTTCTCGGTACCTTCCATACAGGTTTCTTTCTTTACTTCAAATATATATTTTAATGGCACGTCTTGTAGAAGGATCTTTTCTGCACTTCACTAGCTATATATTTGATCTAAATTGACTGTCGCAGATTGCCTTTACTTCTGTGGTGTTTCCCTGCCTTTTCTTGGCTTACATGGGTCAAGCTGCATACCTCGTGGAACACCATGATTCAGCAGATAGAATTTTTTATGATTCTGTTCCAGGTGATGTTTGCCAAAATATCTCTGTTCATTTTTCCTTTTGCTGCTACAGATGTTGTCCAATTATAAGGCCGGAGATTTTTATTCACAATTCTTTTTTGATATTTCCTTATTTGTGAACAACAGATGGCCTTTTCTGGCCAGTTTTTGTGATAGCCACAATCGCTGCCATAATTGCCAGTCAAGCTATGATATCTGCTTCATTTTCATGTGTCAAGCAAGCCATGGCTCTCGGATGCTTCCCAAGGGTGAAGATAATTCACACTTCAAGGAAAATGATGGGTCAAATTTACATCCCCGTCATTAATTGGTTTCTGATGGTCATGTGCATACTTGTGGTTGCCGCCTTTAGAAGCACCACAGACATTGCAAATGCATACGGTAATGTGTCTTCCTCAGGGCTTTCGAGTTTCCCTAACATTTTTAGAAGCATTTCCTGCAAACAGTCAGGTCGAAGGACTTCTTTGCTCCCTAAAACTGTGATTCCTGAATTTTGGGAATATTTTTTCTTTGTCCTATAATTTTTGTTTGTAATAACTTGCAAATTCGAAGTGGTTCAGGAATGATTTGTTAACAGCATGATATGCATTTTCCACAAATTCGTTCCTATATTTTTTTCCTATTGTCTTCTGACCCTTCTCACATTTCTGTGACCAATAGCTTCTCAGTTTTTTCAAGGTGAGCTCACCAGCCTAAATTCCTTTGTCGGATAAGAACTTGACTCTTGAATATGTCACAGCACTATCATGGTAGAACCCGTGACCAATGGTCCTCCACAAAAACACACAACTTTAGCAGGAGAGTAGGAAATGTTACAGTTATAGACAGATCTCTAAATTCAGCAATTATTAATTAGTACTCATTGTTCTCGCAGGCATTGCTGAAGTTGGTGTCATGATTGTGAGCACTACCTTGGTGACCATTGTTATGCTTCTAATTTGGCAAACCAACTTGTTTCTAGCTCTGTGTTTCCTACTTGTATTTGGAACAGTAGAGCTCCTCTACTTGTCTGCTGTTCTATCCAAAATTTTTGAGGGTGGCTGGCTTCCCCTGGTATTTGCTACTTTCTTCCTGTGTGTTATGTACATTTGGAACTATGGAAGTGTGTTGAAGTACCACAGTGAGGTCAGAGAGAAGATCTCAGTGGATTTCATGCTTGAGCTTGGCTCCACCCTTGGGTCTGTGAGAGTTCCAGGAATTGGATTACTGTACAACGAGCTGGTTCAAGGCATTCCTTCTGTTTTTGGGCAGTTCCTTCTGGACCTTCCAGCTATCCACTCTACTATAGTGTTTGTTTGCATCAAGTATGTCCCTATCCCAGTTGTCCCTCAAGAAGAAAGGTTCCTGTTTCGAAGGGTTGGTCCAAAAGACTATCATATGTTCCGGTGTGTTGCCAGATATGGCTATAAAGATGTCAGAAAGGAAGACCACCGTGCATTTGAGCAGCTTTTAGTTGAAAGCCTTGAGAATTTCTTGAGGAAGGAAGCTCAAGATCTTGCCTTGGAGAGTAGTTTAAATGAAGTGGAGATTGATAGCATTTCAGTGAGAACAAGGGATTCTGAAGATCAAGATGGTGATGGTGATGGGATGGGGGAGCTTAGGGTCCCATTGATGCATGATCAAAGATTGGACGAAGCAGGAACCTCCACTTCATTAGGAGCTGTCTCGGCATTGCCAACTAGTGTCATGTCTCCAGATGAAGATCCAAGCTTGGAGTATGAGCTTGCAGCTCTTCGAGAAGCCACTGAGTCCGGATTTACTTATTTGCTTGGGCACGGTGATGTGAGGGCGAAGAAAAATTCCTGGTTCATTAAAAAACTGGTGATAAACTATTTTTACGGATTTTTGAGGAGGAACTGCAGAGGAGGTGCTGCAACCATGAAGGTTCCTCACATGAATATAATGCGAGTTAGAATGACATACATGGTTTGATATGACCTCCTCCTCCTCATCTTAAATGTTGCCTTTTTTATGCTTTCATTGTTTGATTGTACTTGTAGGTGTTAGAGAAAACCTTGTATATCAGTTTTTAAGAGACATTCTATGATAATAAGGAATGTACCATGTTTCAAAACTAAACCTTGTATCTCTATTTTTAAGAGACATCATATGATTAGTGAGGAATGTACTATGTTTCAAAACTGAACCAAACCTGATTACTGATTGGTTTTTTCCATTATTTCCTGCAGAGGATTATGCATATCCTGCTTCTCACAATCTCTTAATTCATTTTGACGTTGGCGGTTGGCTTAATAGTCATCCGTCCCACTATTAGACCTTTAGGTCGCGGGTTTGAACCTTATCACCCCTTTACCCTATGATAGTGTCTGAACAAATAAAAAAAAAATCTCTAACTTCATTCTTTCTTGCGTCTTGTCGAATCGTAGATTTTCTTTCTTTTGTATTGTCTTGATTGTAACATCACTTGGTCCTTAATACATCAGTTGGTACTTCAAAGGGGATTTGTGTAAAGTTTCTTTGAAGCCATGGATCAGTCCTATGAGATAAGCATCCTTCCCTCCTCTCCTTGAAAAAATATTGGGTGTAACGTTTATACCACGTCAGCAGTGTCACGTGGTGTAACCGTCTACTAATAAGTAAATAAGTCAATAAGTGAGTCTAACTAAAACTCTTAAGTACCTAACCATGTAATGCATAACTATCTCTATGATTGAAGGTGGACCTCATTTCATCCATTTTATTGTTTTTTTATTTGATGATTACACCATGTCAACATTGTTGATATGATGTAACAGTTACATTCAATATTTACTCTTGAGAGAGGTCAGCCCAGGGAAGCTTCTGATGACTTCTCTTCAAAATCTGACCTTCCTTTGCATGTGACGATATTTCAGCTGTATTGGTACTCCATAGTCTATTCGATTTTTGAATCGAGCCTGGTGAAGAAATTTAAATTTAAAAGATTCTATTTCTGAGTGTAGTGATATAAGACTGTCTGATTGTGCTATATTGTAACTGGAAAAACCCATGCTGATCATACTATGAAATTAATCAAAAGTTTTTGTGTGTATGTGTGTGTGTGGGCATATGGGTTATGTTTACTCACTGTTCTCTTTTCCCAGGTTTGAATCTTTGTCAAAAAAATTGTGGTTAAAAAGTAGTTGTTTGGTCAATAGTGTTTGATGTGGTGGAATACAAATCTACAATGGTGACACCACCAGTTTGATTTACATCTATCAGGATCAAGCCCCTTTGAATATCAACATCAAAAGTTGCCATTCCCTTCAGCATTGCTGCAATAGAGGAGACATTTTGATGTCATTCGGTACCGACTCCATTGAGTTACAAGACGATTTAATTGCAATCCCACTTTTTTTTAGTTCTCATTGAGTCGAGTCGTAACTTAGTTCTAATGAATGGTAAATTTTTATGCAAACACCGAAAAATATTTTTAGATACCGAATTTCTTACAACTTACTTATAGAATTGGCAGGAACCATTCCTAGGGTATGTTCTAATTTGGTGTTTGATGTTATAAGAACCAAAGTTGCCATCCATGGATGAGCCTTGAAAAAAAGGACTTTTCAATGAACAACTTTCAAAGGGAGAACAGGTGATTGACAGAAAAAAGTTTACCAATAAGCAAGACCCACACATTCAATGTCTGGTTGTAGCAAATACCATCCCCCCTTAAGTGGGTCCTCTAAATCAGGATAGTTTGGTTTTGTGAATTATTAGTACCACCCTATTAAAAAAAAAGAATTATTAGTACCATCATATTTGTCTTGAATTTAACACAAGTGCCCTAAAACCGTTAAGAGTAGATTGGTAATTCAAATCTCCAGTTCAAGTGCCATAAAAGAAGATGAGTTATAAATTCAGATATTTGAATTTAAATTTTAGTAATTTTTTAGAATTAGGTTATGAGAGATTTATTGCTCATGAATACCCTAATCCTAACGTGAATGATTTGAATTTGACTAAACCGAAGAGAAAATTAGTCAAAATACACGTAAATTAAGCCAAACACGACTGACTGTTGAACAAAAATAAAAAACGTTCTAGTTGATATGTGTTGTAGCGAGATTGACTAACATAATATCATATTAGAAACATTTAAAATTAGTGAATATCATTTTTCAACCTTGGTTGGTCATGACTCACATGGGTATAAATGATTTGTGTCAAATTATATACCACAACACCCTTATGTTGAATTCAAACTTACTCCGACCCCCGATAGCTTGTCTCTGGTTCAGAATCTTACAAAAACGAATCACATCTCAAGCAAATTTTCTCTCTCTCTCTCTCTCTCTCTCTCTCTCTCTTGAATTGTAAGATGATTTTACTCCATTGAAGACAGAAAATTCCTCAAAACCAAACTTGCCCATCTGTTGGATTGGGTTCACACCTTTATGGTGCAATCTACCTTGAGAACATCAAGGTAGAAGAAAATCTTCGATTAGCTTTGTCTTATAGTGTTTCATTTGGTACGATAAAAAAATAGAAAAAGAAAAGTTATTTGGTAAGAAACGAAAATATGCATGATCAAAAAATGGATGTATTAGTTTTTTTTTTAACTCACTAAAATCAATCCTTCTAAAATTGGAAGGAAAATGAATGAAAAGTTAATTATATATTGAAATATATGTTGTTTCTCTATATATCATTTGATATATACATATATTATATTTATCAATTACATATTATGTATATATTAATTTCATATATAAATATAATAATAAAATATGTATTTATATTTTTTCTATTAAAAAATAACTTTTTTTTCATCTTACCAAACACAAAAAATCAATTCTTCATAATTTCCATTTACCAAACACAAAAGAGGGAAGAAATAATTTCTTCTTTAAATGATAGAAATTGTATCACTCTCACTTTCCATCTTTTTATTTTTTCATCCATCCTATCAAACAAACCGTTAAAGTCAATCAATAACATGACTCCTGTCTCCATTCAAAGGAAAGGTCTTCGCATTCCTAATTTGGTAGGGCCAGACAACTTTTACTGACCATCGACGAATTTCATCAAAGTCTAGCTATATAACTCATAATATCTTGATATCGATGAATTTCATCCAAGTCTAACTATGTAGCTCATAATATCTTGATAAGAATCCAATTAAATTTACTATTATAATTTATTTAGATTATAACCTAATACATCTTGACACATCTAGGGGAGGGAGAAAAAGACAGAGGGGGGGGGGGGGGAAGGTTCGTCACAAAAAATGAAGGTCTGCATCATGAGATAGGACCAATATGAAAGGTGGGTCCAAGTCTAAAGGCCCAGGAGAGTCCACCAGGGTGTGATGAACACCATCTTGATAATGGTGTGTGCATATTTTAACACAACCATGCTAGTGGTGTCTATTTTACGTCATCAGACTGTGACTGAATTAGGAAAAGCTTTCAGTCGGCACTCAAAAATTAGGTAAAGTACCCAGCACACCAACAAAATTTAGGTGCATACTAATTTATTCCTCATTTATCATAATTACTTGCTCCAATTGCAAAAAAACCGGGCCCGCGGGCTTTTTCTGGCAAGGGTAAGGCTGAGATTGATGATGCGTACAAAATTCAAATAGGGTGAAAAATTAATTTAGGTTTTATTCAAATTCGAAGTATTGTATATGTTTAGAATTTTTAACTTGTATTGAATTCAGTCTATACCAAATTGTATCGTTTTAGTTTGAGTTGAGTTGAAATTGGATTTGATTCCCAAATTATACAAGTTGAGAACCCAAATTTGATCGTTGGTTACAAAATTCGAATTAGAATTTAGGTTGAACCCGAATTTACTAATCTAGTTGAGTCCAATTTGGGGCATGACAAAAAAGACCCCAACATAAGTATTGAAACTTTTTGCCCAATTATTTGAATAATTTGGATTGTGTTTAAATGAAATCGTTCAAGTTGCACCGCTAAGTGAGGTGTCTCGTCTTGGTGCCTTGCCTAGGACACCTAGCACATGATTGAATCATAACCTTAGTCATTACACACTATAATTTATTAAAGTATTCTCGAAAAATGAAAAAGAATCGAACGAAAACTAAAAATGGAGAATGTCACTCCTTCAATGTTATGGTCTTCTTCTTCTTTTTTTTTTTTGTATTAATGCTTATGTCAATTATTCTTTCAAGTTTAGCAATTGGTCACCATGTCTTGAATTGGGTTAGAGTATGTCCTTAAAAAGGACAAAAATGACTAATTCTTAAAAAGTATGAAAAATAATTGAACATGAGACCTTAATTAAGGGCATTAATCAACAAGGTTTCTATCAAAAAGAAGAAAGAAGAATGAGATTTGCAACTGAAAAAAAAAACACGTCTTGTTTTGTTATTATTTTTTGGAAGAAAGAGAAGACAATGATGGTTTGGTAATAGAAATACTATAGATACTGACTATCCTCTTATGGAAAACTAACAAATTTCTCTCTCTCTCTCTCTCTCTCTCTCTCTCTCTCTCTCTCTCTCTCTGTGTTTACATCAAATCCAAACATAGTAGCTTCACGTTTAGTGCCTTTAAATCATGCAAACAAGCATGCATGCACCATTAGTGTGGCCTATCTAGCTATGTCAAAGGTTCACCTAATTATGTCCTATTACAACCAATAATACATACATATTTGTCCATGGACATCAACTTTTTCTCAAAGGAGAAGTTTGTCATTATTGTCATCTGACCCAAACTCGAATATTCTCATATTTTTTTTCTATTCTAATACATTTTTTTTTTCAGTAGAAAAGGTAGTTGCTAAAAATTACTAGTTTTGTTTATATATCTAGTTATTAGATATTAGCAATACATTATCAAATTGCACTTTGTAGATTTAGATGTATTGAAATCAATAGTTTTGACTTTGGTAGTAGTTTTTACTAAATTTTATGCTTAATGACTTTGAAACTTTGTCAAAAATTTAGAAGATTTTTAGAGATTGGATGTGTGTTTATCCCTCCAAATCTCAATCTTGTTGACTTTACATTTGCAGATGATAAAACCAAGGAATTTTTTTTTTTTTTTTTGGTGCATAATTTCGATGAACTTAAAAATAAAAATGTTTCAGTAATGTTTCGAAAATAGTTCAAAAACAAAATAGAAATAAAAAAAATTTGAAAATTTATTTATGCAACATTACATAGGTTGAAACACCTCAAAACCTACTAAAATACCATGAAACTTAGAAATTTTGATATTCAATCAACTATTCCGTATGACTTCCCTAAAAATCGGATGTTTTGACTATTTTAAAATGAAATTTAGTTTCTTGAATAAAACACTCATCCCAGAATAACATTGGTATGTGAGTAACGTTAAGTTTGTACTCACCAACTTTCTAAATCAATGGCTTTTATGAATTGTTTTTTTTTTTGGAGCAGCAATAATTAAGATTTTTCTTTTGTCTGATTGTAATTTAAATTTTAACAAATTTTGTTGTATTATAATAATGATTATAATTAAGTTAATGGATAAGAAAAGTTTGTAAAGAAATTAACAAGGATATGATTATATATTCCCTGCAATTTTTTTTTTGTTTAAAAAAGGATGTCACTGTCGAATACATAAAATACAAATAAGCAAAAGAAAAAAAGCAAGCCGAAGGGTCAAAAAAAGGAAGCTAATCCCACCTTTTTCCTATTAAAATAAAAAAAGATTGTGAGAAAAGTCATTAATTTGTCAAAAAGAAATGTGAATAAAAAATTAATAGATTTTCATTGGCACACCACAACACAATGAGGCTTCAAAAGTCAAGAGAATGTGATAAGCAATGCCAAGAAAAGCATGGTAGGTCTCCCGAGTAGTGAGTGCACGTATAAAGGGGATTCAAATTTGATGATGATGAATTTAAGTCTGTTATTTTTTTGACCTCAAGGTTCATTAAAGGCGATCAAAACAACCCATCTAGATGGCGTTCGTCGTGTCTGTCCTAGGATTGTTCAGCTTGGGATATACGCCAGCCTAGTCCTATCACGCTCGACGATAAACATCTCCTCAAGAGTTAGGAGCTCGACACAAAGTCGATCTCAAGTAGCCCACTTGCGCCACGTGGACAGTGGACAGGGGACAAAGGAATAATAGTTGAGAACTCTAATGAATGAATATTCATCTATAGTGAAAATATCTCATGCATTCCATTCTAGGCGTAGTAGGCGCAAAAAATTTCAGGGTGCTAGGTTCAGCCACAAGACAATTGAGGAGGGGACCACAAAATCAACTAGAGAAAAAAACACCGTGGAAACCCTAGTAGCAAGATGTATAAATAGCCAACCATACTCCTGTGTTATATATAGAAAAAAAGGATAGGAAAGAGAGAGAGGATATCAGATGCAACTTAAGAAATGTTTTGTAAAAGGCTCCTAGTCAAACCTTCTGTAACCACTATCTTCTTTTTCAAGCAATATAGTCCTCAAGGAGAAAGAGTCTTTTTTACAGTGAATGTAACCTTAATTCTTCGGCTGATGTGAAATACTCATATTTATGTTTTTGTTACAACTTTATCTCTTAACATATCCTCTTTCATAAGCACACACGAAGCCCTTTTAGGCGTTGTGCCATTTTGTTCTGTAGTTGGCTAAGGAGATATTCGAGCATTATCAAAACTCATTCCCAATTTTTTTTCTTTTTTTTTCACAACAGAATTAATTTATTATTATCACGTATTCTTTGAATTGTAAGTACTTTGTAATACATATCAAGTGGTTCTCTTAGTAAAACTGTAAATACTATGTAATACAAAAAAAGTTGCTGATTCGGATCTATCTTATTCCAAAGAAAGCCTAAGGGCACTGTTTCTAGCTGTAATTTTATCCATCTCTGAATGTACACCCAACGAATTATTTGATCCATATTGATGTAATGCACTCATATGAATAAGACAGATGTCTACTAAAATAAATAAAGAACAGTAAATAATGAAGAATAAAAAAACAATTTAAGGTGGCGGGTAAGTTAAGACACTCATAAACTTTAAACTATAGGAAAATGGGTAAAAAATTTGTATGAGTTGTTTGCTCATCAAGTCTAGTTGCTAGGCACTTTGTTCTCTCTTCTACTATTTTTGTTTTAAGTATATACAAGACTATGATACTTAAAAAAAAATCAATATCATATTTAAATTAATTAACAAATGCGGATATTTTTTTGAGACATTTGTAGCATTAAAAGTCGAAATAGAAAAATAAAGGAATATAATAAAATAAGAAAAATATACTAATTAAGTTTTTTTATTGGAAACAAATAAATAAATGATACAAAAAAAAATAAATTTTTAATACCAATATTATCTTTGTGATTTTCTTGCTGGAGCTGCTGAAAAAATGTATCTGTCTTGCCTCCCACTCAATGCCTGTGGGGTCCTATTTGTTTGAACAATTGAAGTTATATGGGTATTAGCTTTTCGTTTTGATTTGGTTTTAGGAAAAACTTGTCAAACTTTTCTTTTTGTAATCATCTTCTATTCAACATTTTCTAGAAGAATCTTTGTCCAAGATTCGAATAAATTTGTGTTTAAAAAGACTTTTTTGTAATAGAAATATTTATATTTGTTTATTTTTT
>CM042193.1:14167099-14179501 GCA_023539305.1 Ilex asprella | reverse complement strand
GTAGGTAGACTAATTTGAATTATAATTTGAGTTTTTATTTTTTACTTTTTACTTGCATGATCTCTATATTTGTAGTTTTATGTAGGTATAAAATAAATGTAAAGTTAGAAAGTAAAAGAGACAAAATGTAAAAGAAAGACATCATGTCATTGATTTGATTATTTATTGGTTGTTTATAAAATTTATATTTCAAATATTTTACTTCAATCATGGTGTGAGCAACACTTTGTAAAATTCTCATCATGAATATTGACTTTGGAATGAAAAAATTACAATCTTACAATAAATGTTTGACAATTGAAGACCAAAAAATGAATTAAAACTCGTTAGAAGTGAATACAAATATAATTATTGCATATAGTTGTAAAAATTAATCTCATGCACCAAGACCATGTGTGAGATCCTGGTATCCCACATCGGTTAGGGAGGAAAAAATTATTGGGCTTATAAGTAAGTCTCTCGCCTTACATGACATAAGACATTTTTTCAGAGATACTGAAAGGAACACAACAGTGAGGGCTAGTAGACCCAAAACAGACAATATTATACCATGTGAAAGGATGTTACACCATGTCAAATCAAATTTCTAAATTAAAATTGAGAAGTAAATAAATAAAAGAAATTGAATCTAAATAGTGAATAAGACACATCACATTCTTTTAAAATCCTAGATTACACTCCGATTAAATCATCAAAATAGTAGTTGATAGTAAGATAACATCAAATGAAATTAAGCACTGATAAAAAAAAATCACATGCACAACCAATTATTATTGCACTTTGAGCTCATAATCTTTAATATCATTTATAGTCTTACTTTCATAAGAATTATGACAACTTGCAAAGAAAAAAAATTAAAACAAAACACAGAAGTGGAGGGAGCTATGGAAGTTATAGAGAAGAATAAAAATACCATTAACTTCTATTATTTAAAGACATAAGATTTCTCTACTTGTGGTAAGTGAGAATTTGGAAGGAGAACATGTTATTCTTATATTATTTTTTAATTTTATCTAGTGTTAGGAATATGAAATGTCTTCTTATATATAATGTTATGTATTCATTGCACTTATAATTATAAATATTTATTCTTAGAAAGGAAAGGGTGTAAGAGTTAAAGTGGTAAATAGGATATAAGTCTTTATATGATTAGCAAGGGGTAGAATAGAAAATCTAAAAATTTTCTCATTAGCTTCCTTTTATTAGTAGTATAGATATAATAACAAGTAATAATCTGTGCATGAAGATACCATATAATATTAAATATTAAATATATAATATTTATAATGTAAATAATAATTTTTTATTTTTTAATTACACAAGTTTAAATTAAAGTGAAGAGAGAGGTAAGAGAAAGAAGAGAGTGACAAGTATAGATTAATGAGATTGTCTGATATTAGTAAATATATTGATGTGTTGATTAAACTATCTGACATTAAAAACCGTATAAAAAAGATAATTTTTTTAGCGGGATTTTTTTGATGAATTTTATACTATTATATTAAAATAGATGAGGATTTAATCGATCTTAACCGTTATTGTACTTTATAAGATCGATTATTCTACTTATGAAAAGTTGGCATGTTTTATATAGAATTTTTTTGCTTAAATGTTCCTTTAATTAACTACCTGTCAAAATATTTTCCCATAAGAATTATCCTTACAAGTTGCATACAAGACATATTTAGAGAAAGAGAGATTGGATCCAAAAAAAAAAAGAGAAAGAGATAAAGAGAGAGGTCAATGGAGTCTTATCATATCCATATTTAAGTTGAAAACTTCATTTAATTTTAAATCAATTCAAACAATACTAGAAGAATAAATTAAAAAACAAAAAAAAATATGAATTTTTTTCTAACGAAAACCAACTTAACGGGTTATAGGAACATTTTAAGAAAGAGTAATGTTAGATGAACTTAAAAATTAGGCTTGATAATTTCAATCATTGAATAGGTAGTGAATCTCAATAAATACTGGAACTCACACTGAAATTAATGATTATAATTATCAAATCTAATTTTTAAGTCTATTTTTTAAGTTCATATAGCATTACTCTTTAAAAAGAAACATAATCTTAAATAATTTGTAGTTTTCATTTAGTTTTGTCATATTGCTTCTAATTTATGTTGTAAATGCGAAACGTGAGCAATAAATAAGGCTAGGTAGAATTGAGTATAAAGAAGAATTGGGGCGCTTGCATACGCTATCCATGTGCTCAACTACAAAAGAGTAAGACATGGAGAGAGACATAACAACGTAAAATGACTAATAAAGATAAGAAGTCATGGATGGTTACGGGTCATTAGAGGCTAACAAATATTTCACAATGAGAACATCAAACTACTTATCTCTTTTAATTAATAACATAGAAGACGGGACTTTAGACAACCGTACATGGACATGTGAACAAATACAGCCGTTATGGAGCACAAAGGACACCTGGAAAAGGCGTCGAGGAGTTATAACCTGGAGGGTTGAGTGTGCTCCTCAAAGCCTAGCATTAAAAAGGATTTGACAGTTCATTAGTAGAGTCTTGAGTGATTGTAGCATAATCATTAATTAGCGTATGTGTCATCGAGAAGTGCAAAGACAATCATCATTACAAGGCATTAAATGTCATAACGCCAACTTGATGTCCTCGGTAGATCTCGAGGGTGCTTATTTCTCGAGTAGTGAATGCTCGAATGTAGGTGTAAAGTATCGAGGGGAAGTATTTAATGACCGGGAATTTGGCTATAAAGGCTTGACAAGGTCTACTCGCTCAAGGGGAAGACAAGGGATTTGACCATAAAGGCTCGACAGGGTCTGCTCACTCAAGGGTATTAGTCTTTAAAAGATTTGATGATATAGTATTCATTATACTTGAATTTGAGTGCATGTCATTAAATTTTGAGATGAGACTTGTCTTCATTATAAATGCAAATATAAATATCCCTCAAAAAACTAGTCCATGGTTCACAATTACAATCCAAAAAATACACTATGTTCATGAATCTTATGCCTACTAACTTAAATTTCAGAGGGAATTAGCTGGATACACACACGTCCCCTTTTTCCTAATCCTTTGTTTCAGGTTTAACTCCATTCAAGATTATTCCGCGTATTACTATCTCAATCCATTGCAGGAAATCACTCGTGCAATAGATAGCATATATTTTGTTAATATACCAAAAATGACTGTGTTAAATATGCATATTATTAAATCTCTATCTATAAATACAAAACAAACAAGTTTCAAATGAGGTTATAAAAAGTCCTTTTTTAGTTTTCAACTTTTTAAAAATTTGAATTATTTAATTAAACTTCAAAATATTATCCTCCCTTATAACCACCCATCTCTTTCCTTACCCATTAACCACAACCTAGTTAAACTTATTTTTCTTATAAAAAAAAGTTAAACTTATTTAAAAAATCACTCTTACTATCCACAATTTTGTATCTAACTTTTTAGCATATAAATAAAAAAATAGGGAAAAAATATATTTTTAAAAATAATAAGTTGTAAATTTCATGCATAGCATTAGTGGGTGAAACTACTTCGTAATACAATATGTTTAACATTATCGGTGGTTAAGTCATTCTTTATGAATATCTTAATTTTGGTATAAATAACTTATATTTTAATCAGATCAAATAAGAGAATAATCAATATACGATAAATTAACCCGAATAAACTTGACCGTTGAAAAAAAAAAAGTTTGGTGGTTTAATTAGAACGGACATCAAACATATTCTCTCTCTTTCTTGTAATAGATTACGAATCTAATCTACTACGTAATTTCACGTATCGCTGTCATTAACTCGGGAGTCAAACTCGCTCAAATCACAGAGTCTCAAGTTTCAACCTAGCGTTTAGATCATACCAGATCGGTATTCATGTTGTCTGCTTGATTTCAGAGCTCACGTTGCCACGATCTCTCTCTCTCTCTGTATGTGTTGGCCAAGTGGACTGAGGTGAGATCATGAGATCACCCTATAAAAATAAACTACCCATAAACAAACTCTCTCGAACGCAAACCGTCACAACGAGTGATAAAGAAACTTGTATACACACCAACTACAGAACTATATCCCACTAACCTCTCTCACTACCAGACGGAAATAATCTTATTAAATGGTTCCAAGTTTCCAATTTTACGCCTCTTTGTTTGTGGCTTTTTGTGCTTTCTCGTCATTGAAGGTTGTTTCTTGCGGAAAGTTTGATTGGAGGGTTGTTCAACTGCTATGAGAATAGTCTAGAATAGACTGTTGTTTTCTTCATTATAATATATTTGGTGACTGATTTTTTGTGTGCTTTGCATTTTTCTTGAAAGTTCTTGACTGGGAAGGGTGTTTTTGCTACTGGGTCTTCCTTGAATTTGTTGAAATCTCTGTAGAAATGGTTTTTCTGGAACTCTGAGTCTCTGAGACGAGCCAGCATGGATCTGGAAACGGGAGTTCATCAAAATCTTGTTAAGGTGAGATGGGTATGTTGTGAATTTGTGTTCTCGACTGGTCTAAAGCGAACACGTTCGTTTTTTTTTTTCTGATCAGATTGGTGTTGTTTTTTGGTGCAGAAAGAGTCTTGGAGGACAGTCTTGACATTGGCTTATCAGAGTTTGGGTGTTGTATATGGAGATTTGAGTACATCACCACTATATGTGTACGAGAGCACTTTCGCTGATGACATTGAACACTCAGAGACCAATGAAGAAATTTATGGGGTTCTCTCCTTCGTTTTCTGGACTCTGACTCTAGTTCCTCTTCTTAAATATGTGTTCATTGTGCTCAAAGCTGATGATAATGGCGAGGGAGGCACATTTGCACTGTATTCATTGCTATGCCGACACGCCCGAGTGAGCTCGTTGCCTAATTGCCAGTTAGCAGATGAGGAATTATCAACCTACAAGAAGGAGATAACTGTTCCAGTTCCAACTAGTTTTGGGTCAAGTCTGAAATCTACTTTAGAGAAGCATAGAGTATTGCAGAAATTTTTGCTTATATTGGCCTTGATAGGTGCTTGTATGGTAATTGGTGATGGTATTCTTACGCCAGCTATTTCAGGTAAAAAAATCATCGATATCTAATGGATTTTTGCCTAATTATGAGTTTCTGGTGTATGCTGGTTACTGAATTGGTTCATTTTTGTGGTCATTTGTACAGTTTTCTCTGCGGTTTCTGGCATTGAGCTTGCCATGTCAAAAGATCATCACAAATGTAATATTCTTAACCAGGTCTATTTAGATAAGTTAATATGTGTAACTTGTATTGCTGTATATGTCTTTACCTTCAAGACAAGTAGGGAAATCATGACTTAGTTGCCTAATATTTGGGGAAATTGTTTTTAACCTGTCTGATTATAGGTTGAATTGTTGGATATCAGCATGAAGTCAGTCTCAAATATATATTTATTGAATCGGAACATTTCATAGGTTGTTTTGAATATCATAAACCCTTGTGCCTGAAGTGCTTCTCTGTTTCTTCCATTATGTTTCCTATTTTAAAAGTTTTCTTTTCTTTTCTACTTCAAAGTTGGAAATCTTGGCATGTGTTCCTCTTTGGTGGAGCATAATAGCAATAAGTTTTAGTCTGAGTTCACCTTTAGTTGATTTGGGAATCCATATCAAATCAGAGGTGGCAGCGGCAAAATCTGGGGGTGGTGGTGGTGGTGGTGAAGTCCACATGAAAGTGAGCCAGATATTCACTAAAAACCCTTAAAAAGTCTGTCATCAGTCATGCTTATGGAAACTGCTAATCATCTGTTCATAGAATATTGTTGCTTTATTTGATTATTTATCCCGTACTGTTGCAAGGGTAGTTGTTAAAAAAGTCACTCCTCATTATGCAATGGAGTTTGACTGGGTACAGAAGTGGAGAGAAAGCTATAACATTTTCATATGCTGAGCAAACTGTTCTATCTTCTAGATCTCTGATTGACCGGTTGACGATTCTAACTTGTCAGATTCCAGACATACTTTGGATGCCTTCTTGCTTGAATGAAAGTTAATATGGCTCTTGTTTGATTAAGAGCATTGCATGGATGAAAAGCCTCTCCATCATATCGATGGGATAGGAATACAGCGGTTTCTGCTTATTAAATTGGCAAGAAAAATCTCTATTGTGGAATTCCGATTGCTAGAAATGCTTCTTGTTTGATTAAGAGCATTGCATGGGTGAAAATCCTCTCCATCGTATCGATGGGATAGGAATACAGCGGTTTTCTGCTTATTAGATCGGCAAGAAAAATCTCTATTGTGGACTTCCGATTGCTAGAAATGCTTCTTGTTTGATTAAGAGCATTGCATGGATGAAAAGCTTCTCCATCATATCGATGGGATAGGAATACAGCGGTTTTCTGCTTATTAGATTGGCAAGAAAAATCTCTATTGTGGACTTCCGATTGCTAGAAATGCTTTCTGCCATTGACTTATAATGAGTATCTTCCTTCTATGGATATTGGAAGCAGAAAGAGAAATGTTTTTTTATGTTTTGCATGTTTGAATGTAAAACTAGGTAGGAAGCCACATTTTAAGAGTATACTTGCTGCAATGAGTTCATCAAGAATACGCTGAGGGGAAAAGGGAGCGAAAACACTGTACTGTAGTATGTTACTAGTTTTTAGCTCGATGATAATGCTGTACAAGAGTGGAATCATGTGGAAGATTACAAGGCTCATGCATAAGGATTAGACTGTGATTTAAGCCTTCTGTAACATAAAGGTCCATACTCTTATCCGTTATGCTACCACAGCGGCTTGATAGAGCACAGTATTTGGAAGTTAGGAGTTCTTTGTTTAGGTATTGTGCAGTTCAATACCTTTATGGATCATTTATCAGCCAAAGTAAGAGAAGCTGTTGCAAAATGTAGTCATTTCTTTTTCCTTTTTATCAAATTTTGTTTTCTTTGAGAGAGTTGTTTGATCCGGTGCTTGTTGTAGCCTTCATTGTGCATACCAACAGCACATATTAGATAGCAGCAACTTGGAGAGTTGATGACCTCATTAGCTGGCATAGAATACGACCTTCTAAAGCACTGCTGCTGTGAAGTATAATCATCTGAGTCTTTGCTCGCTACTGAGCCCCCACTCAGGTCCTTTTGACTTCTCTCTTTCTAGGACAAAGTGGAAAGCTGAGTTCGAACACCTTATATTCTTTGATATTGCGTATCCTTTTTTACCGTCCAAATAGAGATTACGATTGAATCATGCTCTGGCAGTAAGCTTATCCGGCTAAAAAAAATTATTTTCTCTTCTTCTTCTTGGTTTTTCGGCGACCTAGCAACTCCACCAAAATTTTCGTTTTGTACTGGTTTTTCTATGACGTTGCCACTCCATGACTTATTATACCCTGTGAAGCCAAAAATAGGGCAAATCTGATTCTTTAAGGGATCTTTGGGAAAACAAAACAAATTTAAGCAGAAAATTTAACATTTTATAAGGCCAATGACTTCAAATCTTGCCACTGCGATGGGAGGAGTGACACAGTGAGCCTCAAGTTGAGGAAATATAGCTCATCTGCTACCAACCATGAAAAATAGCTTTTGGTTTTATTCTGTAAACTAATGTGTGGAGTTCAAAAAATCGTAGGGCAGTTGTTTGTGTTCCCAAAATTATTGTATGTATCTCATCCTTGGCATGAGCTTGGGCATTTGGCCAGGGTGAAAACAGCTACTTCGCAGATTATGTTTCAGCTTAATTAATCCCCCACAAGAGTTATCGAGAAGCTCCACGGACTCTGTAATTGTCTGTACATGCAGCTTTATTTTATTAGATCATCACTGCAATCAGTTGCAGACAGGCCTACTCATTGGAAATTTGTGCGACTGAAATTTCACTTGACCCTGAAGATCTGGAATTCCTGAAAAGTTGTAATATAGTTGCAGGTTATTGCGATACTTACATTTCTGCTACAGATATGTTACAATATCAAATTACAGATTCCATCCGTATATATGAGTAATTATATTGCGATTTATTGAAGGCAAATGTTTCATGGCTCAGGGTGGAAAACAATATCAATTATCAAGAGATAAATTGCAGCACATTGTTATTACAGTGATGGTGCTGGTGGTTGTTCATACTGGCCACTAAGCACTGCCATTTTTTAGACCCTTTCATGTTTAATGGATTTCTACTGGCATGTTACTTGGCATAAAATGTTATACTATTTTTTTAGCATCACTAAGTTCCAGCAGTTAAATTAAAATCCATATTCTATGCAATGAGAACTAAGTTTCAGGTCGTGGAATTGTGACCATATCTGTGACTGTAAGAGCTCTGAATGCTGGCCATGCCATGTCACGACTATAAAATCATTGCTTTTGATAAGTGTTGCAGACCTGAATGTTCTTAACTGAACATTTAGGACATTGCTCTTAGAAGACGTCCGTTGCTTGATCATGGAATTCTAACATGCTCAGCGCTTTGTATGATAGTTTGACTCTCATTTGTTGATTGCATATCCAGATACACCTACCTCTCTTTTTTCTTTTCTTTGTTTATGCTATAAATAGTATGCCATATTGCCTCCTAAGAAGCGCTAGTTTTGCAGATGTAGAAGTTCCAGTTGCATGTATCATACTGATAGCCTTGTTTGCCCTTCAACATTATGGCACCCACAGGGTTGGATTCTTGTTCGCACCTGTGGTCATAATGTGGCTTTTGTGCATCAGTGCTATCGGTTTATATAATATTTTTCACTGGAACCCTCATGTGTATGAAGCACTCTCTCCATATTACATGTACAAATTTCTGAAGAAGACACAAAGAGGAGGTTGGATGTCCTTGGGCGGGATCCTTTTGTGTATAACAGGTAATTATGTTTTTATGACAAGTAAGGGTGATGTTCAAACCATACAAGGAACATTTTTTCTTTATTTTCTTATTTTTTTAAAATTGAGTTTAATGCCGCATATTCACTCCTCCAGGTTCAGAAGCTATGTTTGCTGATCTAGGACATTTTTCACAGTTGTCAATCAAGGTACGAGATTTTCGAAAAAATGTATTGTTTCTGAAGTTTTGACATTCTGTTTTGACTTGGTGTGGCTTTTCTTTTATAACAATAATTTTAGAGACTCTTTTATGACAAAATTTTTCACACATTGTACTGCTAGTAACAACACTAGTACTATATTCTGTGTAAGTCTTTATGGCTGACAATCTGCCTTGGTGTTCAATTGCTGGGCTAATTTGAACAGGGGGTAGCTCTCTCCCCTACCCATACCCTCTCTCTCCTGAACCCAATTCTAGGTCACTAAGGAACTTTCTAGTGACTTCACTATCAACTTGTTAATTATTTCTATTTATTGCTTCCCCCATATATATTTCTGTTTTGATTTTCTTTTTTGATTGCTATTCATTTGCTTTCAGTAGGACCCAACAGAAGCCCCCTTTAGGTGGGAGGAGATTGTGGTTATTGTTGTCGAAAAATCAGTATTGTTGAGTAGCACTCTACCACTATTGATAAATGATGATGGTTCTTGATTATTTATCATTGCACACAATTTTAAAGGTAGAAATCATATGTGAGGGGCAGGAAGTTTCTTGAAAGAACACAAAAGCCAGCCTCCCCAAACAATGCCACAAACTGATTTTGCGGTTAGTTGGCATCATCATGAACCTGCGGGATTCTAATAGACTTTCGTGATTGCAGATTGCTTTCACATCCGTGGTTTATCCATCCTTAATCCTGGCATACATGGGGCAAGCTGCTTATTTATCTCGGCATCATGTTATTCCAAATGATTATCGCATTGGATTTTATGTTTCTGTACCTGGTAGGCACCTTCGCTTGTACTTTCAAAAAATAAATCATACAAATGAAGTCAAGTTTCAGCTAATAAAGATACCTTATATTTGTATACCAGAGAAATTGAGATGGCCAGTTCTTGTTATTGCCATACTTGCTGCTGTGGTGGGAAGCCAGGCCATCATAACGGGAACTTTTTCAATTATCAAACAATGCTCTGCTCTGGCTTGTTTTCCCAGAGTCAAGATAGTCCACACATCATCCAAGATACATGGCCAGATCTACATCCCAGAGATCAATTGGATTTTAATGCTGTTATGTTTGGCTGTTACTATTGGTTTCAGGGACACAAAACGCATGGGTAATGCTTCAGGTAAGACAATAACCAAACACTATAAACAATTGTATGATTTACTTTGAAGTTTGACCATTTAATATTTCATGGGGTAAATAATACTTCTTCCCTTGGAGTTTAGATCCTGCCCACTATGGTCTCAGTTGCAACCCTTGCATCCCAAAATCTTTCATAAGGCCATATTTAAAAAATAAAATTGAAAAACATAGCAAAGCTGGGGTCCTATTCTTGTCGATAATATTACTCCACCTCCATCAATCAAATCATCACTACCACTTCTCCCACCCGGTTTCCCTCAGTGACAAAACCCATCACTCTTATCATACCCCAACAAGACCCTTCAGCACCTCCGTAGCGAGCAATTCGAATGCAGACCTATGTTGAAGGTGTGAAATTGAATTTAATGATAGTTTATTGTCAAGTAATATACTAATATACACAGATACATACATTATGGATTTATACAAAGAGCAAGTGAATATGATTTTCTCAGACTTAAACTTGGGCATGGACCGGTTTTTTTTTTTTTTGAGAGGTCGGGAAGGGGGTGTGGTTTTTCCAGTGCGTGTATAATGCATCCAGGGTAGAAGGCTTTCTTTTGTTTGTTGTTTTGCGGAGGGTGGGGAGGGGTAGGTACTAGGGAGATGCCATGGCTCCTGCATGTTCCTACTCTCCATCTGTGTGATCATTTCATTTGCATGAACTAACTAATGAAAATGGTAAAAAGTTCCTTTGTTGCCTATCCTTTCTATCTCCTCTTTCTACTTGCTCAAAATTTTCCCTTTATTTGGTGCACGAGTATGAATGTTTCAGAAATGCTTTTAAGAACACCGTCATTACTACGTTATCAACAATCTACTAAAAATCTGTGCAAATTAAGTTAACAACTTAGATAATCATCACCCCCCCCCCAAAAAAAAAGGCACAAATTTTACAATTATGTTATTGTTTGTGATCATTTTTAACCCAATGCTGCCCTTTTTGAATCAGGGTTGGCAGTTATAACAGTCATGCTGGTCACTACCTGCTTAATGTCTTTAGTTATAGTTTTATGCTGGAACCAGAGTGTTTTCCTTGCTGTTTGCTTCATATTTTTCTTTGGGACAATTGAAGCTCTCTATTTCTCTGCATCTCTTATCAAGTTTCGTGAAGGGGCATGGGTGCCCATTGCTCTTGCGTTTATCTTTATGATGGTCATGTATATCTGGCACTATGGCACGCTCAAGAAGTACGAGTTTGATGTCCAGAATAAGGTTTCTGTCGACTGGCTACTCAGCTTGGGTCCCAGCCTAGGCATTGTACGGGTTCGTGGAATTGGCTTGATACACACCGAGCTTGTGTCTGGGATCCCAGCAATCTTTTCCCATTTTGTCACTAACCTTCCAGCCTTCCACCAGGTCCTAGTTTTTCTTTGCATTAAATCTGTCCCAATTCCACATGTCAGCCATGAAGAACGATTCCTTGTTGGTCACATTGGCCCAAGAGAGTACAGGATTTATCGGTGCATTGTGAGATATGGTTATCGTGATGCTCACAAGGATGATATGGAGTTTGAGAAAGATCTTGTGTGTAGCATAGCTGAGTTTATAAAGAGAGGAAAGGCAGGAGGCAGTGGCGAAAATGAGGGTTTGCCAAAGGAAAATGAGGAAATGGCTGTTGTTGGAACACCATCAACCCATTTGGGAGGGATCCGAATCAGTGAAGACAATGTGGACTACGCAAAATCAGCTAGCACATCAGAGCTGAAAGAGATACGGTCTCCACCAGTGATCACACCTCGAAAAAGGGTGAGGTTTGTTATACCAGAGAGCCCAAAAATTGACACTGTTACACGTGAGGAGTTACGAGATCTGATGGAAGCTAGGGAAGCTGGAGTGGCTTACATACTTGGGCATTCGTATGTGAGAGCAAAAAAAGGATCTAGCCTAGTAAAGAAGATTGTTATAAATTATGTGTATGATTTCTTGAGAAGAAACTGTAGAGCACCCACTTCTGCACTAACTGTACCTCATGCTTCTAGTCTAGAAGTGGGGATGGTACACCATGTATGACTTTTACTATACAGGAAAGTAATGTATTATGTTAACTTTGTTGTTATAGATGAAAGAGAAACCACTTTTTTAAAACTGGTGGATGGATTAATGAGTTAGCCAAAGAGCCAGTCATGCTCTCCCCTACATAATGCAATATGGTGAAGCATGGCATGAGCATTGTCCATACTTTGTCAGTTAAGGCAAACTATTAGGGCTTGAATCAAGTCAAGTTATTTCCTATTTCGTGTCACGTAATTTTGAGTTTATATCATATTCATGTAACTAAACT
>CM042193.1:14116624-14158746 GCA_023539305.1 Ilex asprella | reverse complement strand
ATAAATACACATTTTATCATTATATTTTTATATAAAATTAATTTATACATAATATATGTATATATAAAAAAAATATAGACAAATAAGATACTTCTCAACATAAATAATTAATTTTTCATCCACTTTCTTTCCGATTTTGAAGAAATTGATTTTGGTTAGTTGGAAGAAAAATTAATCTATTCACTTTTTCATCTTTCCTATATTCTTTCATTACCAAACATAATATTTTATTTATCCTTCTAATTTTTTATCCTACCATTTTTTTCATCACACCAAATTAGGCATAAATAACTCTAATTTGAAAAATCAATCTCCATAAGTTATATTTGGAAACCTGTCATCACATTGACATAGGCTTCCAGATAAAGAAGAAAATATTGAATGTGACGCTGACATGATAATATCATTATCATGTGATGTCACTATTTGATAATAATTCAAACATATAAGTAAGTGGATCCCATTTAATTTAGGTAGAGTTCGATAACCATGAGTTTTTTTTCTTCATTTTATGGCAAAAAAAAAATGCGTTTGCTTCGTTTTTTTACTGCTTCGTTTTGAAAGTAAGACTAAAATATAAAAAACATTCAAAAAAATGTTTTTGAAAACAAAAAAAATAAATAACAAACACTCATTTAAAAGGAAAGTGAATGATATCTGACCTTTTTTTTTTCTTTAGATCTCCCCTCTCTCTCAACCTTCTCTATTTTGGTGATAGTTATGAATTTTGGTGAGTGATGGTGAGTTTTAGGGACGGGGTTTGGTTGGATGGTTATGGATTTCAGGTGATGGGGGTGGGCTTCAAGGGGTGGTGGTGGGTTTCGGTGGTGATGGTGAGTTTCGGGGACGAGGGTGGTGAACTTTAGGAGGTTGTTAGGTATTGCAAAGGGGTTCTGAGGGTTGTTTTTAGTGGTGGTGGTGGTGGATGTTTGGTGGTGGTGTAAGATGGTGAATTTTTGATATAATACCAAATATATTTTTTATTTTAATTTTTTATAATTTTTTAAATATAAATGACTACTAAAAATATTTATATTTTTAACATTTTATTATAAAAAAATATTAAAAAAACGTCATTAAACACACCCTAGGAACTATATTATTCACGTAAAGAAAAATTAATCACCTTGGATAAAAAAGTAGGATCTACTTTATTCATTAATTAAGATAAGAAAAAGATAAAAGATAAAAGATAAAAGAAATATGTGCATTGCGTGAAAGATGCGTTTGGAACATTCCATTTATATGAAAGTGGGGACCACTAGACTGTGTAATGGATAGGGACGAAGCCCAATCCAATCCCAATCTATCATCAGCCCACACGCCATCTTTTACAGAACCTGCCGCGAAATGCGGCGTGTGGATAAAGTCGGCCCCACAAAAACAAACTCTTTTTTTTTATAAGTTTTTAAAACGTCTGACCTTCAAACCATAGAGACCGGGGAGGAGGGGCCTGGGCAGATCCACCACGTGCCAACCACGTGACTATCAGTCGGCACGTTTCGCGAGCTGCGATTTGGTGACGTGGAACGATGTGATTGGAAAACTACGTTTAAGCGGGTCCCAACTGGTAGGTCGTCGTTATAGCGAGTGATTATTACACGTGGGTGGGATAGGAGGAGGATGGGAAGGTTGTCCGTACAGAGGGGAGTGGGTGGACGAGGAAAATGGTAGGAGTGAGAGAGAGAGAGAGAGAGAGACCATATCCTTGTCGCCTTGATGATTATCCACAAGGCGTGAGAACAACGTTGTATTGTATCTCACGCCCTTGTATTTGATTGAATTACGTCTATGCCACTTAGGCTTTACCTAATTTTATTTAATTTATTTTGCTGCAAAGTAACGTAAAGAATTATGGTGATGGTCCCTGTTGTTTATAAATTCATTGAACTTTAGTCATTACATTTCTAATTTAGTCAATTTATTACTTCAACTTCACACATTTAACCATTATAAATTTAGTCAATTTAAGTCTGTCAATCATGTCGGGTGAAAAGAGTTTGTGTCAGATATTAGCCAGTTTGTATCAAAAAACACTTATATATACTCAATTCGTTTATTAATTTGTGTTTAACGAATTGTGTCACATCGAATTCGTATAGTATATGAATCGTGTATAACTAATATATACACAAGTGATGTCGTATATTTTTTTTGATTGACTTTCACTCATACCTGATACGTTTATTAATCGTGTCGTGTCGAGTTCACTCGTTTGCGAAACATATGACTTAAAGAAGATCCAAACCCTATAATTTCATATTGTGTTTGTGTCAACGGGTTGTTTATATTGTATAATCCCTCGCTTGACATTGTCTAAATAAATATTATAAAAATATCAAATGCAACAAGGATTATTGGTGCAATTTATCCAAAAATAAAAAAATCAAAGCCAAAATGTAGAAACGTTTTGTGTTGGGTGATATTACATGTTTTGTACTACATTTTATTTTTCTGGGTTGTTTGTCTGCTTTACAATTGTTTAATTATGGCGTGCTCTAACATTATCCACTTGTGCCTTTTAAAATCTTTAGGATTTGGGCCTAAAATTTTAATAAATAAACATCAAGATTTGTCCTTTTGTTGTTGGGGCGAGGGGTTTTGGAGTTTGTTGGTTTAGATTATCTATATATATTATTTTGACTAGAGTATTGAATAAATTTATTTTAGAGAACAAATTAAACTCAGGGACCTAATAGGTCATACTTAGGCCTCGTAAAATTCGTCACGATACGATTAACTGACATGAAATTAAGCGAGTTTAAGTGAAATCTTATTGAGTTCGAGTGGTAAACGGGCAGACCCGTTAGACCTATTTAATAAATTACTCATATTCGAATAAGATATGTCAAGTCGTTTGTTGACTACTTGTTTAAATATAATAAATTATTAATTATTAAAAAAATTAGTCTAAATAATATATATAGTTATTAATTAGATCAATTTTTAAAAAAGTTTAATAATAAATTTTTAGTGAGTTATAACATTTTTAATGACAAATGGGTCAAACACGTAGAGAGTTAAAAGAGTTATCGTGTTAATCTAATCCTACCCGACCCAATTAGTTTATTAAACGGAATAAACGAGTCGTATCGTATAATTCGCTAATAAATGAATCGTGTTCGATTTAAAAAATTTCACCAGTTTATTTAAATGACTGTGTACGAATTTATTGGTTTTCTACACGAACTTGATTAGACCTGACTCATAACCGTTTAACTCAACACAATTAACATCTCTAATTGTACTTCTACATTAAATTTTAAAGAATTTCACTCTCTTTTGTATGTTTTATTTATTTTTCTATTTTTTTTTGCTTGAAATTCATTTACTTGACATCAAAGGTTTTAGCTTATCAATTAAGCTGCGTGTTATAAATAGAAAGGCCATCCAAAGTAGAGCCAGTGTCTCATTTCCAAACCAAATAGAAAAAAGGGAAATTCTACTGTACCATTTGTCGCCATTATTCAGTACCGAAAATTATAATTTTTTAAAATTAAGTTAAAATTTTTTTGAAGTATAAACTGCAACTTCAAAGGGTATAATCAATCATGAAATATTAAAATCGATAACGCATTTTTCATAATCGATCATAGATGTCTCTGATTGATTATGATATCTCTTAAGTAATTGTAATTTTTTTTTTAAGATATAAACTTTAATATATAAAATAATAACCAACGGTATCGATACTAAAAAAAATTTGTAGTTTCCCTAGAAAAAGGTCCACCTTTAAACTTAATCAAATAATGGTGGATGCAATTTGGTAGACACAAGTAGGTATTATTAATTCTTATAATAAAGTTGGTGGAATTAGTATGAAAATAACATAATTTCAACCTTGTAAGAAAGAGTTTTTGATTGTCTGAGTTATAATTCAAAATTTTATAATTAATAATAAAAATATATAATTTCAAAAAAAAAATTATAATTAATTAAAATTATTTATGATCCATCATTAAATTTGTTACAAACATAATAGTTGTATTGCATGGTGAATAAATATAAGCACGAGACATGACAGCACGGCCGCGTTGAATTGTGATGAGGTGGTTGCAAGCTGGGTAGTGGTGGGTCGGACAGGACAGCACGGCGGCCCCACTATTGGCTGTTGTGTAGGGTTTCTTAAACAAACATTGACCAAAAAGTCTGGCCGACTGGATTACATAATAAGTTTTTGGGGACAAACAAACGCCCTTTCTACCAACTGTCATTCTTCTTCGCACATGAATATCTCACGGCAAACTCCACTGTGCCCAAAAACGGAAAAAAAATGGATATCGATAGAGCCTATGGTAATTATGATCAATTATAAAAAATATGGTATCAATTTTATTATTTTATAAATTGATAATATTCTTTAAATTTGTAATTTATACTTCAAAAAAATTATAATTTTCGATACCGATACCGTTTGCAATACCGTAAAACTTCCCATATATCATTAACAATTCTATTACAAAAGTATGAGATTAAAATTGTGGTATAAATGGGGTTAAAAAAAATTAAAACTGCAGATAATAAGATCCAATAATATCTAATGGATTCTTTGAGTTTTGTCCCATCATTTAGACTAGAGATTTGATTATAAATTTGATCACTATAGCATTTTTGATATTTTGTTTCGCCCTTTTTTTTTTCCATTATGCACACAAAATAGATCGTAGTACGTATAATGAATTATGACATGCGTGGTATCAGAATGGGTGAAGTGAATCTAGTGAAATTTATATTATGTCTATGTGATGTGATATTAAATTCATTCTATTTATAGTTACATTTGTGTCCTATATAATTCATGAGCAATGAGATTTATGTTGTATATATCAAGTTTGTGTCGATCAACTTTCTCAAGTAAGTTTGGTGACTAATCTGAATTAGTTACTAATAACTCAAATTCTACAATAAAGATTTTTTTTTTTATTTATGAGCTTATTTATGTGAAAAACTAAACAAGTTACACCGATTTATAACAAAGTTGTTGTATTTACATATTTAGGTTGTCCCATGAACAATATCTGCGTCGTTAGATAACCCGAAACCACACACCAAGACATATAACAACATTATGCCCTTTTAATCATATGCTATTACATGGTGAAGAATCTATTTATTTAGGAAAATCGATGAATATTGTACTTGAAAATATATGAACAAGGGATATTGAAACCAATGAAGCAAACGACGCCTATTAAAAGAGCATCATTCGTGGATGCTTGTTCTTAATGGTTAGGTTACGTTGTTGAGCGATCTAGGTTTATTTCTTCTTTCATGGTACGACACTCGTCATACTTCTCAGAATACATAGAAAAGGTGGGAGAGGGAGGAGATAATGAATCCTAGTGTGAGACCCCTAGCTGCATTCCTCTCTAACTTATCAATAATGTAATTTTTTTTGTTTTGTGATGTTTAAAAAACTGCAATAAAATGTTTTTTTTTTACAATTTATTTGTTTTTTTTTTAATCTTATGATCTTTTGGGTTTTTTGCTAGAGTTAATTTGAAAAGATAGTCACTCTTTATTGTATTTAAGATTAACACAAACTACTAAAAAAAAGAAGAAAGTAGGCATCTCCTCCAAGAGATAAGAAAAAAAATGAACTATTGGAAGATAACATTGTTTATTAAGACTAATCAAGTCTTCTTTTAGCACTTAATTTAACAATTTGGTGTTAAGGTTAAGCAAACTACCCTTAATTACATAAACAAGTACCTCATTCTTCCTTCTCTTTGGTAAACTGCTAACATCTCACCTACTTGGCACTTCTTTTAACTATTATATAACTAAGTCTTCTTTATGCCCATTCAAACCAAGAACCCACTCACAAAAGATAAATTTCTTTCCAATCTTGCTAAGGCTATAAATTAGATAAACTCCTTTTTTGCATTTTAAATTGAGCAATGTTATTTAAATCCTAAAAATTGATATCATTTGTTGACTTTATTAATCACTATTATTGATTTAATTATAGGTCTCATTATTTATTGGAATGTATTATATATTCAATGGTTATGACCGATGAAGTCAGTAAATTGTGTAAATTTTTAGAGTCCAAATAACATTTTCCTTTTAAACTATAGAAGCAACCTTATCTTTTTCTATATTAAGAAAAAAAAAAAAGAGGCAACAGTACATGAATTGGAACCACAAATCACAAGTTGGTTTGTGTTTTTTTATTTTTTGGTTGTTCAAACTTGTCCTGACTACTTCTTCAAACTTAAAAGTTGACTACCAGATTTACAACATGTCTCTAAAAGAACCCGAGTGACTAACTCTTAAAGACTGTGAAAGTATTGAATCTAAGACTTCATAATAGTCAAATGAAAAATTCATCCAATGAAGACACATAAAGGTTGTTAGTATGTGTTTAAAACTTTGCTTAATAGAAGTAGCCTACAAGGTTTGTGTAGTTTGGCAACTAGGTCTCATTAGGGATGTCAATGGACCGAAGCGGGGGCGGGGGGTATAGTCTCCATCCCCGTACCCGCTTAAAAAAATTTCGTCCATCCCCGGTCCACCCCCGTTAGCGGGTATAATATTTATCCTCATCCCCGTCCGCGGGTAAATTTTTAATCCCCGTCCCCGTCCCCGCTTCCCCCATATCCGCTCAAGCTCAAACTAATTAAATCTAATATTTTAAATAATCTAATAATATTCTAAATAATCTAACACAACATAATATAACATAACATATTAGAATAAAATACAAACAATAAATGTCCAAAACATATAATAGTGATAAAATCATCTCAATCAACTCACTATATATTTATATTTTATTTATTTATTTTGCGGGTAACGGGGACGGGGCGGGTACGGGGCGGGGGTAAGGGTAAGTCCATCCCCGCCTCCATCCCCGCGCGGGTTTATACGAGTATCCCCGTATCCGTCCACCATCCAATACGTATAGTCCATCCCCGGTCCAAACGGGACGGGTTTGGACGAATACCCGTTTTTCTCCGGTCCATTGACATCCCTAGGTCTCATCAATGATATGGTATAGGATAAGGTTAACAAAGGATCTTATCCTACCAAATTGGCATTCTATCAAAATTTATTTAATTTTTTTTATAGTTGTGCATTATCAAATTTGTATAATTTAAATATGTATTCAACTCATATTATATCGATTTATAATCATGTATAGTCGAATTTATTATTTTTTTCATCAACTATATATGTAACTCATGGATAACTAATTTGTGTAAACTATTTATTAAAGATGTCGAATTGGTTAACCTGGCTATAAATTAGGTTAAAATATTTATTAGAATAGTGATAGCACGTGACAATATAAATTATCAGTTAGAACACAAAATTAAAAATTGCATTACATTCTGAAATTACCTACTTATGTAGCACGAGACGAGATAATTTAAATGATTCGAGATAAATTCTTACACAATGGCATGGTTGTAATATAATGATAAGAGAGAAAGAGAGTCTAGAGTGAGAAAGAGATGTATATTAAAATCAATTTCAAATGTGGTTGACATGCTGTATTATAAATTATCAGTACTAAGATAAATTTAAGAATTGCATTACATTATTAATGGCATTGTCGTAATATAATGATGAGAGAGAGGCAATTGTAAAGGAGATATACATTGGAAGGAAATTCGGAACCAGAGTTGAGGCGACTAACTAACTGTGGTTAGCGAGCCTCGTCGAGTCGACTTTATCCTTTCTTTCTCTCTCTACACACACGCTCTCTCTCTCTCTAAACAAGTATATGACCTTCTTTCTTCACACAGATTTCTCTCTCTCTCTCTCTCTCTCTCTCTTTTTCTCTCTCTCTCGGCTTCTCGTTTCCGTTGAAAAATAGACAAGGTATTCTTTCTGTTCTCTCCGACAACTTCTCACCAGTTTCGGACGAACGCAAAAGTTTTGGATCACCGGACTTGCATGTAAGTTTACATCTGAAATAATCTCCTCGATCTCGTTATGTGCCTCTTGTGGTTGTGTTGTGTTGGTTTGTTGAGTTCTATTAGACTCCGTTTGGATTCTGAGAGAAACTGCGGGGAAAATGGGGTAAAGTTGTAGATAATTGGAAAGTATTAGGGTCACTTCGATTGTTTTTTTTTTTGGTCTGGCTTAACAGCAATCAAAAGGAACTATGAAGTGAATGTTTTGCCTTTAGATATGTGAATTTGATGGTCTGTTTTCGTGTTTAGTCCCAGTTGATTTAGGACGTGGCTGATCTTAGCTTGAAACAATTTTTGTAATTATTATTATTATTTTTTTTTTTTATTCTTGGGGAGATTAATTTTTTTTAACTAAAATTTTGTTTGTGTAGAGGCTTTTGCTGTAAATTTTATTTCAGATTTTTTTATTTCTTACCATGATTTTGTTCATGTTTTATGTCTAAATTCATGTTTCGACTTCTCATCGACAACTTTGTTTTTGTATTTTTGATTTTTCAATAGTATCATTTTTGGTTCTTTTTTCCATTTTTTATTTATGAAAAG
This sequence comes from Ilex asprella, assembly GCA_023539305.1. Classification (NCBI taxonomy): domain Eukaryota; kingdom Viridiplantae; phylum Streptophyta; class Magnoliopsida; order Aquifoliales; family Aquifoliaceae; genus Ilex; species Ilex asprella. Next base: position 14,150,278 of record CM042193.1, on the reverse strand, counting down.
TGCGATTTATTGCCAGTTTGTTGGGACATGAACACCAGGAATAATTAAGGGAGAATAAGAAAAAGAAATCCAATGTTTATGTCTAGTTGGATTAAAATTGGAATACTATTTCTATAAAAATTGAGAACCTAAGATCTGTGGAAGGGAAGTTTCCTTTCAAGGAAAAAAAATGAAGATAAACCTCTTGTTTTTTGAAAATATGGAAATTTTTTGGGAAACTTTGGTTTTTCATTTTTGTAAAATTTAAGTATATTTTGCATGGTTATGGTGAATGCAGCAATGTGTATGCTGAGTTGTTGCTTTACGAAAAAAAACATTTGAATTTGCGTCTCAGAGCCTGCTCATGTTTGCTGTTAGCTAATCATGGTTTTCTTTGGTAGTATCGGAATTATGATTTTGCAGTATTCATATTTTCTTTAACCTTCTGGTTTGTTCACTTAAATTTTGTTCTTATCTGGATTTCCATGTATAATCAACGTAGGCATGTATTATACTGATAGGTTTCGCATCTGACAAAAATAGAATCTGGACAGAAGGTTTAGGATGAGACAATCTAGTCCACCACTTGATAATCAGTAACATTCTGTTTTTGTCTAAACTCATGATTATTATGGTTTTGGCAGTATGCGTTCTCCTTCGAAGTTTTGAGAAACTCTCCCTTGTCGGCTGTAATTTTTTAACCCTTGTCATTTATAAATGGCGAGAGCATTTCATGTGAGGAGTCCATGTTTCCCTTATATTGCTCATCATTTAACACATTTTCGGAGTCCATGTTTCCATTGTATTGCACATCATTTAACACATTTTCCATGTTTATGCAGCTTTTAGAACATGGGCTTCCAAATTTTGATTTGGGAGTGTTATTTATATGTGATGGATTATAATAATGTGCTTCCTCTAATGACCATGGAATCTGGATGGAGGTTTTTTAGATGGATCAATGGTTGAGCGTACCTATTCCATTGGTTAATGACACCCACATGCCTTCCCACCCAACCTTTTCATCTGTGAATGGCAAGGGTGTTCGCACATGCATATTCTGTGCTTCCTACAAAATCCATGTCATATCACATTCTTCTCCATTTCTGCACCTGAGAAACTTTGTATAGGGGGTTTTTAGTGTCCTGATCTAGGACGCATCTTTCTATTATTAAATGTCTTTCCTTTGTCCAAAATTGAATTTTTAAGTTGGCTTTGTTAACTGGCTTTTACCGTACGACAACTAGTCCAGCACTAAACAAGTAGCAACAGTCCAGTTCTGTTTAGACTTATGGTAATGGATTTGTATGTAAATGTTTTATGTTTTGTTGTATTTGTAAAATGTATGTCTTTTACATTTGTGAGAGCAGTCACTTCTTGGCGGTTCTTCCTTTTTGTTTCAAGAGACAGCAAGCCATGTCTTTTGGTTGAAGGTTAAAGCTTTGAAAGAGGAAGTGGAATAAGGAGCAGTTTGGGAGGAGGGTGGACTTGAAGAAAATAGAAGCTTTGGAGGAAATGGCGTACCTAGACTGCATAGAAGATCTCATTTAGAAAGCCTTATCTCTATCTTTCAGCAACTGAACGGAAGTGGTTTAGGAAAGGACTTTAGAATCGGATGCGCTCCCCCAACGAGAAAGGCCCTGACCCTATCGACCAAGTCAAAATCAAAAAGAAAGAAAGAACGCAAGGAGAAGAGACCTTCATTTTTTGGTAACTCTCTAGGAGTCATGTTTAACATGCATTGTTCGTGCTTCCCTCGAATTCCACGTCAGTTCGCACCTTCTGTCCCTCTGTCTGAACCTGTGAACTTTGCGTTAGGTTTCCAGAAATGTTAAATTTTCAGTGCTACTATGTGTATGTGTAATACTATGCCTTTCCTTGGACAAAAAATATGTGGGGATCTCTTTATGGTCTTGTTTTGTTCATTTACATTTCAACATATAGCGACTCCCTAGCTAGTTGGTTAACCTTTTTCCGTCTTGCCTGAACATCTTTGTCATTCCTTCTACGAATGTTATGAATGTTTCCTGCAAATAGTCCTAGCTATCCTTGAATTCTGAGTGATACCTGTCTGCCCTCAAATTTCACGTTACGGCTGTCTTCCCTCTATCTGCCTTCTGAATTTTTGTTTGGCTACTCTACAGTCTTTGATGCTTGGTGGCTCTAGGTTGAAAAGTAGGTGACTAAGCACTCAGTTGGCCTTGTTTTGTGCATTGCAATTTACTGATAGTTTGATTGGTTTGCTCGTTAGGCCTCTTGATTCTTGCACTGAAAATATTTGAAAAGTTGTAAGAAGAGAAGTTTGGGATTTACATGGTTAAAACCTATCTAGTTAAATTTTTTGGGTAGGAAACCTGCAATCATGATTTTCAATCCTTATCATGCTGATCTGGATGGGTTGCAGTCAATATTGTGTTAGGTCAAAGTAAAATTTGTTTTCCTAGCTTACTTGGTTTACCCTCATCATTATTATCATCACCACTGATTCTGACTTTATGATAGAGCAGATCTACTGCCTACCACATTGACATGTCAGCACTTCTGCATAGATGATGTCACATTATTTTAAATCCATTATCCTCTCATCATCTACCACCATTGTTTCCAAGACAGAATACCACCAACTAATACAGTTGTCATCCACAACCACTATTACCTTATTCACCATGTTAATCAAAACACTAAGACCATGCAGTTGCTTGTTTTCCATTTATTTCTTTCTTTCCCATTGTCTCTGTAAAGCAGGTTATTGAACATGCTTAAACTCTGGTAGCCAATTAGGAAGCAAGAAATTGAACTATCTTGCCTTTTCAAAAACTATTTTTAAAATCCAAAGGAGCAAATTATTCCTTTTTTACATGCAGTGCTTGTTAAAAGAGGTTGTTTATATGTGAAGCAGCAATGGGATGTTATCCATTTTACTAACAATATTATATTGAACAATATATCATAAATTATTTGCAATTTCAGATCTTGGTTTGTGCTTGTGTTTGTGGAATGGTATATTTGAACAATAATGTCTGTTGAGCACATTTACAGCCATGCCATATATCAGACTTTCACAAACTGCCATAGCAACTGAGACATTAAATCTTATTTGATGTTTGTATGATTATTATGAATGATTTTAGAATATGTAATATGTGAGTTACACTTTGATTAGCATAATTGTAATTTTTTCTTTTTCTTGCTTAGGTAGGGTTGTGGACATTCCTATTATAGGATTTCTTGACCAGATATTTTCTTTGGAAGTTGTTTGTCTTGATTGATTAGTGCCTGTATGACTAAGTAAACAAAACTTGTTCTACCAGTCATGGCATCAAGATCATACGCTAGTTTTTTGGACTTTGCTTCTGGGGAGCTATTGGATATTCCGCAAACTCCGAGAGTTCTTCCACGAGTGATGACGGTTCCTGGAATTATCTCTGATGGTTATGGCAGCAATGATGGGGATTCGGATAGTACGTCGTCCATTTGTCCTGAGAGGAAAATTATTGTGGCAAATATGCTACCTGTACACGCTCAAAGGGATACAGAAACTGGAAAATGGTGCTTCACTTTGGATCAGGATTCACTATTATTACAATTGAAAGACGGCTTCTCGCCTGAAGCTGAAGTTCTATATGTGGGTTCTCTCAAGGTTGAAATAGATGCCAGTGAGCAAGATGAAGTTGCAGATAAATTATTGGATGATTTTAAATGTGTGCCCACTTTTCTACCTCATGACCTTCAGAAAAAGTTCTATCATGGTTTCTGTAAACAGCAATTGTGGCCTCTATTTCACTACATGCTACCCATGTGCCCAGATCATGGTGACCGCTTTGATCGCGTGCTTTGGCAGGCCTATGTGTCTGCTAATAAACTATTTGCAGATAAGGTTATGGAAGTGGTTAATCCTGAGGATGATTGTGTTTGGGTTCATGATTATCACCTTATGGTTCTCCCCACTTTTTTGAGGAAACGCTACAACCGAGTCAAGCTCGGCTTCTTTCTACACAGCCCATTCCCTTCATCAGAAATCTACCGAACTCTGCCAGTTAGAGACGAAATCCTCAAAGGATTGCTTAATTGTGATCTAATCGGTTTTCATACATTTGATTATGCTCGTCACTTTTTGTCATGTTGTAGTAGGATGTTGGGCCTAGACTATGAATCTAAACGAGGGCACATTGGACTTGATTACTTTGGTCGCACAGTTTTCATTAAAATTTTACCTGTGGGTATTCATATGGGTCGACTTGAATCTGTATTGAATCTTCGTTCAACATCTGATAAAGTCAAAGAAATTCAGGAAAAGTTTAAGGGGAAAAAATTGATTCTCGGTATTGATGACATGGACATATTCAAAGGCATCAGTCTGAAACTACTAGCCTTTGAACATCTCTTGCAGCAGCATCAGCAGTTGCAGGGCCAATTAGTTCTGGTTCAGATAGTCAATCCTGCAAGGAGCTCCGGAAAAGATGTTCATGAAGCAAAGAGGGAGACATATTCAGCCGCTAGAAGGATTAATGAAGCTTATGGATCTCCTAATTATGAGCCAGTTATTCTGATTGACCGCCATGTTGCTCGCTATGAGAAGACTGCCTATTATGCTGTGGCTGAATGTTGCATAGTGAATGCTGTGAGGGACGGGATGAACTTGGTGCCTTACAAGTACATTGTTTGCAGGCAGGGTTCGCCTCATATGGATGAAGCTATGGGTATCAAAGCGGATTTTCCTCGGACAAGCATGCTTGTTGTGTCCGAGTTCGTCGGTTGTTCACCTTCTTTAAGTGGAGCAATAAGGGTGAACCCGTGGGATATCGAATCAGTAGCAGAGGCTTTGAATACGGCAATCACCATTTCTGACTCAGAGAAACAACTACGACATGAGAAACACTACAGATATGTTAGCTCTCACGATGTGGCTTATTGGGCTCGCAGCTTTGCGCAGGATTTGGAAAGAGCTTGTCGAGATCATTACAGTAAACGCTGCTGGGGAATAGGTTTGGGCCTAGGTTTTAGGGTTATTTCACTTTCTCCAAGTTTCCGGAAGTTATCTATTGACCATATTGTCTCTTCTTATAAAAGGATGAATAGAAGGGCAATATTTTTGGATTATGATGGTACTGTTGTACCTCAGTCCTGTATTATAAAAGCCCCCAGTGCTGAAGTTGTTACTGTGCTGAATACTCTATGTAATGATCCCAAGAACACAGTGTTTATCGTTAGTGGGAGAGGAAGAGCTTCCTTGAGTGAGTGGCTCGCCCCATGTGAGAGGCTGGGACTAGCTTCTGAACATGGGTATTTTATGAGGTATGTCAGTAACAAGTGGTCTATGTCCAGCTAATCTTTTCCAACACGTGTGGGAAATGAGTTTTATATTTCTGTTTGTTATTCCAGGGAGAGTAAAAGCTCTGACTGGGAATCTTTGGTCGCCGACCTTGAGTGGAAGGGAATTGTGGAACCTGTGATGAAATTGTACACAGAGGCCACTGATGGCTCCAACATAGAGATTAAAGAGAGTGCTTTGGTGTGGCACCATCAAGATGCAGACCCCGACTTCGGGTCCTGCCAGTCCAAAGAATTGTTGGATCATTTAGAAAATGTACTTGCAAATGAGCCTGCAGTTGTTAAGAGAGGCCAGCATATTGTTGAAGTTAAACCACAAGTATGAACCCCCTCCCCCCCCCCCTGTTCTTTTGTGTGTGTGTTTGTGTTGTGTGTGTGTGTTGTATTTGGAGAATTTTTTTTCACTGATGTGCCTTGATCTGCAGGGAGTGACTAAAGGATTAGTTGCAGAGAAGGTTCTCTCAACGATGGTCAATAGTGGGAATCCACCAGATTTTGTAATGTGCATTGGAGATGATAGATCAGATGAAGACATGTTCGAAAGCATATTGAGCACCGTTTCTAGTCCATCCCTCCCGTCAGCTCCGGAGATCTTTGCCTGCACGGTTGGGCGAAAGCCAAGCAAGGCTAAATATTACCTTGATGATACTGTTGATGTAGTGAGGTTGCTTCAAGGCCTTGCTACTGCTTCAAATCCAAAGCCTAGGCATACTGCACAATTCCAGGTTGCATTTGACAGTGTCTTTTGAAGATGAATAAGATCTGCTTTGGTGTTTTGTCGGCTCCTCCACCGATTTGGTGGGTATTGGGATGTGGAAGGAGACAACTATTTTCTCATGTAATGAAGCTTCTTAGGGCCAAACTGTTTTTTGTTTCTCCGTACAGTTTTGCAGTTGTTTGTAATGGTTGCCCTTATTGATTATAAGGCACCATTGATTTGTATAGTTACTTTTTACCCCCTCATATATAACAGTTTGATTTAAAATCTACCTACATGTTATAGCTCCAGTTATATTGAAGTCAGATTAGATCTCTAACCATTAAATTTTTAATGGAACGTATCATATTCGGTGAGTACACTTATCAATAACTTCATCATATTAAATTTGAATTGTCGTTTGTGTTGCGTTTGAACTAAACATCGATTGAGCGCTGGTCGGGTTGAGTTTAGATAGGATTGAGATTGGATCCAAGTTTTGTTTTTTAGATTGTATTTTGATCCAAGTTTTTAACCCATTCAATCTCCTTGATGTTGTTTGTGTTCTGATTGGGTTGAGCTCGAGCTTGGTTTGAACTTGACTTTGGTTAATTTATTAGTACATTCAATGTGGTTTGGTTAGGTTAGGTTTTGATTTGATTGAAGTCGGGTTGAGTTTTTAAATCTTAAACTAAACTTGTTAGTTTTATAACCCATTTAATACTCTCAATTTGCATAAAATTACAAAATGATATTATTGATCTCAATCGATTTTCCACCATTCTTGAACAAGACACCAAAACAATGCATTCTTTGATCCAGCTGCCTCAGCAAAAACCCTTAAATTCTAAGACTAAGGTTGTGTTTGACATAATTTCTCGAATGTTTCTAGATTTTTTTTAATGCTTCACTGCTTATTGATTGGGACTTGGGAGAAGGAGATAAGGCTGATGGAACCCACAAACCAAGGAGAAAGTGACATATTTGGGGGGTTATCCTTATCACATAAGGTTCTTTTTCAAGATCACCAAAAACAAAAAAAATAAAAGAAACGAAACAGGGGAAGCTGCTAAATCAAAGTGAATGAGACTGTTCTCACTTTTCACCAATCCTGTTTCATCTTTTGATCTTTGAACTGCTGATATGGGTCCGCTCCTCTGTTGTTTTCTGTTAATCAAAATGACATTGTTTTGATCCATTAACAACACTTCTGCTATTAATCCTCAATCCTGCTAATATATCAGATTAATTAAGGCAAATAAGTACAGCAGTAATGACAGACTAAATACCAACACCATCGACACCACATAACGATGTGTAAGATCTATTTGTTCATATATTATCTTATTATTAAATAATTATACCATATCAACTATGAAATATAAATATAAATATGAGATACGGATACGATATGACATGAATACGGTGATACGATAAAATCTATAAAAAAAAGATACGGATACGGTTAAGATACAACTATAATAAATATATTTTGGTAGTTCTTTAACACAACAACAAAAATTAGTAACTTTTTTAGTTTGAAGAAAATATATATTGTATTACTATGGTATATTCACAAAGTAAAGTAATTAATTAAAGAATCAAAACTAATATTTACCGAGTCGATTTTTTTAAAAGTAATTTTTGCTAAAACTATAATGTAATAGATTTATTTTATACTCTTTTGACAAGTAATTATAGATAATACTTTAAAAATATTCATGTGTCTTTGAAGTAGTATGAATTTTTGTAAATGTATTGTATAGTACGTGAATTCTAAAGGAAATGTTAAAAAATTAACTTAAAAATTATATATATTACTTGAATACAAAAATATCCCTGAAATATCTTAATATTTAATTATTATTAGATACGTAGGAGGTGTATATGATATGTATCTTTCAATATCTGACGAGTATCGTATCCGATACGGCTATGCCGAACTCACCAAAGTACTCGTGTTTCATAGCATATCAATAACATGACGTGATACAACTGTTATACATAATATTTTTTGTGCAAAATGACATTTAAAAAATTTTATTATATAATTATTTTACATATAAATGAGTTAAAATTTTAAGACTTATTTTTTTAAAAAAATTAAAAATTTATTCAAATTTGATGCATTTAAGAAAACGAATCGAATCCTAACTGAATTCAAAATTATTAGAACCCCAATTAAGTCCGAACTCCATTATTAATCCTAGTTTCATCCCAATGACTAGTGAAATTATTTGTTGTGAAACAAAAACTTATAATCTTCCATTATTAGATTTTTTTTTGAACAAATAATTTTTTTTTTTGAATCTTCCATTATTAGATTCAAAGACAAACATAATCACATAATATGATTCCATTGCTTTTGTTCTGCCTTTTTTTCTCTCTTTCTCTCGTCTCTGTCACCTTGTCCCACCATTCCATTCACTCTTCAAGCTGAAAAACCAAAACCCCACACAAAAAAACCACTCTTCACTTCCTCTTTGCTACACAAGCACCCACATGAATTAGGGTTTCATAGAATGCAGAGCTTGAATCATCAGAGCTAAGCTTTCTTTGGATTTTCCGGACAAAATGAGAGTCATGGGTAATAATGTGCTGGTCTTGGCTCTCATACTCATACTTCTGGTTTTCTTTGGAGGTTACTCTTCACCTGCAGCTACTTCTTCACCTGCAAGTGAGTATGATACATAGATTCTTCTGTTATATATGTAGTTCTTGTAACTTCCATCATTTGATCTGTTTTTATTTTTGAGCATCACCCGTTGGTGGTATCGCTATATATGTGAGTATATACGCTGATTCCGCAGAGATTGTTAGTGGGTTTTTCTCAAATGCTGTCTCTGTTCTGATGAAGTGGTTGTGGTCCCTCAAAGCTACTACCAAAACAGGTATAGATCTCTGATACCGATATATAACCGACATTGAAATGTGTGTGTGTGGCTGGGTGATTTTTTTTTTCTTTTGGGGAGGGGGGGGGTGCGCTTAAGGATCAAGGAGACTGTAATATAATGAGGTGGGTTTTGTGGGATTTTTCTTGTACAGCCATTTCTGGCCGTCCGATGATGAAGTTTGAGAGTGGGTACATTGTTGAGACTGTTTTCGATGGAAGTAAGCTTGGGATTGAGCCCTACTCTGTTGAGGTGTTACCGGGTGGGGGGCTTCTGGTGTTGGACTCTGTGAACAATAATCTCTACAGGATCTCTACCCCTTTGTCTCAATGTAAGTGTATCTGTTGCAATGGCTCTTAATTTTAACTAAACTGATTATGTTTTGTTGAACTTTTGTCTTTGGTTTCTTGGGACAATTGCCTTTATTGTGATTTGGTATTGGTTTAACTTTTGTAGTCGATGGGCACTTGTCGGAATTGTCTTATTGGTTCTAAAATTAGGGGTAGACCTAAATTAACATTGAACTAAATAATAAGAAAATATATAAAAATATTTAACTTAAATGAGAGAATAGCGCATGATTGAAATGAATGGTGAAGATGGAACAGCCTCAGCTACTAAAAACGAATTGGTGGTTATCATATGGTTTTTGCATTTTTTGGCCTCTTATTGCTTTCGCTTCCTGTCTTAATTAAGTGAAATTTATAAGTTTCCTCAACTGATTATGATGAGTTATCACACTTTGGAGGTCTCAAGTTATTTTTTTCATAATAGTATATTATTCCTGCGTCCGGAGTATATTTAGCTTTTGGATTGGTTTTCTGTGCCATGTACTAATTAATAGATTTTCATAATTCCTTTTCTTATGAAGCCAAGTGCCTTAGTTGTTCAGCATCTTCACAAAGTTAGGTCTCTATTTTCTGTTGTACTGGAATAACGTCATGTAATTATTTCTTCATTTAATAGGTGATGGGTTTGAACTTTGAAGTGGTGGCAGAGCAACCATAAGTTTTATCTGTTTTATGATAAAATGTTCTCCCTCTGTTACTAATTATCATACCAATGGTCATTGGAGTGGTTGGCTCCCTTTCCCCATAGTGCATTTTCTGTTAAAGCTTGGGCTGTCTCTTGCCCAAGCCTTCCTGATAAGTTACTTCTAAGCTTTTTGGTCCTATCAAAAGTTTCTTCACCATCAGTGATAGAATCATTATTTCTTGCTGTAAGTTCTTATTTCTCTGCTTATTACCCCACATTTTTTTGTTAATTAAGTGTTCATAATATATGGTGGAAAATTGCAGTTAACAGACCAAAGCTTGTTGCTGGATCTGCTGAAGGATACTCAGGACATGTAGATGGTAAACCCAGGGGGGCCAGGATGGACCATCCAAAGGCACTTACTCTGGATGACAGAGGAAACATTTATGTTGCAGACACTGAAAATATGGCAATCAGGAAGATAAGTGATGCAGGTAACTGTAATTTGTGTTCTGTTGGAGCATTTTCTGCTGACGGAAGACGATGCTTTCTTGGCCATTTTATTTATCAAATTATACTTTTGACGGTTATTTTCATTATTATTCTCTTCATCTTGTGAGTGTATGCCCAACTTCTTAATGATTGGGCCACAACTAGAACATCTTTCTGAGGCTTTTTCTACTGTAGGGATTAGGATTTGTTGAGTGAACTACTCAAACTATAGTGCAGCTGCTGAAGTAGTTGATTACCTTTTTGCAGGGGTAACAACAATTGCAGGAGGTAAATGGGGTCGTCGAGGGGGGCATTTAGATGGAACAAGTGAAGATGCAAAATTTTCAAATGATTTTGATGTGGTTTACATTGGAAGCAGTTGCTCCCTTCTTGTCATAGACAGGGGAAACCAAGCAATCCGGGAGATACAACTGCATTTCGATGACTGTGCTTATCAATATGGAAGTGGTTTCCCTCTGGGTAAGCTAAACTGTCAAATTTTCCAGATTTGTTGCTAGATACTTTTCAAATTTACAGATTTGTTGGATATGTTAAACTTCACTACAGGAATTGTAGTGCTTGTAGCAGCTGGCTTCTTTGGCTACATGCTGGCATTGCTGCAAAGCAGGGTTGGTACAAAGGTCTCTTCTGATAATGTGGGTTTCATGTCTTCTACTTGGTCTTAAGATTATAGTATCATGATATCAAGTGGATGAACCTCTTGTGCTCCATAACTACAGTTTTAGATGTCCTTTACATTTCTTGTGTCTGAAAATAGAAAAGTAACCAAATGACGTCCCAATGGAAGAAAATCTTTTCCGAGAAGGATAACAAAATCACTTAATGCTGAATATGTAGACAAGCTACATGGGTGTATTCACGTTGTATGCCACATTGCCTTGATGAAAATACAATGGCTTCCGGATATATGCCTATACGTTCTTTGTTTTTTGACAAATATATTTTTCTGGAATGCTGCCAAACTTATGTTCCATTTGAGCCATTAGCCATAAAAAACAGTATTCTGAAGCGACATTATTCATTTTCTCTGTTTGGCCTTTTGCTCTTGAAGGATCAGAAAACAACAACCATTTCCCAAAGTCCATATCAGAAGGCACTGAAATCATCAATCAGGGTCCCGCTAATTCCCTCTGAAGACGAACAAGAAAAGCAAGAAGAAAGCTTCTTTGGATCTCTTGGAAGTCTGCTTATCAATGCTGGAGCATCTGTTGCGGAAATCTTTGGAGGAATATTTCCATGGTGTAAAAGGAAGCCACAGAATTATCAAAATCTCAGCCAACAGCCGTACCAGCCACAGCAGAAGTATTCAAATACTTGGCCAGTTCAAGACAGCTTTGTTATACCAGATGAAGATGAGCCCCCTTCTATGGAACCCCAGTACCCTACTCCTCGAAAAACTTACGCTTTCATGACCAAGGATGCCGAAAAAATGCAACAGCTGCGGCAAAGTCGTGCGTTCTACAGTGGATGGGATGGAGACTTTCAGCAGCAGCAACAGTCGCTGAAGCATCAGCATCATCATCGACATTCTTCATCCACACCTCAAACTTACTACGAGCAAAGCTCTGAGAAAACCAATGAGATTTTGTTTGGAGCAGTTCAGGAGCAAGATGGGCAGCGAGAAGCTGAAAAAATAAAGCCTTTGGATCATGGAGATCACATTTATGATCGTCCTAATATTTGCCCTCGAATCAATTCTATGGGCTACACCAATGGCCATTGATCATATCATTATACATATATAGATTCTGGTGTTGCAAGCTTGTTGCATCTTGATAGCCTGTATTCAAAATTAGGAAATAGTAGGTGGTTCTGTGCCATGTATACTTAGTAGCCAAAGCATTGTTCTCGAAGAAAGAAATGGGAGTCCTGTGTAAAGTTGATGGGATGTTCTTCTTTCCGATGCTCTGTTAAATTCCAAATAAATTTTGGCTTCATCTTATGTCTTTTTAGGGCACGAAATAAGGCGTAGTTAAAAAGACTTGTCAACAACAATTTTGCTGTTGGCCATAGTCATGGTCATGGCCAATGACCCTAGCATGTGCATTGTTTTGTGCTCGTGTATTATCATACAAAAGAATCGAATCCGAACTACACTTCTCTCTCTCTCTCTCTCACACACACACAGACGCGCACATAGACATAAAAGAGATTTATTTGATTCCTTTGTTATTAGGTTGGGGGGAGGGGGCTTGGGTGTGTTCAAATTGGTCGAACTGAGTAGTTTGTTGAGAGGGGTGATTACTTTGTAGACTAGTGTTGATTGTTATTGTTGTGATGATTGAGTTCATTAGTCATTTTGATTTTTTGGATGGTTGTGGATGTTGTATATTCATATATAGTGTTGTGGTGGCGGTGGTTGTTTGTGCATTGTCGTGTGTGCTGCACCATGTGTGGATATGTTGGTAGCCTGTGTATTCCATTTTGGGAATGCACTAAAACACTGGTGATTGGTGGTGTGGGTTGATAATGCGGGTGGTGGTAGTTTGGTCAGCAGAGGTGTGATTGACAATATTTTCGTCAATTGTGGCCAAGAGAGGGTGAGCTTAACGAGAAGGGAAAGAGGAGAGGTGGGAATTAATTGTCGGAACAAGATCTTCTCTAATACATTTTTTATTAATATTTTTTTTTGGGTGGATCATAGACCCATTATTTACTAGTGGGTCTCTTATTCAACAATGGTTTATAATCTGCTAAAAAAGAGAATTGAAGGAAGAAAGTAATCGAGGAGATCTAGAGTTCGGGTGTGTTCGAATTTTTTATGATTTTGTTTTAAATGCTACTATAATCTCAATCAGTAGGCTTATGTGGTTGAATTGAAATTAGAGGGTTGAATTGGAATTAAGACTAAATTAAAATTGATGCTATAGTTTAGGGACAAAATTAGTACAATCCCTCATTATCTTATTAATATCACCAATCACATTTCAAGGTGAGCTCATTAAGTCACTAGTAGGGAACACACAATCTCTCCTCCTAAAAAAGTTAATATGAATCACTTATACATTAAAGTCAATTAAAAAAAAAGGAATATACGATACATTTGTATATTAATTATACATAATTTTATACACGATATGAATATAATATAATACAATTCATTAAATAAGAATTAAAAAATAAATTAAGTATAAGTGAAGTACTTTTTTTTAACATAAATTGACTAACGACCCGACTAAGTCTGCCAATCGTGTTAGATAAAACGGGATTCGTATCAAAAATCACTTTATCTATATTCTAATTTGTTTATTAATTCGTATTTAACGAGTCGTGTTATATTTGATTTGTATAATATATTAAATTATGTATAATTGACATACAAACGAATCACATTATATAATTATTTTAATTTTCAATTCTTTTATTAATCATGTCCTGGGTGACTTAAAAAAAAAACTCCAAACCTCTAATTTCGTATCATATTTATATGGTATTAACAAATCTTGTTATGCCAGACACCAGCATACCTGCCTTAATATTTACATAGCAACAATTTGTATATTCAGAATCTAAATAAGATTTTTAATTTTTTTGAAGAGGAGCAAAGTGAGATGCGCCATGCCCGAGATGTGATTTGATATCCACTGTTTTACAACAGTCATCTCTCACACCACTCCCTTTCCAGATCCAAAATCTCCTTTACAACATTCTAAAATCACTGTCCATATCATTTGATTCGACTCTTCTGATCTCGATTCTCAGCTTCGCATTGGCATATCGATTCAACTTTTGGTTTACAGTGATTTGATCGGTTAATACTCAAAAGTCAGCACAACTGGATCTGATCGAGCTATCTCACAGTTTCAAGACAGACCCAATCATGAATCCTTTCTCCTCCGGTACGCGTCTAAGGTGAGACAAACTAACACACTCTCTCTCTTCCTCTCTCTCTCTCAATCATGTCACTCTTATACCAATTCTGTTTTGTATCAAGGGTTATGAATTTTGCTATATGACGCAGTTTAATTGACCTTACTTGAAATTCTGCAGTCTTGACATTGTTTTCTATGTAATTTTTCTTCATTTAATTACAACGCTCAGAAATGTGTTGGTAACTAGTAACTTATGCTTATAATGCATTTCTTGAGTTTAGTTTTTATGGTTAAACATTTTTATGATCAGTAGCGGGGCCACAAAATATGTTTTAGGTTTTGTCCACTAATATGTAAAAATAATGCGATATATAATGTAGCATCATATTTAATACTTAAAGATTAATTAAACATAGATGGACCAAAAGTAAATATACAATATCTATGCAAACAAAAAAAATAACTAAAAAAAATTAAATTATAACTCTTTATAAAAATGAGGTTAATTATATAAGAGATTTGATCAAAATATCAATGCCAAAGTCACAACCAGTAATGTCAATACTAAAGTTTGAAGGTTGTGGTGTGCGATGCACGCCACTTCACCAATTGCTGGTGCTTTGTTTGTTTTGGTGTTTTTGGGGAGAACTTGAGAATTGAGGGGGCCAGATTTTTTTTTATCCATTTTCTTTCTTTTTTTTTGATTGTCAACTCCAAGAGATTCTATAGTTCATTCTATTTTTATTCTAATTCATTAACCAAGAGATTTGTTCTCCCAATAGACCCAATTTTGTTTATTTAAAGTCATGAAGGTAGACACAATTGAAGATATTAAAAAAAATACACAAAACATATGCAAGTAAAAAAAATAAAAAAATTCAGGGTGGGCCTGGGGCCCCTGGCTCATGAGTGTTGTGGACTAATTATCTCTGGCTTAAGCTTGTTAGTTTTGAAAGCACCATTTGGAAATCAACGAGACCCAAAAAGCAAAATGAATTCCTATGAAAAAAGGGAAAATGAAAAACACAAAACCAACATGTAAATATTTAAAATGAAAATAAGGATGTTGAGTCTCCGTGAAGATCTTCATTATGAACTCTCAAAGTGGGATAGGTAACATGCCAATATGACAATTTGCTTAAGTAAGGTATATTTGCCTGTGAACTCCGTTGGCCTTGACTAAACTTATTTAACTTCTTTATATATAAATTATGTATGCCTTAATTTGGTTGAAGTTTGGAGAGCTACTTTAAGTGAAATACGTTTTTTCCCTCTGGAAAAACTTGTGTTTAGACATCAATCAAAGAAAACCTGTTAGAAAGGAATTGGTGATCTTCTTAGGTATTTTACTCGCTCCACTCTTAAGAACATGTATTTAAAATTTTTTTTTTAAGGATAAAGACTTTAGCTTACCCCTTGCTCCAAGTTAAATTTTAAACTTCTCGTTACAAATCCATTACCGATTACACTCTTAACAATGCCTTTTTTTATGCTTGATGATACAAGTCATGGAATATCTTCATGAGGAGAAGGTTATGACACCACATATATTCCCAAAAACAACTCATAGTGATCCATGTCATCTTAAAAAATAGTGCGAGTTGCATGATTTCACCTATCGATTTTCACTATACTCTACCTTTCATGCCCCTAAAGAGTCATAGTGATCCTTTTGCAATGTTGGAAACTTAGAATAGTGCTGCTTCCAATTAATTGAATGATGGGTTTAGTCAACCAAAATATGGGTGATTATTCAAATTTCGGAAGAACTTGCTGGGATTTAATTGATCCAGAATTTTTAAAGTTGGCTAACGTTTAGTTTGGACCAAATATTTTGGGACTGTAGTGTTAAAACAAAGATAAGTTGGTTAATGTTGGTCAATGAATGAATTAATTTTGTCGAGAGCTTTGTGTTTAAGGGTTTTGGGGGTGCAAGAGGGGCGATTTTAGGGTTGTGAGGACACTAACTTGTGAAGAATGTTGAAGCTAAGAATAAAAAAAGAGTGAGAGAATCTTATCTATTTTTCTCGGAGCTTCAACCCCTCGCAATGGTAAGGTACTTATACAAATATTTTTGTTCCATTAACTGGTTTGGTCCCATCAATCAAGGGTGTTGTGATGGATGAAATATGTAAAAACCTAACATTGACATTATTTGCGCCAAGTGGTTATCTTAAGATTTGATCCGACAACATTGTGGCTATTAGGTTGACACTTTTACCATAAGACCAGACAATGACCCCGAATGTTACACAAATAAGAACCCAAACTTTGTAAAACTCAGTTCCGTGGGAATCATAATATATATTTCTTCGCATACTAGCACTCCAAAATAAGGAACTTTGATACTTTGACTGTTAAGACTATTTTAGATTTAGTACATGCTAGATATGATGACTCAATACCATTAACCTAAAGCAGGGACTGTGATTGTTATTTACAACCTCTCCTTAGTATGTTTAGACATTATCAAAGTACACTTGATAGTTGACCAGTGAAATCCAAATACAAGTGAAAATATATTTCTAGGTAACATATAATCCAACTATGCACACAATATATTAGCGACGATGTGCGGACCAAAATGATTATTAATTCTTATGAGACTTGCGTTCTGTATATTCTCGAATTTAAAGCAGTCGGTAAATGTGGTATCAAAGAGGAATAAGCAAATAACTCCAGGAACTTGATAAAACAGGTTTGCTTTTGACCGAATTTTCTCCCATTTGACATGTAGCTGGGTTTTCAATTAACTGATCTTTTACGCTTATAAAAAACTGACGTCCTAAGATAGCTAGGCTTGAAGGGCCCACCAAAGTGGGATACAAGGTGTGAATGAGGAAGTTTCGCCACCCTACAAGGCTACAACTCATTTTGCTGTCATTTCCCCAATATTTAGCATTCCTTTAACTATATGAGGTCAAACTTTCCTCAACTTAATATACCTTGGATAACTTGATACATCTTAAAATTTTGATGAACTGTGATTTGCGACACAAAACAATGTGTCTATAAATTGCAGTTAAGCCTTCTATTGGGTAGGACAGTGTTATTTAAGGCGTAAAACAAATCGAAGCGAACGTTTCAGCAAATCTAACAATATAAAAAATAAGTTAATATTTTAGTTTAATACTTTGATTGCTCCTAAATATTTAAGTTTTAACTTTACAAATACAGAATATTTAAAAGCAATCAAAATAATAAACATCTACATATTTTACATAGACAAGATATTAAATATTAAACATTATTGCATTCTAAAAGTAATCAATTGACATAATCGCGCCATCTAAATGGAAAGCTAGCAAATGTGGGTTCGACTTCTCCTATGATTCGTTAATATCACTGCGAAATAGAACACTCACAAATTGATTAATCAAATAGAGCATATAGCAAATTGATTAACAAGAACCTTCATAACAAAACATAGCATTTTACATCATCTAATCATAACAAGACAGATTGTCATATGATACTATGAATCAATCAATTTATTTTATATACACATATAACATCATCGCTACTAGGGTTTGGTTAATGTTAAGGAAGGAGGAGGAGGAGGAGGAGGAGGAGAAAATAAAGAAACAACAGTTAGGCATTTGCTTTTCTCGCCTGACTCGCTTTTTTCCTTTGTCGCCTAGGTCTGCTTTTCCCCCGCTTTACTTAGCCTCGCTTTGTCTGGGTTGTTCTTGCATCATCTGGGCTATTCAAGGTGACCACCTAAGCAAGCTTTTCACAACACTGGGGTAGGAAAAATAAAATTGATTCATTCGTTTTTATTTGGAAGGGGTTGGGGGGAATGGTTGTTTCTTGTTCTTGCTTATGATTATACCTTTGCCACCCTGATCATCAAACTGTTGAAAGCTTGACAAAAAGCCTCTTGAGTATGCCACTAAGAGAACACATAAGGAGCTTTATTAAATTTAGTTTGTCATATAAGATGGAATAATTATCTGTTGCAATCTTCTAGTGGAGCCAATGAGGTCAGAATTGTTGATTTCCACTTATCATTGCTAATTTTTATTTTAGATAGTTGTTTTAATACTGGCAATATTGTGACTCTCTATCTCAGGGGACATATGTTGTTACAACCTATTTTTGTAGTCTGAAGAGTTATTAGAAAGTGAAATAGTATAGTCATCAAGGCTAAAGGGCTATGACTGCTCAAATTTGTAAGGGCTTCATAAATATTTTCATCCTGGTTTTTACAACTATGCTTTGTTTTCTTTTGACCAAACCTGTCCCTGCTTCTCGACTTC
Organism: Ilex asprella; assembly: GCA_023539305.1. Taxonomy (NCBI): domain Eukaryota; kingdom Viridiplantae; phylum Streptophyta; class Magnoliopsida; order Aquifoliales; family Aquifoliaceae; genus Ilex; species Ilex asprella. The sequence continues at coordinate 14,131,821 of CM042193.1, read as the reverse complement.
CTGTGAGAGGTTCGCTGTTTATTCTGATTCAAGACAAATTGCTTTTCATTTTTTCCTTTTGTTTGTGATGGAAATGGTTTCCGTATCATTAAATTGAAGATGTCTAGGTGAAATATGCTTACTGTTTCAATGCAGGGACATGATTCGGGCTATACGTGCTTGCAAAACTGCTGCAGAGGAGCGTGCCGTTGTAAGAAAAGAGTGTGCTGCTATCCGTGCATCAGTCGGTGAAAATGATCAAGATTACAGGCACCGAAATCTGGCAAAGCTCATGTTCATTCACATGCTTGGGTACCCCACGCATTTTGGTCAGATGGAATGCTTGAAGTTAATTGCATCTCCTGGGTTTCCTGAGAAAAGAATGGGTTATCTTGGTCTGATGCTGCTTCTTGATGAAAGGCAGGAAGTTCTAATGTTGGTCACGAACTCATTAAAGCAGTATCCATTTTAATCATAGTCTTAGTTTATTTGATTTGATCACTTGTTCTTGTATAGAAACCCTCCCCTACCCCTCTTCCAACCCTTGAAAAAAGGAATGTATGATGGTAGTCCTTTTAAACGAAAATTTGACAAATTTATTCTGTAGTTCATACTTTCTGGAATGTAAAAATTGATATATCGGTCCAGAGACCTTAACTTGTGCACAGAGATCTTAATCACACCAATCAGTATATTGTGGGACTAGCTCTGTGTGCTTTGGGGAATATATGTTCTGCAGAAATGGCTCGTGATCTTGCACCAGAAGTTGAACGATTGCTGCAATTTCGAGATCCAAATGTTCGGAAGAAAGTAAGTCTTTGTAATAGCCTCCTTCTACTTGCCAAGGATTTTATTGCTCTAGGAATACGCATGAATTGGATTTATTTGTTTGAATTACATTCCAACATTCGTGCCTCTTTTTTTTTTTGATGGGAAAGTAACTTTATTCGCGTAAAGTGCAAGGATTCCGTGATTTGCAAACATAGGAATGTGAAAATAATATTTGAAATTTATTTGGAAGACTGAACTATCAGGCCAAATTAGCTTGGAACAAAGAACTTGATGTAATTAAGATCACTTTTGAGAGGTCCACAGATACCCAACTATTCCTTCAGTATTATCATTTCTGGATCTATATCTCTGTACTATCCCTCCCGTTTCGGCAACTGAGTTATTTGAGAGACTTTGAGAGCAACCTAGTGTTTTTTTGGGAATCTAGCATACTATTACTAGGTCCTTGAATAATTTTCTTTGTCTTGCATCGAGGTTCGGAGGTTACTTTACAGTTTACACTCTACACCTAATTTTCTTGATTCAATGCAAGACAGCACAAATAGATAAGCATTACCTGCAATTATTCTGATCGATGGTAGGTATCATGTGTTGGACTTGGACAAACTACTAATCAGATGTGATCAGCCTGCTCTCCATGACTTCTGACAGCAATGGGATGATTTGTTGTGAAGATCTATCAAGCACCTCAAGTAATACCCGTAGTGCATTCAAAATTGATTACTAATTCAATGCCATCCACATTCTGCAAACTTCTAATGGAAAAAAGGCAAGCCTGTGCTCTTCTATAAGGAGATTAATGTCAGGGTCATACTAAGTCAATGTGGTATAGCAGAATGCGCACGTTGGCTGAATTTTAATCTAATTTTTTTCTTTTGGTGCACCTGCTGTGGCAGTAGTTTGTCTTCTCTAAAGTCAGCTTTAATCACCTTTTTCATGATGTTTTGCCTGTAGCTGTTTTGCTAGGAGTGAGTGTTCTGGACTTTTCTTTTCTTTATGGTTTGTTTATTCCACTTTTGTTCCCGTTGATTATTGTCCTCTTTTTCTAACTTAGTATGCTTTGCTGGGTTTTTCTGGCTAAGAAAACATTTAAAAGGCGCTTTTATGACTTGGGAGTTGGGATTCCTTGCAAAATATGATTTGACTGCATTTTTGTGCCCTCTTTGACATCTGATTTTTTTTAATGTTCTGCCTTTTATTTATTTCTCACATCACTATTTACTCAATTTTTTGTCATGTAGGCAGCGTTATGCTCCATAAGGATTGTAAAGAAAGTTCCAGACCTGGCAGAAATTTTTTTAAATCCTGCTGCTGCTTTACTAAAAGAAAAGCACCATGGAGTTCTTCTGACAGGAGTTCAGCTCTGTACAGATCTATGCAAAGTCAGTGCAGAGGCCCTCAAATATTTCAGAAAGGTAAAGTGACTATGCCTTCTCAATATGTCACGCATTGTATTTGAAAAAAAGAGCATTCAGTATATTGAGCTCCGCACAAGTTACTGTTGTCAATGTGAAAAGCTTTTGTGCGCTAACTTTGTGGCTGTATAGTTGTGTAGTTTCTCTTTCTTTTGATGGTGTGAGCTAGAAGACCAGTCAATAGGAAATTGATTACAATTCTGTCATAAAAGGTCATTCAACACATATGTACAAGCCTATGACTGCACATAGAAGTTTTTTACAAAATCAGTTTTGGCTAATGTAATTTAAGAGTGCCACCTCCCCATCTGTTTTTGGGTTGGAGGGGAGGGATGCAAACCAAACATGTGCATATAGACTAAACAACTTCATAACCTCAACATGACTTTTTTTTTTTGTGTTTTTGTATGATTGGCCTTCGCTACTCATACCCAGCCTTCTAAGTCTCCCGATAGAGACTTGAATGGTTGATCCCGCCCTCTGTTGTATATTGTTATCTACGCGCTTGGGATTGACGTAGTTTCCGGATATTTTTCCTTTTTTATAGTTTGGCATTCTTGATACAACTCAACATATGACTTTTTTCCCGGGTTTTTTGGTTGTGTGCAAGAAATGCACATCATTTACACTCGGCTTGGTGGACGGCACAGGTGAGATCATTTCCTTAGATGAAGCATATGCTGATTTGCAGTGGTTCTCTTTACTTCTTATGTGGGCTAATAAGCAAAGAGTGTTATTACTGTAGGTTCATTGCTGCTTGTCAATTGCAAGGATTTTATTAACCTTGGTTCACCTTAACACTTGTGCGTCTGACTGATAGCCCTTAATTTAATGCACATAGAATGTAGAGAAGTAAAGTGCCTCTCCTAAAGTACCAGACTCGGAGCTGAGAAAAGAAGCATGAACAAAATGTCTAGTCAGTAGCTTAAATGCCCAATTACCCTGCTTGAAGACTTATTCTAGTCGGCAAGAAAAATTGTCGTGTTTATCAACTGGAAATATTGACACTACCATTTGGTAAATTTCGTCACAATGATTTTGGTTCCACAGATATTAAATTTCAGTCAATTCCATTGAAAGAACCTGCTAGGTCCTGCTTGTTTTTCCATTTACGACTTGGCAAAGAAGTCATGACAATGTGATCTCAAACCTACGTTGTAAGCCCACATTTCAGATTACCAGGCTTCCCCAAGGAACATTTAGAAAGCTAAATCAGAGTTATATTATCTGAGGGGATCAACAAGCGTATGAATGATTACTATGGGAAAAACGAGGGCAAAACCCAAGGAGAAGTTATCGCCTTCTCTCCCCTATATGATAATGACATTGGCTCAGGTTTAGTGTTTTTATCATAAGTTTTCCTTGGATGAGCGAATAGGGGGTATCAACTGAGGAATCTCTGCAGTTGAGAGATTTCTGACTGATTTGAGTGCTTCTTGTCTTATACTTTGTCCTTTGGAAAGATGAAATATTTGGTCTTCTACAGCTGTAGAATTGATAATACAGTTCCAATGTCATTATTGAATTATTGGAAAGAGATTTAGAAATTTCTGTACCTACAAAATGTGGTATTTTCCTTTTCAAACACTACCATTGGTTAAATGTTAACAGTGGAAGAAATTCACTGTTGTACAGTAACAACTTTTTTTTGTAGAACTGCTTAATGTATAATCTTGTGGGTTTGGAATGCATTTTTAGTGAATATAAGTATACACTTGAAAGTTTTTCATATTTCGACTTTTTTTTTCTTTTTCATTATATTTTCCTCCATTGGTTCAGAAATGTACAGAAGGTTTGGTCAAACTTCTGAAGGATGTTGTGAACAGTCCATATGCAACCGAATATGATGTTTCTGGGATTACAGACCCTTTTCTCCACATTCGATTGCTCAGGCTTTTGCATGTGTTGGGCCAAGGAGATGCTGATGCTAGCGATTGCATGAATGACATTCTTGCTCAGGTCAGCTACTGTTTTGATCCTATATGCTTTCTCAAAATAATGATTGATTTTATAGACTATTTCAAAATCTTGAGTAGTGAAAAAGTCCTAGAAATGTGTATGGGAAATTAGATTGGTCATATTTACGAAGGATGAGGCTTTAAGGAAGAAAACATTTTCCCTTGAGAGAAAAAGTCCAAATTATGTCAGAAGAGCGATACAAAGTGCTCATCCACCCAAGCGATACATCACTGGTTTGAGTTTGGAAATCAGTCTCTCCAAGATGTGGATAAGAACCAATTACCTCACCCATATCCCAACTATAGATGAGAGTCTTGTGCATTGAGTACTACTACTACCTTTTGTTAAAATGGCCAAATTATGTCGCATGTTGCTAAGAAATAAAGAAATGAGGAATGGAAAATAAAATTGTAGGATATGATTCTGAAGGCACTCAAACAACTTGAGAAATTACTAATTTGATTGTCTGTGCTCTTGCAAGAATGTTTTTTTTATGTGCATGCTTTATCTAACAATGAGAAAAGATATATGAAAAAAGGATTCGTTTCTGTTAGAGAAAAATTTCTGTCTAGGATATATAGGCAGAAATATTTTGCACCTTTAGCACTCAAGTTGTGTTTGAGTGGGGAAAAAGGAGCTGGGAGTTGCAAAATATATAATTGTATTGTTCAAATGAATTATGTGGTGCTTGGGTAGGACATGCACATTTGTTAGGTGCTAGATGTGTCCTTATATTCCTCAATCCTTTCTTGTACATGTTGTCTATGCTTTGCATGATACACGAGTACTATTGTGTTGATCTTGTGATACATTCTTGATCGATAAATCTTCTAAGCATTTGATTCTTGTTCCTTCTATCTCTGTCAAGCAGGATGAGTACGTATACTAGGATTGACCTCTGTAACTCTATTAGAGATGGGTTGATAGGACACACAGCTCTAAAATATCAAAAATTGAAGAAAATGATATGCTGCACATGTTACCAAGTTTACTTATTGTCTTTCTAACATGCTATGTTCCTTTACAAGGTAGCAACAAAAACCGAATCCAACAAAAATGCAGGAAATGCCATTCTCTATGAATGTGTTGCAACAATTATGAGCATTGAAGATAATGGAGGTTTACGGGTGCTTGCTATTAATATTCTGGGAAGATTCTTGTCTAACCGAGACAACAATATCAGGTAATTTTTCAATTGTTTGGTTTTTATGCCTATCCATGGTGCGAAATCCATCACTGGCTAAACAATCAATTGATTATGCCATTTTGGGCTATTGAGAAACCAAATTCTTTTATTTTTTGGACGGTACTTTTTGCATGAGTGCATACTGAATCATTGTACAAGATTAGTAGGACTATTTCTATATCCTATCTCTTTGTTTACCTTCTTTATAATGGTATATCCTTGGTTAGTTTTCCCATTTATGTGATCAATGTTTTCCTGATGTTATTCTTCCGTTTTGGTGCACATTTCATCTTGAAATTCTTATTCCTTTTACTGTGATATTATGACTCAATTATGTAAAGTTGTGAACACTTTTGAGTTCCTGACTTCAAACATGAGCTTACAGATGAGGGAAACTGTTGTGCAAGATATTGTTGTGAAAATGTCAGCTGCCTACTCCCAGAAAACGAAAAACGCTAATATGATTTTAAAATGCAATATCATTCAACCATAACCTTTTTAACACACTCCTTTTTGGTTAACGAGATCTTTGCTTGCCTAATTAAATAAAACAGCCTAGATTCTCTGCTTGTTAATAGGCCGATGATATCAATGCATGGAAACTCTTAGAAGGAGACTTTTATCATCACATGAATGATCGTTGGAAGTGATACCATGGGCCAATTCTTGACATATCAGCATTTTGTCTTATTTCTCTGAGATTTGTGGGAACCTGACATGATCACTTGGTTTGCAGTTATTTTGGTCTTTGTACCCCATAATTTTGTTTCTTTCCTTGACGTGCCCTTATGGTTATTAGCATGCTGTTGGATTGATCTCTCCAATCTTATAGAGTTGGGCGTCACATTTTCTGCTAGATATGTTGCATTGAATATGCTGATGAAAGCTATTACAGTTGATACTCAAGCAGTGCAGAGGCATCGAGCCACGATCTTGGAATGTGTGAAGGTATACTTTGGGTGGGTTGATTTATTGCTACTTAAAATGTGCAAAGGTTTTTTTCCCATAAGAGACCATGTTCTTATTTGTCTGTTCTTGGTGTGTCTAGAAATATACAGTATCAGTTGATATATAAGTCTTCCGCACTTTATTTTCACTGCTCTAGATATATGTTCTTTTATGCATGTCTTCTGTTGGCTGAGTTGGGATATTCCTGGGCAGTTGCTTGAGCAGAAAATGAAATATTATTCACGTCAATATTTTTTTATGTTGTTTCCTTTATACCCTTCAGCATTTGATTATCGCTGCTCTAGATTTCTGTTCTTTGACTTATATATTGTGGCGTGGCTGCTTTGGGATATTTCTGGGTACTTATTTGAGCAAAAAATTAAATATTGTGTACATCAAGGTTTTTTTATTTTATTTTCTTGTCTTTATTGTTCTTGAGACAATTGATCTCCTACATTCTTCTTACGCCACATTTTGATGTTCTTTACTCTGCTGTTATACATCTAGTTTCTGATAATAGGATTTCCATGTTGTGCCAGTTCCCATTATGCAGTTTTTTCACAGAACCTGAGAATAACCCCGTTTTTTATGTGCTGTACAACTTGAGAAGTTCATGAATTTGCTTAATGATTTATCAGGATATGGATGCTTCAATTCGTAAAAGGGCCCTTGAACTTGTATATCTTCTTGTGAATGAAAGCAATGTAAAGCCTTTGACAAAGGAGCTAATTGATTATCTAGAAGTAAGCGAACAGGAATTCAAGGGAGATCTGACTGCCAAAATTTGCTCTATTGTGGAAAAGTAAGTTACAACACCGTCAATTATGAGACTTAAAATCTTCTTCCTTTGCCCAAAAACTTGTAAAGTGGTTGTGATGATAGTAGACATTGATTGTAGTTTATATATAAATATATATATATATATATATATATATATATGTGATTGTGAGCGTTTATGTGCACCCTATATATATACATAATCATAAGTAATGCAGGAGTGAACTCGAGGCCTCTAAACTGGGAAATGAGCAGGTTTGACTGATACTATTCGACTGAGAAATTGTTTGTGACTTTAAGGAAATTTATAATTCTTGTGGACCTTCATTTTTTATGCTCTTTGTTCAATATGTAGTCTCCAAAAATGTCTGCCCCTCGCTCAAGTGCCTTTTTGTTTTTGTTTTATCTAGGGTAGGGTTCACTCTTGCAGTTGATGCCCCACAACAAGCAAGATGATCAGAGCCAATAAGGAAAAATAAGAAAAGGAAACATCATCAGTAGAATAGACAGAAACAATAGAATTGGCAACATTAATGATATAGATACTTATATGTCTAGATGAAGGAACACTCAATTTAGTTCCCATTTATAAGTGCCTTGTTTTTTTTGGGGGGGGGGGGGTGGATTGGACTTGTACAAACATATACAGACTCCTACCCCCATCTCAATTTATCAGTAGTTGCAATATATGCTGCTGCAATGTGATTGGTTGTGAATGAAACTATATGAACGAGTCAAATTACTTTTTGTCTTCTGACATGACTTATATATATAGCCTATTAACATTTTACTGTCGGGTGGTGCAGGTTTTCCCCAGAGAAAGTTTGGTACATTGATCAGATGCTCAAGGTTCTTTCTGAGGTGTGCAGTAAAATCATCAGTTGTCCCATCTATTGATTTTAGGTTGTATGTTTGGGGCTCGTCTTGATGTGTGACTTGCCTATAGATATCTCATTCCTTCTTTTCAAGTCAAAAGAGTTGAGTAACTATTTTCCGCCGTCCTATTGTACCATGGCCGTGCTTAGCACTAAATAATATAGGCCATGGTGTCTTTTCGATTTGTCAGTCTCAACCCATGTTTGTTTTGACGTTCGTCTTTCCTTTTGGGATCAAACATTCTCATTCATGTGATATAATGCATACCTAGATATTGAAGTTCAATAATGATTATGAAGTGTGAGCAGTAAACTTCAACATGATATAATATTGGTGACTTGTGCTTTAGCCTAACAGCATATGCTAGATTATTGAGTAAATTTGGACTATAATTTTACACCTTTATGCAATCAAAAACCAAGCAGCACCAAATGCTAGATGCATTCTAGGTCTGGATGGCATCTATACAAGCTTCTGATAGTCATCTGAGGCTTAGTTTCTTTAAATCAGTATGTTTGAGGTGTCGATGGTAGAATTAACTAGCATATAACTGAATATTTGGAAACGCTAATGTCATTCCAAGGTCTACAGTATTTATTCTTTCATTTTCCTTTTGGATAAAATGCTCTTTATGTCCTGTATCACTATGAATCGAACTGCCGATCTTCTTGCTTTTAGTCAGAGCTGGGCTATTTCTGCACAGAGATGTGATTCCATCATTTTAATTCCTTCTCGTTGGAAAAAAATGCCACATGTGACCTTTTGTATGCCTTTATTTTAGCTTTCTGTATTGTTAGCTATCTTGCATTTCCCTTCTCTGAGAAGTGCTGATGTTGGTGCTATCTTAGTAGGCTGGAAATTATGTGAAGGATGAAGTATGGCATGCCCTTATTGTTTTGATAAGCAATGCTTCTAACCTCCATGGTTATGCAGTAAGGTCGCTATACAAAGCAGTCCAAACTGCTGGTGAACAGGTACTTCATCCTTTGTGTGATAGGATAAACCTATAGTTACGTATCATGGGAGTCTTGTATTAGTTCGAATAATTTTTTTGTGCTTTTATATGTTCATATTTTTTCTTAATGATTGCTTTATTTTTTTCATTAGGAAACTCTTGTTCGAGTGGCAGTGTGGTGCATCGGAGAGTATGGTGAAATGTTGGTCAACAATGTTGGGATGCTTGATGTAGAGGAACCGATGACAGTGAGTTCATAATTCTTGTGTTTCCATTTGATCTTCTGGTGATCTATTTTACATTATATTAGAGGGTGAGCTGTAGTATATCAATTTGTGAATTTGCATGTGCAGAATGTCTCACTCTAGAGTATTATCAGCGTACTTGGAAACGCACTTATTTAATGTTGAAGTATAAATACTTAAATTACACCCAATCCAACAGCTTAAGCTTTTGGAATAGATAATTGTTTAACATTTTACATGACTGATAACACAGGCAGGAGCTGTGATAAAGAAAAATTTCAGATGACTAATAGTTAGAGTGGGATGTATTAAGCGTTAGAGAATTTTGATATAACACCATAAAGTGGATATCCTGTGCTTAGAATTTAAAGATAGCAACTGTAAGCTTCTCCATTCTTTCTGATTGGCAGATGAATGGAAAATTTAGTCTCATCAGTTAAAAAGTAGGACACCGTGAAGATATTGAGCATTGCCACCCGTTACAAAAATACTCTTTTTGTGTCTATGACAATGGGTGAAATTCGTTCAACTAGTATGATTGTGTTTCGTTCATAGATGACAAGGACAGAAGCAATCAATTGATGCATTGTGAAGTATGTATGACAGGAATGGCTGCTAATTTAGCAATGAAGTTTTCTGCATGAACTTTTATATTGACCTATGCCATTACTTTTTCTCACTTTCTGGGATTCAACTTGTTTGTTTTGCTTAATTGTCTCTAGAATTGTTGTAAGTATTGTTTGATCGTTATTCCCCTTGATTTTACTGTATTCTTTTCTGCTTTCGTAGCCAAACTTGTGGCTTACCGACACAAAATTTTCTCACTCTTTGTTTCCCTAGTCTATAACACGTCCCTTTTGTTTTAATAGTTTCTCTATCCATCATTAGCTTTTTTTCCAGTAACAATCTGTAGAACCTCTTTTGCTTGTCATTGATTAGTCTACTTAATTCTTACTACATCCGTTTCCAATTATTTGATAATCTTCATCTCTAGTGCAAGATTGTATGCCATTAGTCAAGGACGCAGTTAACACCCCAAGTAAGCCAAGTCTTGGCTCAGCTATTGCTGGTTGGCAACAGGATTCCTATATCACTAGGACCCATATATGCTAATTTGTCATTCCTTTCCCTGACAAGTTAATCATGGTATTCCTCTTCGTTGTTGTACCTTCATTAAGGGTTTTGTCACCGTTCCTCACTGTGGCAGCAGCAGTTCTTTGCAGCACATGGAAAAACCATCACAGTTTCTTGCATTTTATTTTTGATCAGTGCTACTTCTGCCTTTCTATTATAATAGTAACATAAATTCAGGATGAGAATTTGATAAAACGCTCAGCATTACTGGGGTTCATTCAATATTTATTCAAGGAAAGATATGATGGGATTGGTTTAACCATGCGTCTGATAGTTGACAAGTCTGCTGGTTTAGATGCTAAGTTTTTGTTCAATCATCTGCAGCAAAACTATTGCATTGTATTATAACAAAGCTGAAGGTGTGGGTTTGGAATATTCTTCTGCCTAAATATTTTTTCTCTTATCTTCATTATTTTGTGCATGTATGTTTTTTTCTCTCTAATTGAAGTTAAAGGCGATGTACTTGCGTTGTTATTAACAGGTAACCGAGCCTGATGCTGTGGATGTTATAGAGACCAGTATTAAGCGCCATACCTCAGATGTCACAACTCAGGCGATGTGTCTGATTGCCTTGTTGAAACTGTCTTGTCGTTTTCCGTCTTGTTCAAAGTATGCTTATGTTTTCTTTCCTTGTTTTAGTGTAGATTTCTCTCTTCCTTGCAGTTTTATAGTCTCATATTTTTAGAGGCCCTGTATAAACTGTATCAAAAAGATTATAAGGAGTTGTTTCTATTAGCATTTCATTTGCTTAGTTTCGAGTTATATCATCCTGATTCCAGTTGTTATTGTTTTAAAATGCCTTGTTTCTAGAATTGTTGTTCTAGATTGTTCTTCGTGTGTTCCGTTTTGATTTTCATAGGGTAGTTCAGCTGTCAATGGAGAGTGAAACATCACTCCTCAGTTTCTGGTTTTTTGAAGTTTATTGAAACTGAAGTGAGATGGATCCTCCTATGTAAGGACTGGTCTTTGTTCCCTTTCATCATTAGTCAAACCAGTCTCACTTCTTTCATCATTCCTCAAGGGAATTTGACTGCAAGTTCCTTGCCTGTCTTATCAATTATCATTGAAAGGCTATCTTATTGTCTTATTGGCTTATTCCAAGTATCTATTTTTCCTTCTCTTATTGTTAGAAAAGAAATGACAATTTTCCCCTTCTTTTTGGTACGCTTTTAAGTTTGCTCTCATGCTCAAGCAGCAAATGTGAACAGGATGTTTGGAAAATTGTATGTTCCCAAAAACTGCTTATATCATGTTTATTTCCAAGTTGTAAGTTTTAACTTGAATTGGTATTGGTATATTTCCCATTTTCTTTGTTTACACGTCGTGTATAACACTTTCAATGCTTGCCATATTTCCTTCGTTTAGACCAATTTGTTCCCATACGTTGGCTGCAGGAGGATAAATGATATCATCTTTCAATGTAAAGGAAGCTTGGTGCTTGAACTACAGCAGAGATCCATTGAATTTAATTCTATCATTGAGAAGCATCAGAATATCAGGTATGAATGTTTATGACATTATCAACAGCTCTGCTCTTTTGCTTACCATCCCCTATCCCCCCCCCCCCCCCAACCAAAAGGGGAAAATTTTCTTTCCTTTTAAACCTTTTTTAAGTTTTTCCTAGGCGGTTACTATCTTTATGTTATGAAACTGCTGGATGAAAGTGCAGGTCTGCGCTGGTTGAGAGGATGCCAGTTCTCGACGAGGCAACACACAGTGGAAGGAGATCTGGTTCTTTGCCAGCAGCTGTTTCAATTTCTCAAATGGCTGCACTTAATCATCCAAATGGAGTTTCCAAACCCACCACTGCTCCTCTTGTTGATTTGCTTGATCTTAGTTCAGATGACACTCTGGCACCAAGCTCTTCTGGTGGTGGTGATTTTCTTCAGGATCTTCTTGGTGTTGATCTGTTACCCTCTTCTCCACAATCAGGTCAGTTTTTGGGTGTATTATAGTATTTTATTCTTATGCTTGCTTGTAAAACTACATTTCTCTGGTACAAGTGCCTCCCAAGTCCCAATTATGTCATAGCTTTGACAATTTGTTCTTAGTTTTACCTGCCCTTCGGTTCAAGACTTTCTGGAGGATTATGGTTAAGCCTCTTTCTGAACACCGTGACCTCGTCTAACATCCTGATTATTCTAGATTTCATTCTTTGAAAGAATGAGTTCCATGGGAAGAAATTTTTAAACCATTCACACCATGACCAGGTTCTGATACTTTTGCTGATTAGTTCTGTATAACTAGTTCTCATGGAAACTGGTAGCTTCTGGCAGTTAAATCATGTGAGCCACACCCACGAATTTATTTTCTGTCTACTAAGCTAATACCTCTCCAAAGTCTTATTTCTGTATAATGCCTATTAATTCCAGTTGATCTCATCACTGATTTGCAACTAGTGGATCAAGTTTTTTATTTTACAAACACCATATCTGCCAGGCCATTATGGCCCTTACTCAGAATGTTTTTCTCACCGAAAACTTTCACCTAGGCTAACAGAGAAACTTAAATCAGATCCTGATGCTAGCTTATGAGCTGAAATAGCAACTTAAAGAGGATCCATTCACGATTATTACGAGCACTGGAACCTACCCATGAATGTGCTCTAAAATGTATTGTTTCTTTTTCTGTGTGGACAACTGCTTCTTTGGTTAGATGCAGCAGTGCTACAGTATCTTTTTTGGAGTTTAAAGTGGCATCAGTCAGTATTATTCTTTTTATTTATTTATTTTTTCAAATCAGGAGCAAGCCTCTGAAGCCCTCTTTTCTCTCTCTTTGCATTTCAGGCTCAAATCAAGCTCTAAAGAGTGGTACAGATGTCCTATTGGATCTATTGTCGATTGGAACACCTCCATCTCAAAGTAGCTCATCTACACCTGACATATTATCCTCCAGTCACGATCATAAAACTCCGGTTGGTGCATTAGAGAGATTGTCATCACCTTCTTCCTTACAAGCATCTTCTCCCTCTGGAGGTTCTCCTGTGATTGATTTGTTGGATGAGTTTACTCCAAACCTGCCAACGCCTGGTATTGTCTTGATCTTGCCTGAAGGGTGATGGCAATATATTTTTTTCTGTGAAATATTACTAACCCTTCGTTTTATCAACAGAAAACAATGGTTCTGCTTATCCATCAGTAGTTGCATTTGAGAGCAGCTCCTTGAGGATAATGTTCAACTTTTCAAAGCCCCCTGGAAACCCACAGATAACACTTATTGAGGCCAATTTTACGAATAAGTCAACTAATGTATACACAGATTTTATTTTCCAGGCAGCAGTCCCAAAGGTAATACCAGACAGAAATCATCCACTTATCTTTCTTTCTGCCATAGTACATGAGAATAGAAATCATTCTATTCTCATTGTCTTCCCTAATTTTTATTTCAAGTGAATCTATACAATTTTTTTTTTCCTTTCATTATATTTTAAATTTTTTGTTTGGTTAGAATTATCATCACCCAGTGGCCATATATACGTAGAAAAAGAAAGTTAAATCTATGGTGTTTCAAGCAGCCTAAATGTTTTTTCAATTTCCTCATTTTTAAAATGTTTTGGGCATGTGGGAAATCTTAAAGTTCTACTAATGTTAACTTTTCGTGGAAGGATGCTTTAATGCAATTGCTACTGCAGTTTTTTTTGAATCTATCGGCAGTCATATATCAAGCTTATAATCTCAAGTACTATGTTCTCTGTTTAAATGTTTTGGCCATACAATCTACTTGAATTTTACGTTTCTGTTTGTGCTATATGGTACCTCTCTTTATTTAGTGGTGATGACTCCATGCTAGTTGAAATGCTAAGGTGGAGAAGCAAATTTACTTGAAGTACTTTCTTGCTTCCTTTTGTATGCTGCTGTAACATTATTTTGTGTTTTCAATACTCAGTTTCTTCAACTGCACTTGGATCCAGCTACGGGTAATACTCTTCCTGCTAGCGATAGTGGGTCAATTACACAAAAATTGCGGGTTACCAACAGTCAACATGGCAAGGTATGCTGTCTCTGATCTTTGTGCATTGTTTTCTACCAGCATTAACCACATTTCCATGTTACTATCTTAGAAGAATTTCATTGAATATAGCATTCCATGCAATAAAAACTCAGCACTGTTGATAGAAATTGAACATTGAGACTTAAGAATTGTTCTGTGTGGTCTGGGAAAGCTGCTGTTCATAAATCCGATTCAACTGAATCACATTGTGTAGTGTTTAGTGTAAAAACTACCTTTGATCTCTCTACTTTGTGCCAGAAACCTGTTGTTTTATGATTTCATTCAGATAAAAGCCAACCTGTAGGTTTTTCAGCTATTTCTTTCTTTCTTTCTTTTTCTCTTTCTATTTCTCCTTTTTCTCTTTTAACTTTTGCAATAGTAAATAATGAATCTTCTATTTTCAGAAATCCCTAGTAATGCGCATACGGATAGCCTATAGGATGAATAACAAAGATGTATTGGAGGAAGGACAAATCAACAACTTTCCTCGTGATTTGTGAGGCTGAATGGTCGCCTGCACAAGCTCTGATTTTTTTTGTCTTTCACTCAGATGTCTGTGGGTTGTAGCAATTGGGACACTGAGTCAGAAATGTTGCCTCACATTTTGTTTTCTTTTTTCTTTCCTTACAAGGTGATTTGTGTATATTATGATAAAATACCCGTGTATGTGGTTGTGAAAAATCAAATTTTGCCTCTCGAGGCGCAAATAGAAGGAGCTGTTCCTGTGTGTCACATTGTGCAGTTGAGGTGTTCCTGGTGCTAGAAGTTCTGATTTTTTTTGAACTTGTATGGGTTATTTGGTCAAGATTCTTTAGACATTCAAATCATTTGCTGAAGTTTAATTTAGGTATTCAATTTAAATCATCAATTCCGTTTGAATGTATATAAATGTTTTGATTCCACCCATGTAGCAACCCCCCCCCCCCCCCAAAAAAAAAAAC
>CM042193.1:14071663-14096624 GCA_023539305.1 Ilex asprella | reverse complement strand
AAACAAAAATCACTGGTTACCAAACACTACCTTAGTCATCTAGTTATTTTGATTCGTGGCTACTACAATTGGATGCAGTTAAGGAAGATGTTATGTGACCTCATATATCTTGGACAGATGATGAATCTGAATTGATTTGCATTTTTACTGTTTATAATTCGCCTTTTTCCTTTTTTTCTTTCGGGAAGGCGTTTTGGTTGGTAGGTATTTTGGCCGTTATGTTTCTTATGATACACTGGTGTGTCTGGTTTCTGGTGTAGATTGAAAAGCAGGAATTTGGACTCAAGCCAATGAACTGCCCAGGGCACTGTTTAATGTTTGATCATAAAGTTCGTTCATACAGGGGTGAGTTGCTTTTGATCATTTCTTGCATCTTTTTAGTAGCCTTCATGGGGTCCTTGTCATCTCATCTGAATTGTTTATGAGCAAATTTATGTTCTATCTAAATTTATGTTGGATTACTTAGTGGATGTTCCGAGCAACATGGTATCATGAATGTCTGAAATGGTTGATGTAAACTGGTCAAAATCCAAATTCATCCTCGGTGTGCAATGGCCAAAAGCTAAATTAATCATCTTTTGGCATTTGATATATGACTATGGAAATTGCGTCATTAAAAATTATTTTATGTTATCAAGTTGTTACCTTGAGTTCTATCTGATTCCCCATTTCATTTTTTTTGGGCAAGGACGGATGCCCTATAGAGATCTTTGGTGGTCTTTGCTTTGTAACATTAGATGGAATTTCATTGTTTTCTGTACATTTTGACCCATCTATGAGCTGTTTACTATAAATATCACACTTCTTAGTTTCAATCACTTGTTTGTTCCTTTGGCTTTTTTGTGCCAGTTGCTTTTAAAACATTGATCTATAATTTCTTGGTACACCATGTAGAACTGCCACTTCGCCTGGCTGATTTTGGAGTCTTGCATCGGAATGAGGCCAGTGGTGCACTTACTGGATTAACTCGTGTCAGGAGATTTCAGCAGGTACCCTTTCAGCTGCAATGGCTCACAAAAATTATAATTTGTGGTTAGATTTTGGGATAGGTCATCACGATTTTACATTATGGACCTGTCTGTCTTGTCAAAACTTATGCCCTTGTGATACTGTGCTGTAAATTTTGGTGCTTACACCAGCAATTGTGATTGTATTAACTGCAGCAATGTGATTGGTTTCGTTGAACTTCAAGAATTAATATTAAAGTTCCTTATTGTTAGTGTTGACTGAATGCCTCAGTAGAACTTCGTTTCAATCATTAACTAGATGAATTCTGTTTTGTGGCTGGTTGAGGCTGTTCTCTTTCTGACACTACAGTGTTGATACAGGATGATGCTCATATTTTCTGCAGGGAGTCCCAGGTCAGATGAATTTTATGGATGTTTATCTAACTCAGACGTGTACAATTTTCCTTCTTTTGAATGCTTGTTTGACTATTTCTCTTAATATTCCAGGTAAAAGATGAAGTCAAGAGTGTGTTGGAATTCATCAAGTACGTGTATGATATATTTGGGTTCACGTTTGACCTGAAGCTATCGACGGTATGGGAATTTGGTCCCTATTTTTCTTTTTATGTTATATGTAGTAATGTTGATTTCCCATGGATAAGTGGCTTGATTTTTATTGATATGCTCTGCACAAGAGTGCTTTGTGTTATCTGTTCTAGATTCTTAATTGGTTGCTTGGTAGTTGGTGCATATTTTCTCTTATATCTGTTATTTTAAGGCCTCATAAGCAGTGCAGATGCTTCCCCTTGCTAACAGAGATTTGCTTGGAATTAGTAATCACAAGCAATTGACTTTGTTTCTATTTGCCCGGGGACAAGCCAAGTTTTCTTATTTGTTTGGCTAGTTGTTAACATATTTAATGTACACCAAAATGATGTTGGGCTTTCTCTGCTCTTATTTATCATGCAAAAACCCTCATACAGATTGCATGATTGTATTATTGGTTGTCATGCTATGGTTGGATGGCCCTAAAGTATAACATTGATCAAGTACGCTCTAATGTTTATCTTGTTCCATTCTCTTGTCATGGTTCAGTATACAATTCAGCGAAAGCTATAGAACCTTTCCCTTTTTGGCATGCACAGTTTGTTTTGCCTGAGTTATACTTCCTTTTGTTTGAGTCCTGTTTCTTTGTTATATGCAACATCTTTGATGTAGAAAACTGAAGGAGAATTTTTAAAATGTTTTGTCCTATTATGTGTTTTGTATTGCAGAGGCCAGAGAAATATCTTGGAGACTTGGCAACATGGGAAAAGGCTGAAGCTGCTCTTACAGAAGCATTGAATGAGTCTGGCAAGCCATGGCAGGTTAAAGACTTGTGTTTCATCCCTTTATATACGAAACTGTTTCTTCCCTTCTTGTTTCAAGAATTCAAGTTTGTGGATAGGACTTGTGATATAAGGATATAATTCGTATGTAGGAGTACCCTGTTGACTTTTCAGCAGTGTTTTTTTGGCTGTAGAGCTTTGGTGTATTGTTTGTTCTTTTCTAACTGAAGTGGTGGATTTCTGACCTTCTCCCTTTTGATTAAGTAAAAGGTGTATCTCTTCTGAAGCATAGGTGCTTGTTTTTTCTTGTTAGTTAATTAACTGATAAGCTATTCTTTCATTTGGGTGGTGGTGCTCCTGATTAGAAATGCTACTTGATTATTTTTTCGTACCATAACATATTCTTGTCTCACGCGCTGAGCAATTTTTTAGATAAATGAAGGTGATGGGGCATTTTATGGGCCAAAGATTGATATTAGTGTTTCTGATGCAATGAAAAGGAAATTCCAGTGTGCCACACTACAGGTTAACTGGTTACCTTTTTTTTCCCTTCTTTTTCCCTTTGCAATAGACTGATTTGTATCACAGTATTATCACCTAATGATTAATATTTGTTATTACAGCTAGACTTCCAACTTCCTGCTCGTTTTGACTTAACATATTCAGCGGAAGATGAAAGTAAGAGGGAGAGACCTGTTATGATACACAGAGCCATACTAGGCTCTGTTGAACGTATGTTTGCTATACTTTTGGAGCACTACAAGGGGAAATGGCCTTTCTGGCTTAGTCCACGTCAAGCCATTGTTTGCCCAGTGTCTGACAAATCACAAAAATATGCAGAAAAGGTTGTTTATCTTTATATGCTTCTGTTTGAATTTTTTAACTGTTCTGTGACTTGATTATTTAACGTTTACTTCTTTCTAATTTGAGTGATACGCATGTTGTAGGGGTACTGCTGATATGTTACTTTGTCTTTTTTGTTTTTGATTGTTTTTCCTTTTTTTTTTCGGGGGGGGGGGTGGTGTGGCGATTGAATATTGATATTTTATTGGTGATGTTCATTTACTTCTTGCCTAACCTCATTTGAAATGGATATCATACCTCTATGCCCAGTAAGTTTGAACTGCTGTATTGTTAATCACCATGTTGGGTTATTTTATTGGATATGCAGTATTGCCTCTTTGAGGATCAGGTGTGTCTATATTTGGAAGTAAACGGATACTAGCTTATTTTACTGAATTTGGATTAAGAATGCTTTATTCTTTTTTAACTTGCAGAATCGGAGGTTTAGGGACATCATTTTTCTCGTGTTTAACTTTTGTAGGTACAAGAAAAAATTTATACTGCTGGTTATCATGTCGATATTGATGCATCTGACAGAACAATCCAGAAAAAGGTATTCAATACTCTCTTCAGAACCTAGTTTTAAGAAGCATTTTTCTTATAATTTTAGCCAGATATGCTTGCCTTTGTTTTCTGTGCCATTCATTTGTGTTTTTTTTATATGAAACAGAACTATTATTAAAAATTTAAAAAGTGAGTTACAAAAGGCATGTCTGAGGTGGACAAGATCCCAACCAAAGACACATTGAAACAGAAAACCATGAACATAAAAAACACGGGCTGTAGGCTCAGCAAAACAGAACCATTATCTGCAAGAGGCTGTCCAGCTCGATGTAATGCAAAAGAGAGGGACATTGTCAAACTCCTTAGTCATAGAAGACCAAAAAAAGCCAGAAAGTGTATTCTTTCCCAAAGACCTTCAATCTCCTTTGACTTATCCTCAAAATAGCACAATACCACAAAATTCTCCACCTCCTATTCATTCCTTCCCCCATAACATCCAAATCAAATCATAGATAAAATAGATCTCGGTGACACCCAAGTGATACCCACATTAAAAAAACACCTTATTCCAAAGTGATAGCGCAACAGGGCAATGTAAGAAAGATAATCCACGTTTTCACTATCATTCTTGCATATAACGAATCATAGCGGTAAAAAACAAAAGTTAGGTCTTCTTCTTTGAAGCATATCATCAGTGTTAATCTTATCATGAACAGTAATTCATACACAAATTTGCACCTTTAAAGGCACTTTAGCTTCCCAAATAACTCTCGATGGACGAAATAAAGGAATAGAAGGATCATCAATAAGAGACTCAAAGTAAGATTTACATGACACTAGAAGAATCAACAGTCCAAACGTCCACCCTATCATGAGTGACAAAAACACTATCAAACAAAGAAAGAACACTATCATTCATTTGTGTTTTATACAATATTTTGGGTGTCTTATTATGCTCTTCTGTTTGGATTGTAAATCAATTTTATTCCAGATGCTGACTGCATCTCTATTGGTTATCTGATATCATTATTTCATTTATCTTATGCTTCTTTTGCTTTCATTATTAAATTTTAAGTACAACTTTACCAAGAATGGTTTTTGCAGTTATGTATTCTTTGGTTTGAGATAGTCATTTGTTAAATTTTTAAGTTTTGTTAATTATATTTCAACACATACTCATATTTTAGCAATAGATACGGTCTAAAGATGTGTCGGACATGTTAGCAAAGGAGTGTCAGACACGTTAGCAAAGGAGTGTCGGACATGTTACCAAAAGTGTGTCGGGCATGTGCCTAAAATTAAAACTTCATCATTTAATGGTGGACACAGATAGGAATGACAGTGGACTGAAGCGAGGGCGGGAGTGTAATCTCCATTCTCGTATCCGCTTAAAAAAATTTCATTCGTCCCCGGTTCACTCCCGTTAACGGGGATAGTTTTCACCCCATCCTGTTCATAGGTAAATTTGTAATCCCCGCGTCCCCCGCCTTCACCCCCGTCCATTTTACCCACTCAAGTCTAAGCCAACATAATCCAAAATTCTAAATAAATTTAAAATTTTAAATAATCCAACATAATTATAGAATATCATAACATAATTAAAAGTTTGTCATCTACAATATAATCCAACATAATATAATTAAAAACTTGTCTCCCATGTAAATCCAACACAACACCATGTAACACAACATAATGTAACATAACATAATCTAACATAAAAAAAATAAAAACACAAAAATCTATACTTTTACGAGTCAAAAACATGAAAAAAAAATCAGAAAATTTATATTTTTTTCAATAATATATAGATTTGTATTCACAATAACATGTGTATATATATTAAAATAATAACGGATAAAGTAGGGTGGGGCGGGACAATGGTAAGTGTCAGTGCATCCCCGCACGGGTTTATAGGGAATCTCCGTATACACCCGTCGTCCAATATGTATAGTCCATCCCTAGTCCAAATTAGACGAATAGCTATTTTTTACCCAGTTCACTGCCATCCCTAGACACAGATAAAAGTGTATCTGACATTTGTATGAGAAATGGCAGTGTCGTCTCTGACACGGATACGTCATCTTCGTTGGTGAGAGTGTTGTGCTTCTTAGGAAGACTAGTTCCCCCACCGACCATCTGAATATATCTAAATACTAAACTTCTACTACTTACCAAACTTGGCAAGAAAATCCCGAAATTCTATCATAATGAATACCAAAGTGCAGCTCAATGTACCAAAAAGCTCAGCTTGATGTAAAGCACCAACTGCAGTTACCCTCTAATTTCATTACATTAAATTTTCAAAAGTTTGGCACATCTGAATTATGATATACTGATGCATGACCAGCAGCAATCTAATCCCAACTCTTGGACTTCATCGTGTCTACAAATAACATCTCCTATGCACTGGTTGATGTTTGGACTCATTCCCCCAACCCCAACCATGTCCCTGATGTTAAGTTAGCTAACCTTTGTTTTCCATTTCTTGTGTCGAGTTCTCATTCACTATTCATCTTGATGTTAATGTATAGTTGATACATAAGCATTGCTTTGATACTGGTTATTCTTTTCCCTGCAGGTACGAGAAGCTCAATTGGCACAGTACAACTACATATTGGTAGTTGGTGAGCAAGAAGCCAACACTGGACAGGTTTTAGTTCTTCCTGTATACTTTTTTTTAACAGTCCTGTATACTTGAATATTGACAGTGTGCACTATTGCTTTTATATGCTCTTTGGCATTAAAAAATATGAGGTTTTGTGTGTTCTTGGTCCATGCATACAAAGCATCCAACCCAGCAGAACAAGAGTCTTGTGGTAGATAATTCATGTCAAAGAGCTAGTTGACCTTATAAGGTGTTTGGCCTTCTAAAAAAGGGAAAAAAGTGCCAATGACTTGGATGTGGGAGCATGCAATATGTTGAGGAATTTAAAAAATTTGATGGGAAAAACGAACTAAATAAAAAAGCAAAGAAACTAATATTTGTGGACATGGACATGAATATTTAGGCATAGTTGCCTAAATCAAGTTGGACATGATCTGATTCACGATTCAAGCAAACCTTGAAGGAATTTTATGGGCATTGATTTTGGGCAAAAATTGTTGTCTAATTGAGGCTGAATTTCATTAATTGACCCATTTCTGATTTCTTTTTTACCACATTCGTTCTTGTTTTTCTGAGAAAACTAAAACACAGCTTCTAAGAGTGTTTAGAGGGGAAGTAATCAATACACTTGCATGATTTGTTATTCTTTTGGGTTTTTTCTAGTCTTGACTAGTCCCAGAACATAGTTTTTATGTCTTAATTAAGGGTTTTGGCAGGATGAAAGGAGTAAATATGGAGTTGTGTTATTGTCCCAACTTTTGGGACCTTGACTTTGGTTTTTTGTATAATGAATGTATATTCTTGCATTCCATTGATATTTACTATATGTTGTCATTTGTTTTAAGTAAATAGATTTGAATAGGTAATTTACGGGTAAAGAAAATCGCAGTGGGATTTAGACCCAAATCTCTTGCCATGAAAACAAGAATGGCAAGAGCATGATCATGCTATTTATTTCATGTTGGAAAAGATTATATGTTCTTATTTTCTTCAGAAACCCAGCTATAATCTTTTAAGGTGTTAAATGTAATATGATTGTGATTGGAGCTCAATATATTTTTTCTAGTCATGGCAACAATTTTGTATCTATCTTTTACAATTTGTCGAGATTTACTTTCCATTAATCTCTCTTAGTGACAATGCCCACTTTCTTGTTTCGTAACCTAATCATGTCTTGATCCTTTTAATGATATTCTCATTGGTTTAGTCTAATTGTTTATATGGATCTAATTCCTGAAAGATTTGCCTTTCCTATCTAACAAATTTAATGTTTCCAGGTAAGTGTGCGTGTAAGAGACAAGGAAAACCATTCAGTTACGAGTGTTGATGATCTGATTACACACTTCGACAAGGAAATTGCAGCTTTTCATTAGTGGTTTCTTTAAGAGTTTGAGATGGTAAATTTTAGAGTTAACTTGTTGAGCTAGATGGGGATCCCAATTGAGTAACCTTACATACATGTATTTTAATTTATAGCTTCTCAATTTAATAATTAGTATAAATTGTTTTATTGTTCTTTTGAATCTTGATGCTGTCAAAACTTGTCTGTGTTCTTGTTTGGATAGTATAATGTTTGCCCATTAGGTTTGTACTATGGGGCTCATCTGTTCCTTCTGTTCACTAAACTTTGAGCCGATAAAAATAATGTTTGTGGTGAAGTTTTCATGGTGTTTAATTTTGCAGAATTCTTGTTGGAATGTGAACTACAATTCGGATTGTAGGATTTCTATGTATTTGCTCCTTACTTTCCTTCAGCTTATCACTGTCAGCCTGTTGAGGGGTTCTAAATTCAACGATGACAACTAAACCCGAGGGTTGTGCTCGTTGTGGGACTTAACCCAACACCTTACAACACGAGCTGAAGAAAGTCATGCACTGCCTGTGGTATTTAGTTGTCAAACAGAATGATTTATCGATAGGGACCTCATTTTCTATGACTCTTTACAGATGGTATCTATAAACTTGCGAGAACACAGACACTAGGACATCGTATGCAACTTGGTGGGGCTTGAATTCCCCACGTAAAGCTAATGAGATAGAGGGCTCGACCGGGCTATGACTGTGCCAGGAAGCCAGTAGTAAAGATTGACATAATGGTTTGGAGTGTTTTAGCATGATGTCTAGTCTGAAGCTAACTGGAGAAATGACAGTACCCCTTGTTTTGCAGAAATGGCAGGTACAACAACGACACGTTGACAGTGTGTTTTTTTAACATAAACACCATTCCTGAGCTTAAATTAGACGTAAAAGCAGAAAAACCGGGGAAAAGGACGGTATTCCCATTGATGAGCGAGTATTAATTATCGAAGTACACAAAAACAGGTTGTTTCGGTCATTCGGGAGGTCCACCATCACGGTATATCTCTGGATATGTTCCAATTTTTCACTGCAGGGTCGAACCAAGTGATAACTCTAGTGGTACAACAGATGTTGATCTGTTATTACTTGGACTAGGAGGGATGATCTTATGGTGGTCTTGATGTTCGACCTACCAGCTCTGTTCTTATACGGCGACATTGTTGGAACCTTTGCCATTAAATTACTAGCAAATCCACTTACTAACATATGTAACGGCAACAATAAACTCGATAAATTTAGTCTAAATAGTATTATTGAAAATCATAAGGGGATAATTATTATTATCATCATCATAATCATTGCTCTCCTATTGCTCTCTCTTGATTAGATATAACAAACATGATTTTAAGCATAATAGTGGGGGATTATTCCATCATTACACTGCAAGGATTTGAGGAGGAAACATCCATCAAGTCTTCCAACTAAAAACTACAATGTTAGAAATCAATCCATGATCTCTATGTCATCTAACAAGAATCACTCAATATGAGTTGTTAGGCCCACTGCTAGTAACATTCAGATCATGGTGATAAGTAAAAGGCTGATGATGATGATGTTGATAAGATGGAATTGAACTACTGCTCTCACCTAGTATATCTCTACCATGCCTATCCTCCTCATCAGCCTCTTCCTTAGCCACTTTCTCCATCCCCACCATCAGTTCCATGGGCTTCATGGATGAGATATATGGTGGCTGTGCCTCGCAGTATGCCGATGCAGGGGCTGAAGACGCCGGTACGACTGAAGGGAGTTTTGAGAGGAGGGCTTCAAGGCTGCTCATGGAGGGAGTTATCCTCATGGGCTGATTGAATTGATCGTAGAACTCTGTTGGTGGTGCTACTGCTAGGTTGCCTTGGAAGTGCCATGATTCTGGTGCAGTGTACCCATCTGTCCTGAAGGGATATGCCGATGACGATGGGTGTGGCAATAGCACTCCAGGGATGCTTTCAATATAGCCGAACTTCTTTCTTAGTAGAACAACATAACTCAGGTCCTCAACAACCTTCAATGCCATGAATTAGTAAGCGAAAGTTGCAAATTAGTATGAGAAATACAATGCATCTCAAATCTCTAATCTAAATCTCCATTCCAAATGAAAGAAGATCATTGGATCAGTGAATTCCACCAACTTTTTTAAATGGGACCTACTAATTCAATGATCTCACTTGATTTGGAATAAAAATTTGAGTTAGAGATTTGTGATACATAGCATTCCTCAATTAGTATTACTGAATGAAAATTGAGCCATAAAAGTAGTTCCTTTAGACACGGAACGTAAATATGCACACATTTGACCATTTCTAGACTTCACATTGGTTGGATTTCTCGTGCACTAGACTGAAGTAAAGATTGAGCGCCGCGAGAGAGAGAGAGAGAGAGAGAGGAACCTTGTGAACTGATCCCAACTGAACGACACCTTCTCTAACAGCAATCAAAGCTATAGTCTGCAAGCAAGATATGTGAGCCAGCCAGGTGAACTGGATCAATCTAAAATCATGAGAGCTTGATAGCTATACGTGTTGTCCATACCTTTATACCTGACTGGAATTGGGCCTCCCAGGTCCTTGGATGCTGTTGAAGAAAACATTCCGTGAGGATCAGACAGTAGGTTCTTTTTTTTTTAATGTAAGGATGAAACTTAACATGAAATTGACTTAGCGTGGCTAAGAGATTTGCTTACAGATTCAGCTGAGGTGTGCCATGCAGACAAGAAGTTGATTTCTTGATCATTTGGTTCTTTATAGATCCACTTATGACTATGATCCGCAGCTACTTTTCCAATTAAACTGCCAATAAAACCAATCCAGCTTGGACCTTGGAGACCTATCTGAATCAGTAAACAAAGTAAGAAATGGTTATCCCCACTTACCCTTCACCATAATTGTAGATTTCATGTGACATCTTGAAGAACAGCTCTGGTTGCAATCCTTGATAGTGTTGGTATTCACAGTTTCCATAAACCGACGAGCCTGGACAATCTCCATTGTTGATCTCAGCAGTTGAGGCTGCAAAGTTGCAGAAACCATCTTCCCAAACCAATATCCTGTAATACCCACATATGTAGAGAGAGAGAGAGAGAGAGAGAGAGAGAGAGAGAGAGAGAGAGAGAAAGAGGATATTAAATTCTAGATACAAATGCATGGAAGTTTTCTATCTGATCATTGGATCAAAAAGCAATACCAGTTCCTCCTGTTTCCTCTTGACCTGTCAAATGCTCCTCCTTGGCTATCCCATCTAAAAGAAAGACAATAATTAAATTAGGAAACATTAAATCTATAGGTTTAATCCCAAATTTGTAGCACAAAAATTTTCTCTCCTAAATTTTAGGTTATTCACATTACTTGGGTGGTGGGTAGTTCCTAGGCAAGATCCTCCAAAAGACTGCATACACCCATTGGGAGTTTTCATGAATGCACAAGCTTCTGAGTGTGTGCTGAAGAAGATGAGTAACTGCTAAAGGACTGAGTTGTTCCTCCATTAGTCCTTTCACTGAGAGGCTCTCTCTCTCTCACTCTTCTATCCTTGAAAGAAGTAAAAACCCAACATCCTTTTCCCCCTTTAAATAAGGCCACCAACAACGAAATCTCACATTTATACCCCCCTCTCTCACTCTCTCTCTCTCTCACTCTCATTTAGTCATGCTTTGAGGCCTCTGCATTCCAAAACTACCACTACTTTAATCCTCCTCCAAACAAGTCATAAGTTATCAGTAGGACCAAACCTTATTATTCTACATTCATCATGAGTAGATCCTCTGAGTCTCCATTTCATTAAAGACCCACAACTTTTTTCTCTCTAGGACTCCAACCCCAAGGCCTTACTTTCTTACCATTCTGATCCTGACACATTACCACTCATATCAGTCCCAGGAAATTTTTACCCTCCTCCACCTCCTTCCAAATTCATGAATTCAATTATTAATATAGAAAACAAAACATGCAGTCCAATTTGATTTTCTGCATAGACTTGTTTAATTGTTTCCAGTTAAAATCCATACTCCCTTAGGGCCACTTACACAAGGAGCCAAGGATGCTCACAGGGGAGCTTTTAACACTTTGCTCTCCAAAAACAATGGCACTGCGTTATGAAAATACTGCAATTTGTAGAGAATTTTTTCTATTTACAATTGTAAGGTACATCTACAATTTTTGTGATTTAAACTTGCAAGGAAACAACAATTCTAGTACTTGTATTTGTCACAATCTATCTCTGTCTACTTGTGCCAACTAGTACCCAATTGCAGGCCAAATGTCCAAGAATTGTCTTGGTGACAAGTTCCAGTCACTACTTTAGATCAAATTAAAACAAGTATACACTTATATCTAATATACTTTAAAACAAGGAATAATTGTACGTTTACCCCATTCGTCGTCCACGTTCTCACCATGCAAATAAGAGGAGAGTTTATATCCTCTATCAAAAGTTTAGGGTCATCTAATGCTGGTTTATATGGTTGAGGGGAGTCTTCTCTCATTATCAACTGATTTTGAGTTGAATGCTTTAACATGAGAAAACAAAAAATGACATGATTGTCCTTTGTTTTGTTGACCAATTCAAGTTGTTAGCCTATTTTATCGACAGATGACGACAGTTTGGAGCCGCATATGTATCATGTAGACTCAATGTAGGATCTTCTGCTCAAACTAGTTTAAGTGCAACTGTTCAAGTTTTCAGGACTACTGGTCCTTTAATATGCCAGCAGGTAGATTATGCAATTTCAATCAGAAAAAACCTGTGGGCCAAGTGGGTTTGGTACATTATAGAGCAAATGCAAATTATGTAGAGTCTAATTGCACAATGTCTTACAAAAGTTTTGTACATTTACAAGTTTACACATCATTTTCAGATACTGATATATCAGAGGTACACAAATAGGACACAATTGGCAGTGTAGTCGCCTAGAGTAGTCCGATTATCCCAGTGTACTTTTCTCTTTTAAATATCTTCTACCATGTAAATTCCACAGTTCTACACGCTAGAAAAAAAAATGTGTTGAAGATTGGGTCGGGTCTTTGTGTTGTGTCGTATTACTTTATTTCCTTGCATTTTAGTTATACTTAATCTTTTTGGGTTGTGATAGATGTATATGGTCTTTTATTTTCAGAGTAGGTTGAGCTTGAGTAATTCTCTTTGGGGATTGCTTTTTCTTTGTGTCCTTCGGGGTGTCTTTGAACATGGTAATGTCTTTATTTATAAAAATGCATCAAGTATTTCTCATCAATTCATTCAGAAATGAAAAACGGATTATAATCTTCAAATCTCTCTCTATCTGTGTATGTATGTATGTACGTGTGTGTGTGATCGCACCATGCAAGTGTGTTAATTCCATGATGACTAACAGAAGCTAGGTCTGAGTCTCAGTGCTTTTTTCATTTCGACCATCCTGACACCAAGGAGTTTGGCAGGCCATAATGGTCTTCTCACTTTGACCGTTCATCAACAAGAAACTCTACTCTCATTTAAAAGTGAAATTTATCAAAAAAAAGTTTACACTACAACCCAGCATTTGTGTCCTCCATTTCTTGACAGTGACAGACATTGCTATCTCCATTATTTTCTCTCTGGCTTCTTCTAAGAAAAGCAACACCATTTGAGAGAGAGACAGAGAGATGGGGTTTCGTTATTGGAGTAATAAATTTTATTGTGATGGTTGTGCATGAATGTACGACCCCTAAAGGAAGAGTAAAAGGGTGGAGTTTGGGGGGACAGTCTGAGTCTGATACAGTGATGTAAGCAAATGGAGTGTGTGGTGTTTGGTATGAAATTGAATGAGGCCTGTATTTATTGAAGGATAGTGATGGTTGTACTGGAATTTATTACCTTGGGATTTTGTTGTTGCTAATGAGACTTGTTTGAGAATTTTTATTGTTTGGAATGACATGTGATCAGTGATAAGGAATGGAAGAAGTTGGTATGGTGGAGAGAGAGAGAGAGAGAGAGGGAGGGGGTCTTTGGTCAAGATAACGAAGTGTAATATGCCCCATCCCTTTCCTCCATTAAGGAAGTGGAATCTCTGACCTTCCCATCCTTCCCAATCCCCCATGTCTCATATTTTTCATTTTTTTTTTCTGGTAAGTCCCATATTTTGCATTTCTTTCATCCAATAACTGAATAAAGTAGCCAAATAATTATTTGTAAAACAATATAATTGCTGCTGCTGCTGCCTGCTCTCTCTCTCTTTGCTTGTGGAAAAAAATGGGCTAAATAAATCTTTACCGATAGGATTCTAAAGTCTTTGATCGTGTTCGCTATTGTTCTCGGGAATAAATTTAGCTAGGCTAACTTAATGATCAACCAATAAATCTAGATATGACAGGTTTTACAATAGATCCACAAAGAAATACTAAAATGAAACATGAAAAATATAGAACACGAATTTACTGAACAAAGATGAACAAATTTATGATGAAAAATATTTGAAGTTATGTGAAGCATGGGTACAAGAGACCAAATTTACAAAACTATCTTAAATTTATATTTTTTTAGTTATCAAATACCGTTTTCAAATATAGCTGAATTTTCGAAATCATGAAGATAGTAGACTTTCAAAACACCACCAGCTTTATATTTGGTGGAAATACGAGAAAGGGTCCCAATACATTTGCCTAATGACCCAGCCTTTTGCTCTATGAAGTAAGACTTATGAATTTTTTAACTAAAATTCATCTGGTTTTATGTCAGAATGAAGGGTCAAAACTTTATTTCGGAACGGTCGAAACATTTCCATTTTTAAGGAGATTGAAAATAATCAGTGATTAAATTGAAATTCTAATGCGTCGAGGTGTTTTATAATATTTTAAGACGTTTCAAGATATTTCAACACGTTTTCACCAATATTTCAAAAAAAATTGAGATATTTCAAGATATTTTGACCAATATCTCGAAATATTTTGTAAATAAACACTTAATTTTTTTTTCAAATTTCTATTCTCTATTTGAAGTATTTTTGAAACGTTTCTATTTCTTAAATGATTGAAAAAATAGATCGAAATGAAATTTTGATCATTGATTGGAATGGATACACAATCTCAGAAAAAGAAAGAAAAAAAGAAAGATATACATGACATGATAATTATTGATTAGGACAATGAAACATGACATCCAATAATGCATGCCACAAGGGAGGCAAATCTCACTTTCCTGCCCATCAATTCCAACATAATCTTCTCACGACAAAGTATCAAGTTTTTTTTATTTGTTTTTCTATTATATAAATGATTTGGAATGTTTGACATCGATCCATACTATATAATCTATATACATATGGACAGACATAAAATAAATGCCTTTTTGTTTAAATAAAAGAAAAAGACAGGCTAGAACTCAATTAATTAGTTTGAGCTGAAAAAGGTTGGTAATGAGGGTATTGGGTCATGCTCATGTCCAAAGGTATGAATTTCAGTGTTTCTTGGGGGTGATAAAGTTGGCAACTCCTATGAACAAAATGATAGGTTTCCAACCTTGACAAGTTGCAATGGATATTTAAAAATGAACTCTACAATTCCCAATCCCAATCCCATTCCGATTCCTTACAAAATTAGAAACTGAGATTTAACATTCAATCCATGCACGCATGAATGGGGATACAGGTGTAGATGTGTTTATTGATGTATAATTATCTTTGTCTAGGGTTGGATTTGGAGTGATCGCAAATACTTAATCATCTAGCAGTAGATCGACGAGATCGTGGTTCAGATGCACAAAACCAAAGAAATCTTGAATCAACTAAAAGATATTGAAGAAGATTATGCACGATCAAACATGAAAAAATGTAAAATGAAAAAACAACGTAAGAGAAACACAAAAGTAGAACTAAATTTGTATTTGTTTTTTTCAATTAAGATGGAACGATGCTTTGAATCAAAGAATGAACACTAATATTAAAGTATATTGTCTCCCGCTCAGAGTGAGAAACCCAAGAAAAATTACTATATTCTCTATTCAAAGGAGAGAAATGAGTGTGCATATAATGCTGATTCTTTTTGAATTTACCTCTTACTGAATTCATCTTATTGTTTAAAATTGGGTTTCAAAATAAAGGTAAAATTGCCTACGACGATGGCAAAATCTCACCCAACGTAATACAGATGGTGAACACACGCTACTGTTCAAAACTAAGTATTACTTGGTGTGGATTTGTGGATGTGTTTTGTAAATTTGTCTTAAGAGTAAAGAAGTACTGATATAGCGTAAGGATGTGACAGTAGGAGAGCATATGCCATGCATTTCTACAGTATCGATACTGACAATAATTCACAGTGTGTGTGCTTAGGTCAATAATGCATGATAATGGCCTATTGTGGTCCATTCTATTATGATCTAATTACGTTCAATGACGTTTCAAATAGACTATATCATATTACCGGAATTGATTACGGTACCGAAGAATTTTTTTTTGGGTATGTTTCCTGCAAAATTTTACTAAGTTTATGGGCTTTTATAACAAAAAGATTTATTATTTTTGTGAGTGTTTTTATCATTATTTTTGTATAAAAAAAAGCGGTAAAAATAATTACCGCAACAAAAATAAAAACACTCACAATATTGATTAAAAAACTCACAAAAATGATAAATGTCGGTACGGTTCCGATTTTTTTTTTCAATATTGTAGTCAAGTCCTTATATTACCACTTAGATGGTGTCAAAGGTAGAAGGGCTTCAAAATTTTTGAATCTCATTGAGTCATAAAATTTCTTAAATACTTTGATAAACCATGACCGAGACAATATCGTAGACTTTTCGTGGAGAAAACTAAATACTTCAAAAGAGAAAAAAGGTAGTATATAGTTGAGGAACACTATTAAAAAGATGAACAATGCTTTGTAGAGAAGGAATGACCTCTAGGATAAAGTCAAGCTATTTCCTTTAGATAGCTAGTTTGGCTTAGTGGAAGGTAGGGTTTGTCTAAGAAGGATATTGGAAACCACTTTTGAAAGAGCTGGATACCATTTTGATCATGAATCTAGCTAACCCTCACCAATTAAAAATAATGTGTTTGAAGTGTGAAAGGAGATTTAGAGTACAACTCCAAATGCCCTACAGCACAAAATACCTTGTCCCCCATACCCCAGAACAGAAATGGTGTGCTTGTGCACATGCACGATAAAAAATAGTAAGTTGTTGAAGAGATTATAACTTAAATATTTAAATTCAATATGTTTCTTCACGTGCGACTTAAATTTTAGGTTTTGCACATATACATCTTCTTAATTATTAGAGTGGTGGTGAAATTTGAATATGTGAGTTTCTATTCTGATAGAATGGCCCCAAAATTTTTCAATTTTTTTTTTACTTTCCGAAAAAGTGTTGTGATTTGTGTGCGATCAACAATAAAAAAAACAAAAAAAATTAAAAGATAAACACAAAAATTTACGTAGTTCGACAGCTTGCCTACACCCACGATAGAGCGACTGCCTTGTTTTTATTCCACACTAAAAGTACGGTTACAATTTAATACATAGGTTACAACCCTAAATAGAGCAAATTCTGAAGGCACGGGCGGCTCTCTTGGTGTACCTCTCTATATATTGAGTATGAGTCACATATTCTAACAAAAAACACCGCGTCAAATCACAATTTTAAGATTTAAGTTGTTAAAGGTGCAATTATGTCAATATTTATAGAGAAAAAACGCTGCAATTTTTGACATTCCTCTCTGTGAAAAACTCCAAAGGGCATCACGTGAAGGCATTGCGGGCCAAGAAAAAGCTATTGTGTATCAATCCAAAAAAACAAAAAGAAAGAAAAGGAAAGGAAAAAGAGAGAAAGATAGTCAGTCACCTTTCTCTAACCCTTTTTCTCTCTGTAAAACAAGGCTTTTCCGAAAGGTGTAAAACAAGGCTTTTCAATTGCAAGTTAATGCTCAGTAAATATTTTCTTATAGAGTTATGGTGACTAAATCATCTTCCAAAATCACCCGCTAATCTATTGGATCATCTAGTGTACATATCGTGTTATTGAGGTGCCAATATCATACAACTCGAGTTACAAGCTTATATTACAAAGAGTACTCGTCTATGTTGATATAATTCTACTAATAAGGTTCTGTAAATTTGACTTTTCCTGGACTTTGTATTGACAAGAGTCTTGTAGATTGGATCACCTTTTTAACTTGTTGGCCTCATATCAATGAAAAATTTACAATACCCACTTAGTATCTATCCGTTATGACCTAATGAGAGAACATTTTTACAATTTAATAGGGTCTAAAAATTAGAATTGATTTCAAGTTTTTTCTTGGATCAATTCTAATTCAATGTCGTTAAATCGTGACTTAGACCGTTTGAGGTATGATTTTCAATATAGCATTGAAGGTTTTTTTGATATCCAAACAAATCCCTAAAATCAAGTGGGAGATGGTGAGCATTGAATTTAGGCCAATGTGCTAGAATAACATGGTACAAATTCTTGTTAAAATGTGAAACTTCAAAGGAAAATCCATCAAATAATTATCACAATTTCTTGTCTGCAGAGGAAGCCAAAGTCAATTGAGATTGGAAGAACAAGATTGAATAAGAGTTTGAGTTTATAAATCACATGCTTTACTCAATGACACCATGCAAAATGGTACGTATCAGATTTGTATTAACGGATCAGAGTTGAGACCCTACAAAATGGTCTCTTGGTTTGTCATTTTTTTAATAACTAATCATAAAGATTAGGCCACGCTTGGATTCAATTATTGCACGACTTGTGTGGGGCTTTTGCTGATGCTCTCTCCTTCAGCACACAGAGCATTGAAAGGGACTCACAATCATAGAGAGATGGAATAGGCATCTAAACTCTGTGATTGAGGACTTGACTGAGATATGTGGGGTTCAATTGATAGGGACATTTGATCAATCTCAGAGAAAGTGCACCCTCTTCTTTTTGTCTGAATGGCCAGGCCCCTACTCTCCCTCCCCCCCCTCTCTCTCTCTCAGAGAGAGAGAGAGAGAGAGGTAGGCTGCAAACCCATCTGAGAGACCTTGGAAGAGCCAAGAAAGCTTAACCAACAAACACAAAATGGGCCAAGAAATAAGTCACAAGTTCTTGTATATTCCCCCTAACTACCAACCATGGTATGTCTGGAAATTTAATAGTATTTTCACCCTAAGATGTCCCCAACAATGTCACTTCATGTCCAAACATAAGCACTTGTACTTGGTTAAATAATCTCTTTACAGTAAGGATGGCACATGGGGGCATGGCCATAGTGAAAGGTAAGATGCTCTTTGTTCATTTTTCTCTAGAAGAAAAAAATTTAATTAAACACAATGGCATCCCTTAATATTTTTAGTTATTAATAATTCACCCATGACAGTATCCAAGAATTGATAAACTGCCAATCTATCTTTGGTCAATTTTTTAAGAAAAACACACACAAAGACGTACGCTCTTCTGTCATTACAATCATTTGCTTTCCTTTTAACGAAAGCTGCAACCCCACCTATAACACCCTTAAGAACCCCAAACTCATAAACCTAATGCTAGTTCTCGTTGTTAGAGCCTTTGGATCTGTCACGATCGACATCAATCTAATGATTACAATTCGTTTGACCCCCAAATTAGTTTAAGCGTTATTGAAGTTAACAATGGTTTGCTTAGATTGTTTCTCTGCTCGACAGAGACCAGGCCCAAATGATTTGGGCCTACATGTACTTGAGCTCTCTGTAGTCTGTGGCTAACAACCTTGGTTAGACCTTACGTGATAAACATGTACATCAACTTTATCTTTACTCGTGGTGCCAACACATAATTATCAAATCAGGCCGCTTAGGTGCGACCCACCTCCTTTAAGAGCCATTCATTGCCAGACCCCACATCCCTGTGGCCCACCTACGCTTTTATGATGTGGAAAGTAAATTTGTAATATCATATATAAAATTACTGTCCAATCAACTCAAATAATAATCAGACAAATCAAATTAAAAATTTAATGGGAGTAATTTAGGATTAATTACATAGCGTTAGCGGGGTGATAAACTTGGCAACACGAACAATCTTTTACTTTACTTTATTACAGTTAAACCATGTTCATGTGGCCGAATAAAAAAAATCCACTCGTTCAATGCATGTTAAGTATTCATCTGTCGCGCTTATGGAGCTCTTTTGAGTTGAGTTTAGTAGGAGCTTTTTAAATCAAATGGACCAAATATTTAGTAGCATACCTCTCGTAGTTTAAGAAATTGAATGACAATAAATATGAATTGATTACAGAGAGGTTTCACTTATCCTACTCTAGAGAAAAGCGTATACAAATTTATGCAAACAATCACTAAGAGGAGTAAATACATAACATAAATGTGATATAACGTTATTATTAACACGTGATATCAGAACTAATTATAAAATATAAAATGGACTAGTCCTTGGAATGATCATGAAGAGTGAATAAGCCAGACAAAACTCATATTTAATTTTGGAAAAGATTTTAACACTGATTTTTGTGTAATTGTGAAGTTATTCTATTGTGATATAATTATCATGATTTCAAATTGTAGAAATAATCTCAGGATATGATGGTAAAATTGCATATATTTTATTTGGGTTTTGAACTTAGGTCTTTTATTAATTAGAGGTGTAATCTACGGACAATTTTTTTTTAGTTCAATAGTTAGGGATATCCGGGCTAGTTTATACATATTTCGATTAATCCCTTCCCTGGTCTAATCAAAGACTGACCATTCACGTCGGACTAGTGTATTCATGAGAGATACATTTTTCGTGATTTGACCCAAAAAAATTACCAAAATTTAAAATTATGACGTTTAGATTTACAATTCATTTATGTTAGAACTTGAGCTATCCATTGAATTTAGGGAGAAATATTTTCCTCTATCCATCGGAGTGCATAACACCTTTGGGGATAATGTAGTTACTCATTAACGTCAAAGTAGCTTAAGTAGTAATAGAGATTAGTTGTAACTTTAGACATTCTGATTTCGAATTTTAACAACTCCTTCAGACTAGTCTATGAAGGAATATATCATTGTCTCTGCATAAATGGTCTTTTTTTGACCAATCTAAAAAAAAAAAATAATCAAGATACGCATAAATTGACTCAAACACCTGTTAAACTAAAAAAAAATGAAAAATGAAAGGTACTCATCACCATAACTGTTATCAATCTACATACATGAAACAATGAAGTATAGCGTGCCATTGTCTAGGTGATGGCCGACATGACCTAACTTGTGATCAATCCAGCGAGTTCGAGAGGGCCCTCTCTTTTTCTCTTTTCTTTGAGTCAGTAATGAAAGGAAAGGAAAGGGTACTTTGTACTAGAGCTAACCAGTTGCACCGAGTAGTCTCTCTCTCTCTCTGTGACATGGATTTTCAAAGGGTGGTGGATGTACTTCCATTGGAAACACACACACATATATATGTGTGTGTGTGTACACATGCATAGGTTACAGTAATACAGGAAATAGTTAGGTAAAAAACGTAAGCATATGAACATATATTAAGAACACATTCATGCCTCTGCACACATATGCCTGTTAAGGTAGTTGTAAAATGGCAATTCTTTTGTGTTCATGCAGAAGGAAAATAGTACAAAATAAACCACGTTTAAGTGATGTATAAACTGACAAATATGCCTTTGTCTCGATTTTTATATGCAAATATTGATTTTGCACTTTTTAACATCTCTAGTTAAAAATTCTCATCACGTTTTTTCTTTCACAATTTTCTATTATAGATTCCTCACGGGTTCTTCCTCTTCTTCCTTTTCTCTTTGGCATCTCTAGTCTATATATTATGATTTAAATGAGGGCTAAATATTTGAACTTTCAATAAATGTTATCCCATTGTGAACTGAATGGATATCACAAGTTCAAGGCATGAAAAAGAAGGGATATTTGCAAGTATAGTAAGTACACGTATATCTAATTATTAGTAGAAACCCTGCAGTAAAAAAAAATCTCGTGCACTAGACTACTGCTTTATATTATGGTTAATTAGGGGTAATTCTTACCTGAAACCACGGGAGTGAAGATCCTAGAGAGAGAGAGTGAAGAGTGAGGAAAGGAAGATAAAATTCAATGTGAACAATTTTGAGAGGGATGTTAGTAGCCATTGAATGAATCTATTTGAGATAGTAGAATGAATTTATTGAACTATGTCATGTTTTATATTATAAATTTACAATATAAAATAATTATAGTATATTACAGGAAAAAAAGGCAGTTTGATTCAATTTGGTAGGGATAGTGTGCATTAATATAGATCTTGACCTCCAGAATGCGTACAACTCGAAACATGGATTCATTTGAAAGATGTGATGATGCACAAATTGATATCGTGCAAAATCAACAGTCAAGTAGATGTAAGAGTACAATGAATCAGCAGTAAATAGACAATTAAATGACAAAATAGTAATAAGAGCAAACATGCGGATTTATAGTGGTTAGGTTCGGGTGACCTATTCCACTCTCGTGAATAGCAGCGGTGGCTGAAGATCTTTATTGATGAATAAAAGTCAGCGGGAGAGTGCACTTCAGGACAATTACAATGTTTTGGGAGAGAGAAACTTGAAGTGTAGAGAGGTGTGTGAGATGTAGAGGTGTCTTGAGGTCTTAAGGTGATGTCATCTATGTAGAGAGAATTTACATTATATAGGTTTGGTGAGGCGGTGACGTGAGGAAGAGGGCAGTATTCTTTTGGTAAGTACAATCAGGGTAGGATTGGATATCCATGAATGCATATTCCGATATTCTCTACCACGTGCTCCTATCTCTTCGGGCTTCCTGGATCTTGGGTCTGAGTCGCTCTTTAACTAACTTGGGCATTCTTGATTTATTGGCCTAGCTCAATTAATTTTGGGCTCATCAAGAAGGTCTAGCAGTGTAAGGCAGACTTGACAAAATGAGCTGTGATCATCCATTCAAACTAAAACGTGGTAAACACTGACACATGATTAATTAAAGCCATTTGATTAAAAGGAAGTTTTACACATGGGACATTCTCATCAATGTGATTCTTATTAATTTAAAAAGAATAATGCTATTTGAATTTGAAAATCTAAGTAATAGAATCAGATCCTCTCTACCACCATTTCACGCCATGGTAAATCACTCATTGTTTATGGGTAACAAGTCCACTTATAGATAGGGGGTCAATGGTAAATTCATAGTAAATAATCTATCATTAAGTGAAATTGAATAAAAATATAATGTAGAACCACGTCTACATTAAATCTCGTGATTAAAAGCTTTATCATACGCAGACACAGATCGACTAGAGGAACTTTGGCATTTGGTACACAAGGTCAGCAATTCTAATGAAATCCTTTATATTCACGTGATTAACTAATGTATTCCATACACTTTCAATACGGAAGAAAGTTAATACCCGTAATAAAAATGAATGTAATCTCACGCCATGTTTATTTTATTGTGAAATTCATAAAAAATATCTATTCTGTCACATCTCACATCTCATATAACAAATAGACATATTTGCCCCTAATAGCATAAGCATTAGCACCACAAGCACATGTGACTATGCAAAGTACATGACTACCCTTCCAAAAAAAACCTACAAACAAAGCATGGGAGCTGTACGTTTGCAACCACCTAAGAGCACACAACACTTCGACATTCACAAAAGTATGGCTTGTGGGAACATCCCCATAACAGGTGAGCCATTTGCATCATACACTGCCACTTAATATAAATAAGTTCATAAAATGTTTCAGACATACCCCTTAACATTTCTATATTTACTTGCCAACCCCTTATTTTAAAAAATTGTAACAATAGGGTTTCTCTACTTACAAACAAATAAATCAAATAAAATAATGCATAAGATGTCAAACTCTTTCCCACGTTGTAAAAAAGTAATCATGTTTTGAAAATATTCTTTTGGTTAATTTATCATATTTGTTAGTATTTTTATCACTGTTATAATAGTTATTTTTATTATTTTTTTTCGTACTATAATAATAATAAAAACACCTGTAATAGTGAAAAAATAATTCCATAGACAAATCCAATATTCTTTGTTTGAACAAAATCAATCAAATGTCAACACGTGTCAATTTCTTTTCTTTCCCTCTGTCTCACACACAACTTTCCACAACCATGGCAAGACCCGCCACCTTTGTCACCACCGATCACTATCATAGTTCAAACACAAAAGTCAGTTTAAATACAAAAAAATAAGCAAAAGCCACAAGTAAATGATATTTTCACTCCAAAAATAAAATATTCACTAAAAAATGGTATATTCATCCAAAAAGTGGTATATTCACCTAAAAAGTGATATTTTTACTCAAAAGTGGTACGTTCACCTACAAATGATATTTTTGTTCAAAAAGTGAAGTTTTCACCTACAAAATGGAATTTTTATTCAAAAAGTTGAATATTGCCCGAAAAGTGATATTTTCACCAAAAAAATGGTATTTTCACTCAAAAGATTATATATTCATCTAAAAAGTGGTATATTCATGTAAAAAGTGATATTTTCACTCAAATAGTGAAACATTTACTTCAAAATTAGTATTTTCACACACAAAAAAATGGCATTTTTACTCAAAAAGTGAAATATTTCACAAAAAATGATAATTTAACCCCCCCAAAAAAGATATTTTCACCTAAAAAGTAGTATTTTCACAAAAAAAAAAATGGTATTTCACCCAAAATTTATTATATTCACCTCAAAAGTAAGATTTTCACCCAAAATGTGATAATTAACTGAAAAGGTGGTATTTTAATTAAAATAAATTATTTTAATTGAAATAATAGTAATTTAAGCTAAAAAGTGATATTTTCATCAAAAAAATGTTAATTTAACCCAAAACTCGAATATTTACAAAAAAAAAGCGATAATTTCTCCCCGAAATTGGTATTTTCACCCAAAATGTTATAATTTAACACAAAAAAATGATAATTTTACCTAAAAAGTGATAATTTCACACAAAAGTGGTAATTTCAACCAAAGAGTACTAAATTTAGCCAAAAAATAGTAATTTAACCCCAAAATGATAATTTAACTTAAAAGTGTAATCTAACCCAAAAAATAATAATCTAACCACCAACAATGTGATAATTAACACAAAAAGTGGTAATGGGACGTGCCCAAGTCGGTTGTTTTCGACTCCCAAGAAAGTAACATACAAAAATAACAGGAAGCAGGCGCACCACTCAATCATGTTGGATAGATATTGATGAGCCCGAATTTAACTGGACCAAGCCCAATGTAAGTAAACCGAGAAGTCCAAAAGAGAAAACCCAATCAAAGTCCACCAAGCAGGAGAAAGTCCAAATTGAGGCTAGTTCGACCCATGGGTATGGAAGGCATCAAGAGGAGGGCGTCAAGAGGACAACACCCAAGAGCCCAGGCCCGTTGGGCGCTGGCTTGGGTTGGCTCCCCTTCGGACGTCTCCTCCTCTC
>CM042193.1:14031376-14050899 GCA_023539305.1 Ilex asprella | reverse complement strand
TGCTAAGTTGAGAAAGTCTCGTATAAACATTTGCTAAGCCTCATCAAGAGACAAGGCCGGGCCTACTCGTTCTAGCCAGCCAAGGGCCCAGGATGGACTGGACAT
Organism: Ilex asprella; assembly: GCA_023539305.1. Classification (NCBI taxonomy): domain Eukaryota; kingdom Viridiplantae; phylum Streptophyta; class Magnoliopsida; order Aquifoliales; family Aquifoliaceae; genus Ilex; species Ilex asprella. Next base: position 14,050,794 of record CM042193.1, on the reverse strand, counting down.
CTAGGTCGTTGACTTGCATTTTTGGGGGCAGACTTGTATTCCAGAAGAATTATATTACATTGATCAAAATTAGGGACAAAAAAAAAAGACTAAATGACATGCCAACTGACGTGGAAGACGACTAACTAATTACTGTGTAGCATTAAATATCACATTGTGCAAATCAAAGAAATAAGTGAATTAATATTGTACAGTAATTAGTCAGATGCCTTCTACGTCAGCTACCATATCATTTGATAAGAGTGTCAAACGTGTCGGGTTTGTGTCAAAAATTTCTAAACACAAACCTGACATGTTTAGTAATCGTGTCGAGATGTATAAACACTAATCTGACCTAGCTATTAAATGTGTTATCCGAACCTGACATGTTTGACACGTTTAATAAACATGTCATTTTTTAGTTAACACATAACACGACATGCTAACCTACTTAACCTGTTTAACCCGGTCTGTTTATCCCACATATCAAATTCTATTTGTTTAACAACTTTAAAAAAAACAAAACATTTTATTGTATAAAATTTAAAGAATTACAAGAACAAAAAAAGAAACCAATTTCTAATAACCATTTCCAATTAAATGGCTTTAATCCATCAAATTAATCAAATTAAATCTTTTCATATTTAAAAAAAATAAATTATCAATAGGAGATAGAGATAGAAAATAGGGGAGAGATATGGAGAGTAACGGAGAGGGAGATGGAGAGAAAATACGGAAAGATAGTAAGAGAGAGGGAGAAAATAAAAATTATGCATAATTTAAGGAAGGATAAGTAAGTAAAAAAATTAAAATGTCATTTTGAATTTTGTACTTAATTACAAGATGTTTTATTAAAATTGAACTTAATAGAGTAAAATATTTATTCATATATTTTCTCTAAAATAAATCTAAAAAAATGTACGTATATCCAAAAAACTTTTTTTTTTTGTCTATTTCTTACTTTTTTCAATGTTGTCAGTAGGTCGGGTCAAGGGCCCATCTGACATAAAAGGCCAAAAAAAGGGCCTGTGGCCTCAAAATATTAGGCTATCAAGCAGTCCACGGGCTGGCCCATGACCAACTGTTGTCAAGCAAGCGGGTCCACTAATGGATCATGGACCACTTGTCGAGGCTTAACATATCCTAAAAGTATTGAAAAATGTTATTTATATCTAAAATGCTAACCAGATTAATTGTAGTCTCGTTGCATTGATATTAGACCCACAATAAAAACAATGACAATAATTAATTAGATAAACAAATTAAATCAACATTTTAGATCCAACTAACATTGTTCAATAGAATTACGTTTTTGGAAATTGGAAGTAAACTCGAAGCGATTTTAACTTCTCTGGTCATCAAAATAATTGCAAAAATCATTCTAAATTCCATGTATCTCTTTCTTTTTGCACTATATCTTATACCAGTACACTAAACTAAATTTAACTTTTGGAAGTTGAAATGTAAATTAAATTATGCAATAATTAATCTTATATAACAGATCAGAAGTTCATTAATGAAAGTTGACAATTATATTTTTTTTGCAGTGTGATTGGATTGGAGCAGCCATAATAGCTGAATAGCTGTCGGAGTCTATGCTGTGATGTGGGGAAAAGCTATAGAAGATCAGAAAGATGTCAAAGAGCATGAAACATGTAGTTTTGATGAATCCTCTGATAGAGTCCCCCTCTTCTGCAAAATACAAGTGTCCATGTATAAAGTAGCAAAATACAAGTGTTCCGACCCCACGGTCCATTGCCGGGTGATTCCAGAAATTACTTTAAGAGATCAGAGGGACATTATAATATGCATATTTGCCACAATCCAAAGCTGTCTTCGTCTCTCTTACCAAGGATTTTAGAATTGTATACACTGTCATATTAAGTAGCTGAAGGTTGAACTCATCATTTAATCAATAACTTATTACTGAAACTGACACAAACTCATATACTAATGACAGTAAAGTACAATATTCTTTTTCATCTCTCAATAAGATTCCTCCCCCAAAACTACACTAACACAGTTTAACTCAAACAACTAAAATTAAAGTCACTGTCTCCTCCGGTTTTGTCAGTGAGCACTTGAATTTGGTTTAATGAATATATTATAAAATCATCAAACTTAACCCAAATCCAATATAATTTTAAGGACTAATCTCACTTTGTACCCCAAAAAAATATTTTCATTCTCAATTTATACCTTCAAACATTAAAAATCTCAATTTACACTCTCAATGTTATTAATTGACAGCAATGCCCACCACGTCTTGTTTAGTTTTTCATCATAAATTAAAGTATGCAAGTTGTTAGTGCTTCAGACATGGACTTAGTTGAAAATTCACATACTGGTGGTGTCTCATGTGAATTGCATATGATATGATTAACCTCATTCTAATTAATAAAAATTTATTTTTGATACACAAAACAGTGTCTAATTGATCATAGACGAAGATTTTCAGCGATGGACATACCTCCTCCTCGTGCCCGAAGCAAATGCACCCATGTGCTTCAATCTTTGACAAAAAACTGAATGATAGTCTGAGTCAGATCTATATTGCTATTAATTCATAACGTTGATGGTACAAATTGAGAATCAGAGAAAGTTTTAGGGTGCAAAGTGATTATGCACTTTTTTTAAGCTGTTGAATGCACACTGGCTAGACTTCATGTGTAGTATTCATATGAGATCACTCAGCTTAAGCTTTTGTGAATCCTACAAAACCTGTATCCGAGTGGGTATATACAAGTGTGCTCTGAACCTAGAGAGAGAGAGAGAGAGAGTGAGAGAGAGAGATGAAGGTGGAGGATGTAGTGCCTTATGTGGCCATGGTGATTGTGGAGTTTTCACTGGTGGGGCTAATGGTAGAAAGCAAAAAAGCAATGTCCGATGGGATGACTAATTTCACATTCGCCTTCTACGCCAATGCTATCACCGCTGTTATTCTTCTTCCTTCCTCCTTTCTCATCCACAGGTACCCCTTCCATTAATTTACACACACACACACACACTCTGGTAGACATGCTTATATATATATATATATTGATCTTGTCTTTTCATTCGTTGTAGATCATCAACCTGTCCTCCACTCACTTTCTCTCTCCTGGGCAGATTTTTATTGCTTGGACTAATTGGGTATGTAACACAACTACCTACCCTATAACAGCTAAAATTTGTTGATGCTTCATAAAGTTTATTATATAGAATCATTAAGTTGAAATTTACACTACACGTACACGTCTCTGGGTCATGCATAATGTTATGAAACTAATTAAAATGTTTGTGAAGATTTTACTGATTGATACAAGTTTCCTATAGTTTCTTGGTGCAGATATTAGGGTATGCAGGAGTTCAGTATGCCTCTGCATCGCTTTGCTCGGCTATGCTCAATCTCATCCCAGGTTTCACCTTCGTGCTTGCCATTATTTTCAGGTTATAGCCTCCTCTCACTACAAATCTATTCAGTTTTTTTTTTTTGAGTTTAACAATTAGGGTGTCCAGACCAGTTTACGTACACATCGACTAATCCATTTCTTTGTCCGGTCAAAGGCATTTCTCATAGGTGGTCCCAAAGAATTGCTAAGAGTCGAACTCGAGATGTCTAAATTTATAGTTCGTCCTTGTTACCAGTTGAGTTATCCATTGAGGTTAAATTTATTCAGTTTCAGTTGAAAAATGAAAAACAAACAATTTCTTCATGGTTTTTTAAATAATTTGTAACCAAATTAATTTGAAAATGGAAGAGAGATAGGGAATTGAAAATGGTGATTCCCTGCCGGTTGGTCTTTTACATTGCTGGAATTGAGGTATAAATATAGTTTCCCAATCTTATTGTGGTCCATGGATATGACTAGATCTAGTGGCAAATGGTTGGTTTTTGTGACCAAATAAAGTGTAAATTGTTTGTTTCTTTCCTAGTTGGATGTTACGTACGTCTGTATATAGTTTATCCCTATGCATCGAATTTCTCTTGTTGATCGTCCCGTTTTCATTTTTCTATGTTCTATGACACAATGAACAGAATAAAAATTAGTTCACATCGCTATAACACCCATCTTCAAAATAAGTTATGACAATCAACTTCTGATGAGATTTAAATCATAGTGACTGATCAATAACAATTATTTGATTCTAAACTGATTCAAATTGGTGATTTAGGATGGAAAAAGTAGATTGCAGAAATGCAAGTACACTGTATAAATCAATCGGGACTGTAGTGTCGGTCGTGGGGGCTCTCATTGTGACTCTCTACAATGGTCCCTTGATTCTGAAGACCCTGCACCCACATTCAAAATCCCTTCATCTCCACAAACCACAGTCGGACTGGCTCATTGGAGGGTTACTTCTTGCTATTGACTCTCTGACTTCTTCAGTATTTATCATTGCACAGGTACAGTACTAAAGTGAAAAAAACTTGGATTTAATTACGCTACAGAATGAGGTAGATAGTAAAAATAACAATCACTAATTACAACTTTAAAATAAATTTTAGATTCAATCCTAATATCCCACGAATATGTCTTTAAGGTAAAACCTTACTATACTCAGAATCATAATCGAATTAAAAAACTTCCATTTAAAGCGAAAATGGGAATGACTAATACTCTTGAATGTTTTCAGGCATTGATCATTAAGAACTACCCAGCAGAGCTGTTTATTATGTTCTTTTACTGCTGTGTTGTGGCCATCCTTTCTGCAGCTGTCTCTTTGATTCTTGAAAATGACCTGAGCTCTTGGAGCTTACAATCTAATACCAGGTTGATTGCTGTTATATACTCGGTAAGTTGATAAAAACAACTTTTCATTGCTGTTGAGAGGTATTTATATTAGTAAAAATCATCTAAAGCTTAAAGTTCTATGTTGTGAGCCTATCAACCCATGGCTGCCTTTGGCGGGCTGAATCGTGGGTCGACCCTAATGGGTCTGTTTATATTTTTAAATGTTTTTCGCATTTATACTAATTTACTTTAATTTCTATCCAGAGCTTTTTATATAAATTAATCAAGATCAAAGAACACTAGCAACAACTACATCGACAACTTCGGCTATTCAATATGTTTTGAATTTTTGGTGGACTAATGGGTTGTGTTGTGGGTTTACTTCACGGGCTGCATTCACAAGGCTAACCGGTCTATGCAATAAAAAAACTTAGTCCATAGCTATACCCGTTGGGCTACCACGCTATCCACGGACCGTCACATGATATTCTGGCCCGTCACGAGCCATTTCTCTGGGGCCTAATCTCAGTCACTAATATTTTTGGTAATGCTTTATGATAATACACAAAATTAAATTTATGCACCGCCTGTTGAATAATTAATATAGGGGGATATATACAGTAAATATAAAGATGAGATCCACACAAGCAACATAGATATAAAGTGGTTCGGTTAAGGTGATCTACTCCACTTTAAAAACGGCAATAGTGATTGAACAACTTTATTAATAAAGTAACTGAGGGGAGAGCGAGAGCACGGAAAAACTCTTGGTGTGGTGAGGCAACTATGAGAGAGATAACTGTGTGTGAGAGATGGAGATGTGTAAAAGATATCTCAAAAAACTTACAATTTTTAGGCACACAGTCTTATTTGAGGAGGTGACGTGAAGGGATAAGTGACTAGTCATTCGGAGTAAATAACTATAGCTAAAGATATGTACAATTAGAAATAGTCTTGATCTTTGAGAGTGACTATTCCGATGATTGCTCCCTAAGTGCGCTGACTTCTTGGATCCTTTGAATCTTAGGCTGGGCCAAATTTACGAACTGGATTTGACCTACTTTGTAGCTAATTTGGGCCTGGACCTAGACCCAATTGAATTTGGGGTCATCACTTTACAATATAATGTTTTGTCTAATATGCTTTTTGGTGGTTTTTCTTTGTAACAACATAGGGACTTCTTGGCTCTGCTTTCCAAGTCACAGTAGGCGCATGGTGCCTACGCAGAAAGGGGCCTCTTTTTGTGGCTATGTTTCATCCCTTGGGGGTCGTCATTGCCACTGCCATGGGTATCATCTTCTTAGGTGATGCTTTCTACCTCGGAAGGTACTCTCTCTCTCTCTCTCTCTCTCTCTCTTTCTGGCCGAGTTACATGTCATTCACGATTACAATTGAATGTTACGCAGTTTGTTGGGATCCATTGTCATTGTTATTGGATTTTACTCGGTGATGTGGGGAAAGGCCAAAGAAAGAAAGCTGGTAGAAGGGGAGGAGAGAGGCTTAGACTCGAGCAACGGGAAGACCCCTCTCTTGCGAACTCATGTCCAGGAACCACCTTTAGTGCAATAAATCAAAATCAGAATCTCTATTATTCGATTCTTGCTTTTTTGTTCAATCCAACATTTTTTTAAACTAGCAATGCATTGTTGAAAGATTTGATAAAGCCCATAAAAAAATCTAATTATTTATTTAAATTAGATATTATATCATATTATTATTCTTAAATTTTTTATATTCTCTTTACAACTATAAACATGTAATTGACTCATTTTTTGTTTTCTTTCGTTCGAGCTACCAAGTAGTATGAGTTACAGGATTTTATTTTCTCGATTATTTTTTTTTTTGTTTTTCTTGCCTCAATAAATTTTTACCAAATTATTTTGATTGTGAATGAAGATAAAAGATAAATATATCAGTTTTTGGGCATTAAAGATGATATTATATCAATAATGTGTATTAATATTAGAATTTTGGAAAAAAAATAATAATATTATTTTTATATATCATGTTAAACATAACATGACCATTCAAAAATTTACATGATATGTTAGAGATTAATTTGTTATTTAAATAAAAAAAAGATATAATTATAATTTGTATATTTAAATATCAAAGGATATGGTAGCCTTTATAGTTTTTTATAAGGGCAAAATAATGAATCAAAATTTTTTCAAACTAAAATACTTTTATTAGTAATATAAATATAAATTGAATGGTGATTTATTTATCCTTAGGAATTAAACTTACTCTCATATCTGGCCAAGTTTGGTCATAATCATGGAAAAAAAAACAGAAAGAATGACAATCGAATGAATTCCATTGGCGATAAAAACTCGGCTTTTTTTTTTTTTTAGAGAAAAAGAAGTTTGATCCGTTTAGACCAGTGTTATCAGAATCGGACTGAATCGGCCGGTCGGACCGGTTCAACCGTGAACCGGTACCTTAGCCGGTCCGGTTCCCTAATTGGACCGTTTAAGGAAACAAACCGGAAAACCGGCCGGTTTTGGTAAAAAACCGTGAATCGACGGTTTTATAAAAACCGGGCGACTTAATGCCCAATTAAAAATTAAACTATTTCTTTGTATTTTGGACTTTTTTGGCCCTAAATCGCAGAATAGAGGGGAGGGGCACCACTTCAGCAGGCAAAATAGCATGAGAGAAGCACCTCGATCAGCTACCAACGACCACCGATCAACTACCAGCGACTACTCATCAGTTACCAGCGACCACTGATCAGCTACCAGCGACCACCTCGATCAGCTACCAGCGACCACCTCGACCAGCTTTTGCAGCATCATCTGCATTCTCAAAGTTCACAAAACCAAAACACTTGCAAGTTCTTGATTCTTGGCTGGTATGTGCTTGTTTTACTTGAGTTTTAGTATAATTTCGATTAACGAAGCTAAAAAAATGAAAAATGCAGAGGATTTTTTTGTACGAATTGTTGTATTTATATGTTTCTGTGATGTTTTAGATGTAACTAGTTTGGATCTATGAGTTCTTGATTCGTGTGTAACCAGTCCACAACACTGTGTTTTTAATCTTGAAGAAAGATTGGGATTTTGATACTAAGATTTAATTTGAGGCGGGGCTTTCTTTGATGAAGTGGGTAAGATTTTTGGATTTGAATGTAAAATTTATGCATGAATTTCCTTCTAGACTATGAAGTTGAGGAAAGATTTGGATTTCAACTATTTTTTTTTTTATGTTCTCGTGACTGTTTGGGTTAATTTATGCCCTATTGAAGAGTTCTCTCCTCCGGTCTAGTGTCGTTCATGTCGGAACCAGGGAATTAATGAGAATAAATCTTTCAAAGTCTAGTCTTAAGGAGTTGGCAAGTTTTCAATTCATTAATTTTATGACAAATTGTATGTATTTTAGACATATTTTATATTTTTTAACTAAATTATTATGTTTTATATTTATTGTATATATTTTTTAATTTTTTTATTATATGGCCGGTCCGACCAGTGACCCACCGTTTGAACCATTGAACCATTAATCCAGTCCCCTAGCCGGTTCGATGACTGGTCCGGTTCTGATAACATTGGTTTAGACCCCATGCTTATTAGGCAACTTTTTCATCAATTTTTTTAGCATAAATAACTTTTATCAGCACTAAGAAAAAATTAAAAAATTAGGCTTATCCAAGGGCGTCCAAGGAAAACGGATTTTTTCGAAAACACTTCAAACAATTCCAAAAACTTTTTACACTCTGATTTTTTTATTTCAATTTTCAAACTGTTTTGTTCTAAAAAAAATCAGTTTCAAAAAGACCCACTGTCACAGATAGAATTTGATGGGCCAAGCCCAAAGACCCAACTCATGTTACAAGCCCAAGAGGCCCAACTCCAAGAGGCCCAGCAAATGCAACCCAATGTGGTCAACCCGGTCAAGTTCATCATGTTCAAGGAGCTACATCAGCATGGAGCAGCTCATCAAACTCAAGGAGCTACATCAGGAGGGGAGCATGCAAGGTCATCCAAGAGCCTTCTCCTCTCCACCTTGGAGTCTAAGAGCTGGAGAGCCTCCTCCTCTCGAACTTGGAGTAAGGGTCATTCAGGAGTCCCACCCTCACCGCTTGGAGAGAGCCAACCTGCTTTCACCTTTGACCAAGTCCTTCGGAGAGTACCATAATTTTTCTGCCGTTGAGGAGAGGAGGGGTCGTCAGACTATTTAATACCATTAAGTTGCCCATAATGATTGACTATGCAATTACTACGCAAACGACTATAAATTGTAAGCCCCCCAATACTTGGGGGCAGATCACACAAAAGCAAGCTCATCTCCTCCATCTCTTGTAATTTTCTACTCCCCCAAACACACCGGAGTTAATAAAAATACCGGCGAACTTAGCCATTGAAAGTGGACGTAGGTCTTGATTGACCGAACCACTATAAACTTTGTCTTCTCTCTCTCTACTTACTTTACCGTATTTTATATTATTTATTTAGCTGTGGTATGCAAACCAATTTGTACATCATCAAAATTTCTTCGTGTCTTTTTATAACGATGGGAATTGAGCCTCATCACATATCCTACACATTGATAACTATAATTACAAATCTCGAATAATTGTATTGTGAGTCTATAATCATAAGATCAAGCTAAGCTCGAGATATTTCTAGTTAATTTTGCACACAAGGCATACAAGATCACAATATAAAGTTTGGGAAATAGAATATATCCCAAATTTTCATCTCAAATGAAGAGAGACTGTTGGATGTGTGGATCTCATCAACTGTTTTAAATGAGACTCATTGATCTAATGATCCTCCTTCATTTGAGATGCAAATTTGAATTACATAGTATTGCTCATAAAATTTATGAATTTAATTGGGGAATCACTTTAAATTATAATTTCAACAATCGAATCGATATCTGGACAATCTCCTCTCATTTCCCATTTGGGAATTCTATTCGACTCTTCTTTCGGTCTTTTATCGGCTTAATTTTTTTTCATTGTAAAATGGGGCTATTTTGTAATACATAAGGAACATCAAATTGGATAATCAACCTCTAATTATGCTTGTAGATCGAATTCTGATTTAAATCCGAATCTAATTTGTTGGATATTGATTAATTTTTTTTTTGAAATTTGAATTCAATATCTTACATTTTTCGAATTGTTCTTTGCACACAAATGTACTTTCTTGGAAGTCTTACAACCCTCTATGAGACATAGGACAACTTTGAGCTTAAGGTCGAAATTCTAAAAAAAAATGTCAGTAGGTCAAAATAGTTCTTGGTTACGGGCCCTAGATAATCCACGTTTAAAAACAGGGAAACAGGGAAGAAAGAAATATTTGGATTTAAATATACTAACATTTCAATCCAATTATGATCCGAACCAAATTATTTATATATTTTTATATAAATTTAATAATTATTTAAGTATAATTTGTTAAAATTTAATTATTCGAATCGGATCAAATTATCAATTGAATTCTAAATTATTAACAAATTCGAATATTATGAAAATAAAATCTATGAATTATCGTTTCCATCTTTTTAAAATCGGATTTAAATTAGTAAAAATTCGATCCATACCTAACTCATTCACGGGAGTACCTACCTCTCTAATTGGTTGCTTCTCTTTGTCGATTCCGAAGAATATTCACCACTCTTAGTCAACCAAGATTCCTACCACCAATCGCTAGTCGCTCCAGCTGTATTGGTGGGGCCTACGAGCGGAATCCAAAATGACAAGGTAGACCGGAGAAATTGCAGCCATCCCGGACAAGTTTGAGAGAGAGAGAGAGAGAGAGAGAGAGAGGAGATGGGGATGAAGGATGCAGTACCATTTGTGGGTATGGTGATGTCTCAATTTGCACAAGCGGGACTAATCATAATAAGCAAAGAAGTTCTATCCAGTGGGATGACCAATTTTACCTTTGTCTTCTACTCCAATGCTATTGCCTCCCTTATTCTTCTTCCTTCTTCCTTTCTCATCCACAGGTACCCCCTCTCTCTCTCTTTCTCTCCTCACACCCAAAGACACACATGCACACACACTGATAATTCAGAAAGACTATTGAAGTAGTGTAAATCTTTTCTTTTTTATATTGATTTTGAATACAGGTCAGACCGTCCTCCACTCACTTTCTCTCTCGTCGCTGGATTTTTCTTGCTGGGCGTTCTTGGGTATGTAAGACTTGGTTATATCATAGTACCCATTTGTAGAAATTGTATCTATGTTTCGAAAAAATTGTGCTTCATTCATGACTAGTTTTATGGAATTAAAATCTTGGTTTATCATAGCATTCCCTTACAGAAATTGTAATTAAGTTCCAAAAAAAATTATGCTTGAATCGTGATTAATATATGAAATTGAATTTATCTAACGAACAGTAACTGGTATTCTTTTTTCTAGTTGTTTAGCGCAGCTAACTGGGTATGCTGGAATTCAGTATACCTCGGCTTCATTTGCCTCAGCAATGCTCAACCTCATCCCAGGATTCACTTTTGCTCTTGCCGTCATTCTCAGGTTCTACCCTTCTCTCACCTATTTCGGGGTGATCATAGAGGGGACGTGGATTAGCAAAATTATTTGTTTTGTATTTGTGTGATTTAATGACAGTTAATTTGTAGTAGAAACATGGATTGAGGAGTTGGATTTGAATTTGGATAATCGAGTTTAGGGGTGAACTAAATTTGTTTTGATTTGAATTCCAGGGCAACACTTTCATGCTGCAAAATACTTCAGTGTTTTTGGTTGGAATTTGAGTAAATATGTTGCTGGTGCACTTTTATCATTAGTTTAGGGCTTCAATTTGCTTGTTAATCGTCTTTTGTCAGTAGAGGGGTAGGCCCTAGGGGGTAAGATTCTGTGCTTTGCAGATAGTGATATATTCCACATAATGCGAATCAAAATGGTAGATTTGTTCCAAGATCATTTTTGAACTTCTATCTTGATTAATCTGTTCATTAGTTGATACAACGAATTTCTTAAGTTTGCACTGGAACTTTCAATTGCGAGCCACAAATTTGCTTATGCAGAGGTGAATGGTTTGAGCCCTTCCACCCTTTCATATTCAATTAGTTCTTTGATGCAGAAAAGTTCATGTTCAATTTGATCTTAATCTGCAATGCAATGTTAGGGGAGTGAAAAATGGAAAAAATAGAAAAAAAAAATACTTTCTGTTTGATGTTGAAAATAATGCTTTATATAGTAAAGCCTGCATTCAAGAACCTAAGTTTTGCTCATCTCGACTCTAAATAAATATTCGATGTTCTGTCTTTGTTCCCATCTTTATCTTCTATTTGTGTTTGGGGGTAAGGATGGAGTGGGAGTGGCATTGTTGATGTACAAAGCTGCGTTAAAATGTTTATAATCTTAATATTCGAGTACAAATTAGACTGGTTCTGCCCGAACTAAAACTACTGCTGTTTGGTTTGTATACCCGATAGTGGCTTGTATGGACACCCCCAAAGTGATAGATCAGTAGTTGTGATGTTCATTTTTAGTGAAAGGTAATCAGGATAGTTCGTTCTAGTGATACTTGGCTGACTTTCTCATAGTAAAGCTCTGACAGATCTTACTGCAGCCTCTCTGCATGTCATTTTGTCCATGATTCTTCAAGTCCCTCGAGTTAGAGGCGCGTATCCTCTCTATGCCCCATGAGGAAACTTTTTTGGTAACTACCAAAAAATTTAAGCTATATTTTGTAATCCTACCTGTAGTCACCTAATGAAATAAAGTGAAATTGTAAATCATAAGCTGATTGGTTATACTATTCACACGTGTGGTTTTAGGATGGAAAAGCTGAACTTTCGAAGCTCAAGTACCTTGGCTAAATGCATAGGAACTGTAGTGTCAATCATTGGAGCTTTCATAATGACTCTCTACAAAGGCCCCCAAATTTTAAGGACCCCATCATATTCAAAGTTCCATCATCAGCATGTTCTTTTACAACAATCGAACTGGATTATTGGAGGACTGTTCCTTGTAGTTGACTGTGCTGTGACTTCAGCATTTCTTATTGTACAGGTAAGGTAGTTGTTTAAAAACTCTCTTAAATATTGGAAACCAAATCAATATAAAATTATAAATTTTCGCTTTCAAATGACTATCTTTTTCCCCTCGTTTTTAGGCACTGATCCTTGAGAGATACCCGGCCGAGCTGATTATAGTCTTTTTCTACTGCTTCTTTGCCGCCATTCTATCTGCTGTAGTCTCTTTGATTTCAGACAGAGACCTCAGTGCATGGGCCTTACAACCTATCATGAGATTGATTGCTGTTATATACTCGGTAGGTTGATAAAACTATGTATTTAACTATGGCACGTAAAGATGATTAGTTCCGAAGAAATTTGATTGATGGGCCTGTATTTATTTCTTGCTTTGGTGGTTTATTCTTTGCCCTCTATTGTCTTGTCTCAGATTCAGATGGGAACCAAAATCCTTGGTCACATCAATGCGAGCTGCAGTATGACGTATTGAATAAAATACACTCACTGCGGATGCTTCTAAAGAGCACCATTATTTTACTCACTGGTTTTACATATTTTCTTACATCACGCTGGTGGCTTTCTTTGATAAATTTTCAGGGAATTATTGGTTCTGCATTTCAAGTCAGTGTAAACACATGGTGTGTGCACCAGAGAGGGCCTCTTTTTGTTGCTATGTTTCATCCCTTGGGGATTGTTATTTCAGCTGCATTTGGTATCATCTTTTTAGGTGATAATATCTACCTTGGCAGGTACAGTTTCGAGTTACCTTATATTACATAAAGATTGGCTGATACAGATTGTTGCGTTGGTTTTCCTGCCTTTTCATTTTCTATTCTCCCTCTTCCTACCCACCCCCTCTCTGTTTTTCAAGTTTGCAATTAGGAAGGGTCATTGACCATCAGATTTGAACTTTGTGCAGTTTGGTGGGATCAGTTGTTATTGTTATGGGGTTTTACTCTGTGATATGGGGAAAGACCAAAGAAGCAAAAATTGTGGGAAACAATGAGATAAGGAGACTAGGATTGCCCAGTGAAAAGGCCCCTCTCTTGCAGATCAATGTCGAGGAGACATGTGTTTAGGTCAATTAACCAGGGCAAAGGTCCGTATCTTTCCATAAAAGGTGGTATCTCCATTTTTCTTTCCTTCTGAAGGATACTATATAAGGAGACCAGAAATGTTTGTGTTTTAGGAAATTTTTTTGTTTGTAGATTTTCTAACATTTTGGCATCAAGGTTCAGCTAAGCTTTTTTAAAAATTTTTTTTTTGCTTCACTCAGGCCCATTGGAGCATAAGTCAGAATCAATGTGAGAAAGGTTTGCAAAAGGTAAATCAAGTTATTTGAACCACTCTGACATATAGTTTGATTAATTGCCATACAACTGGCTGAAAGTGCCCAAATCTCATTTAAATGGCCATGAATGTATTTCCAAGTTTAAGTCAAGGCTACATTGCAGGTGTAACCATTATCTAGAATCCTGAACGCATATGAGAGTTTGAATATAAATAAACTATTTTCTTAGGACTTCCTGTAGATGGAGGAGGGCAGACTTTACATTACAAACTCACGACACGGAGTGCAGCTATCTAAAAAATGGTTTTGTTGTTCAATGATGGTCATCTCAGAAAACATAACACAAATCCCTGAACAGTTTTGATGATATTTCCGGTTTACTTAAGTGGCTTCCATCCTAGACAGTGGAAGCTTAATCCATCAAAGTCTATTGAATGTCTGCACATTGCATGTAGCAATGATCATCTCTCTTAGGTTTATGTAGGACTGTGACATCTGAACATTTATGTAAGGGTGAACTAGCTTTTTTTTAACTGAGTTGGACAAGCCATTTGTGTGGTTGTGTGTCTTCTTTCATGATTTTGTTGCCATAAAAGAAAAGTTCCTGCAGGAAAATTGTCAATGAGGAGAGCTTTGAAACAAAATCTAGGGCAAGAAATGGGTTCTTACAGCAACTAAACAAGTTTAATAAGAGCTAGAATTTCTGGTATCAGTTCCCATAAATAAGAATCTTGTTGCAGCTGCAAAAGATATTTTTATATGATTCCAGTATAGAGAACAGAAGACTGTATGTCTCTGAAACTTGTTGATCTTGTTTCTGCAATCTGTGTGGCCAATTAAATCTTCCTAGGAGAGTCCTTCTGGACAAAATATTCCACTTAATATCACTCTAAGCCAAGGCCATACTTTTTAATTCAAATAAAGGAGTCAAGAGACTATATAGTTAAGATATCACTGACATATTGTCAACGTCTGTATGCTGAAGGGGACGATGTTGTTGGTATCCTTTCTAGCTAACGAAGGAGATTCCATTACTTGGATTGATATGTTTATTTCCCATGTCTATGTCAATGTGTATCTTAGGATTATATGAAATGGATCAGCAGGACCTTATTATCTTATGCATTTATCATGAAAGATTAAAAGCTTTTCATTTTTTATTTGCTGTTATTGTTGCTGAGCATCAGCTTATGCCTGCAGGGTGGACAAGCAATCTATGTTACGAACACACACATTTTCTTGATTATGCAATGGGAGTAATGAACATGAGAGGCACTATCAAGATAGAGCACTCCTTTGCAGTTGAGTCCCTTTTTTTGGGATCAATACTATCATACGCTTAAGGTTATTTGGGAAGGTATGATACCTCCTGAACCTGTGAACCATGCCAGTCGTTGATGTGCCTCTTTACTTCCAATACCAATAGGAATTGTAAGATCATTCTGATACAGTTAAAGAGTGGGAAATGAGATTACCTTTGTTTTGTAATTTACTGCTATTATGCATTAGAAGGATATATCGAAAAACCTATTGTAATCGTGATAAAACTTTTTTTTTTTAATGTGATCGTGATAAAGCTACAATAACTTTCTTCGACTGGCCTAAATTAACTGTCAACCAAAAGACACTCCCAAAGAGAGTTTTACACCTCTGGGTTAACCATAGAAGTAATCAGAGATGTACCCATTTTGGATCACTGTGGTACAAATAGTAGGAGAACATGTGCTTAAGTTTTCTCCACATAAAACCCCAGTAAAACACAAATAAATATGACACTCTTTCTCCTGTTCAAAAAGCTCCACCCTTAGGGTTACCTCCTCCTCTCTCTCTCTCATATGTGCTTTCGAGGGACACACACAGAAAGAGGCACTCAGAGAGAAAGAGACATGGAGTTGGAGATGAAAGCTATGTGCCTATGTTTGGAGAATTGGTAGTGATGGTTATAGTGAAAGCTTGCACGGTTGAACTGACTATCATGGCAATTGGCAAGCACAGTTATGTCAACAGGGATGAGCCCGTTTGAATTTGTTGGTTTGACACATGCATGGTATCTATATTTGCTGATAAAGCAAGTAATGTGTACCTTTCACATCTTATTTGCTGATCAGGGCAAGTAATGTGTAGCTTTCATATATATATATTTTTGCTGATCAAGCAAGTAATGTGTAGCTTTCACATCCACCTCCATGGTATTACACCATGGTCTTTATCGTATTTTTCACATCAAACGTTCATGACTCTTTTTTTTTTTTACCTTAGTTTATATTCATTTTACCAACTATCTCGACTACGTTGCATGATGTAGTAATACCAACTCCATCTCACATATCTTTTAAAAGTGAGCAAAAAGGATTAGAAACCATGTGTGATTATCATCAATGCGAGCGTATCCATCTTTCTAATCATGTTGACAAAATTCTGCAATAATTAAATTGGGTAATTTTTCAGAAGTAAATATTTATGTCATTCACGTAATATAAATGAATTGTAGTCCAGTTAACAGAGTGGCATATTTTGTAATTTTTTATTAAAAAATTTGATGGAAGTAGACAAAATAATTTCATTAATATAATTCGAGAGTTCATAATTCAATTGAAATTAAAAAAAAAGTTTAAGAAGTTAGTTGATATAATGATCATAGTTTGAAAACTACACATGTAATTTACTTATAAATAAATTACGAAATTAGGATAAGTTTTTTTTTTTTTGGGAAGTCGAAATTAGGATAAGTTATTAAGCCCCAATACCATAATATGCCAAATTTAGTACTCCACCAACTATATTGTGCTCACTGCTCAGGCTGTCCAACGATCTCGTGACACTCTCTCTCCTCTGATCTATCTTTCAACGGCAACGGCAACGGCAACGGCAACAGCAACAGTTATTCTCTCTCTTCAATGGCCACAACAGTTTCTCTCTGTTTCTCCTTCGACCCACAGCCTCACTATTACCACCATAACCGCCTCGACCACACCACTCACTTCAAAAACCAAGCACGATTCTTTTCCCCGAAACACACTCACCCACTTGTTATCTTCCTCAAATCTGACCGTTATAACCTCATCTCTTCATTCTCTACATCCCACTCTTCTTCTTCGTCTTCAACCTCACCATCAATTCTCCAAAACCCACTTCTTTCAGGGCGTTTTCTCACCAATGAAGAGCTTGAAAAGCTTCAATCCCTTGAGGATTTCAGATATTACCACGAATTGGAATCTGGGTCTATGTGGGTTCGAGTGATGAGGCAGGAAGAGATGGACATGACTGTTGAGTTGTTGGCAGAATCTGTTGCAGAGTCCATGTTGTTGCCTAAGAGATATGCGAGATTCTTGGGGTTCTTGTTGAAACGGTACATGATTAAGAGGAGAACTCGGATGCCCCACTCTGCGATACTCGTTGGGTTCTATAGAGCAGGTGAAGAAGAGGATTTACAGTTGGCAGGGACCGTGGATGTTTGTTTTGACAAGAAGGGTGCTAATGCTTCTCCTCCCACACCAAGTCCTCCAAATGATTCACCATATATCAGTAATATGGCGGTAAAGAAGCCCCTTCGAAGGTGTGTATCGTTTCATGGGTTACTGGATTTTATAATTTTCATTCCAAAGTATAGTTCTTGGTTGAAATTTGATAGGTTCTTTGAGTTGATGCAATAAGATGTTTATATGGCCTGTCAATTAGGATTGTCAGACATGCTTTTGATACAATTTGTTCCTTAAATCTTATCATTCTTTGAAGAACATGTGAGGCTTCTAAGGAATTAAGGTGACATTAGTTGTTCAATATGATACGGTTTTGTCAAGGATATGGGTAGCTTCTTGCATGTCCATGTCAATAGAGGAATTCGAGAAGATATTGTGTCTGAATGAAGTTGAAAGTGATAATAGGAAGAAAAAAACTGCTAAATCCATCTGTTGATTCGTTTATGTTGAAATTGTGCATGCTCGGTCTTATTAATTAACTACTCAGTTTGTTCTTGGCAATCACAAATCTATACTATCATCATTTTATTATCGTATGTGAGCTTCATTTTTTATCAGTGTGCTCAGTCTGTATTAAGTTAGAACCATTTAACATATAGGTTTGCTGATTTCTATTTTAGGCACTGACCCAGCAAAAAAGCCAATGTGCTAGTTTCATAGTTTGTGTTCTCTCCGTGTCAGTTTCTTTGTTGGATAAATGATACTTGTTAAAACACCCCTCATTCTACCTCCCTGATTTAAAGTCAAAGCACTATCGACATGATAATTGTACTGGAGTCAGTATGATGTAAAAATCATGATTCAATAATGTAATGATAAGCTGTTTGAGAACAAAATGTGAATGGTTTATGTTGGTATTGTCTATGGGGCACTATTCCAGAATTATGCCAAAGTCTTCAGCAATGCGGTTAGATGACCTGTAGGTCAGGAATTCTGTCTCATCTCTTTCCTTTTTCAGAAGGGGCATTGGTTGGCATCTTCTTAAGGCAAGTGAGGAACTAATCTCTCAAATGAATTCCTCAAGGGAGGTTTACTTGCACTGCAGGATGATTGACGAAGCTCCATTCAAAATGTATACAAAAGCAGGTTATAGTATTGTTAAGACAGATAGCATCTTGATCTTGTTGACATTGCAGAGACGGAAGCACTTAATGCGCCAGCAACTTCCAGTCTCAAACAGACTTTCTGAAATGGATATCTTGGATTCTAATGAGGAACGTCCTTCATGATTGGATGTGGTAAAATGGAACATACTTTATGAGGTACCGGCGGTTAGTACTACATGTATTTTTTTTTGTCAAAGAAACACATAGTTTCCCTGTACTGTAGCATTTTTCCTCGTGAATCACGGTTGTAAATTGTCCAAGTTGTAGAATACGTTTCTTTTATTTTAAATTTGTAGAAATCCGTATGTGCTTTCGAGGGACACACACAGAGAGAGGCACTCAGAGAGAAAGAGAGATGGAGATGGAGATGGAGATGGAGATAAAGCTATGTGCCTATGTTTGGTGAATTGGTAGTGATGGTTATAGTGAAAGCTTGCACGGTTGAACTGACTATCATGGCAATTGGCAAGCACAGTTATGTCAAGAGGGATGAGCCCGTTTGACTTTGTTGATTTGACACATGCTTGATATCTATATTTGCTGATCAAGCAAGTAATGTGTAGCTAGTAATGTGTAGCTTTCATATCTATATTTGCTGATCAAGCAAGTAATGTGTAGCTTTCATATCCACCTCCATGGTATTACACCATGGTCTTTATCGTATTTTGCACATCAAACGTTCATTACTCTTTTTCTTTTTCTTTTTTTACCTTAGTTTATGCTCGTTTTACCAACTATCTCGACTACGTTGCATGACATAGTAATACCAAGTCCATCTCACATATCTTTTAAATGTGAGCAAAAAGGATTAGAAACACAATCTCCACTTTTTCTACCTTCTATTTATGCATATAAATTTATCTAGAATCTTATTAAAGAACAATAGCATGCCCCC
>CM042193.1:14016501-14031276 GCA_023539305.1 Ilex asprella | reverse complement strand
AAGCTTTAACAATTAATTATTATTTTACCCCTTCAATTAAGTTTTTTTATATATAATTTTTTTTTTTGGGTTTTACATTCTCTCCCCATTAAGGGAATTTCGTCCCCAAAATTACACTAACATGCACATATAACAACACACACATGCAAAAAGCCATTCAATACTTTATAACTATAAGAGATGTACCTCCATCCTCGAACAGAATCGGATAGTGTCCTCATGCTTCCATGTCGCCTCCTCCACCCCATGGTGTTGCCACAACACCTTCACCAGCCTTACAGTCTTGCCACGCAAAACTTGTTCTTGGTTGTCCATAATACGCACCGGTCCCTCCTTGAAGGTTCCATCCGCATCAACCACCAGTTCACCCAATCTACCACGTGTGTAGGATCTAGAGTGTACTTCCGGAGCATAGAAACATGGAACACCATGTGAACACTAGATAAATTTGACAGTGACGCCAATCGGTAAGCGACTGTACCAACCATCTCGAGTACATCAAAGAGCCTGATGTACCTTGGTGACAACTTTGTCTGCTTTCCAAACTTGACCACTCCCCTCTTAGGCATCACCTTCAAGAAGACATGATCATCGACCTCGAACTCCAGAGGTCACCGCCGTCTACTGGTGTAGCTCTTCTGTCGACTTTGAGCCATGAGAAGACGCTTTCGAATCAAGTCCACCTTCTCTGAGATGCCTCTAATCATATCAGGACCCATTGAGGGTCTCTTTCCAACCTCCGTCCAACAAATTGGAGAATGACACGGCCTTCCATAAAGTGTCTTATAAGGTGTCATTTGTATACTCGCCTAATAACTGTTGTTATAGGTGAACTCCACTAAGGATAAATGTTTCTCCTAGCTACCCTTGAGATCAATGACGCATGCCCGTAGCATGTCCTCTAAATTCTTTGTAGTCCTTTCTGATTGACCGTTTGTCTGGGGATGAAAAATGGTGCTCATCATCAACTGCGTCCACATGACTCGCTAAGAACCTAGGGTCCCGATTTGATACTATAGATACGAGCACACCATGTAACTGGACTACCTCTCGTATGTATAACCTATAGAATTCTTCGAGTGTGAAGGTCATCCGAACTGCCAAAAAATGTGTTGACTTTGTAAACCGGTCCACTATCACCTTCATTGCGTCATGCCCCTGCGATGTCCATGGTAAATGGGTCACAAAATTCATCGTGACGTGCTCCCACTTTTACTTAGTCACCTCCAAAGGTTTGAGCAACCCTGCTGGTCTCTGGTACTCAGTCTTGACCTGTTGACACGTGAGACATCTACTAAGAAAATCTCCAATGTGCCTCTTCATCCCACTCCAATAGTACTGGCGACGAAGATCACAGTACATTTTCGTGCCACCTGGATGCACATCAAAACAGGAACAATGAAACTCTATAAGGATCTCCTCTCTCAGATCCGCAGACTAGGGAACCACAACCTTTCCCCTGAACCAAAGACTACCATCCACATGAATGGCCTAGCCCTCGTCATCTGTACCCGATTGTACCCTGTCCCTAATGGACAATATGTCAGTATTCTAGTTCTGGGACTCGATCACTTTACTCAGTAAGGAAGACGTAGCTGTAATTACTAAATTTTTTTTATTATTATTATTATTTTATTTTGGTACATTGGCCACCTAAGAGTAATTATATATGCAAGGATAAAAATAATTAAAGAAGAATAATATGTTTCTAATAAAAGTTTTGTCCTATAGAGACTTATTAGGACTCTTATACATGTGGTTTTAAATATGGTAGTATTATGGGATAGGTCAAACTCTTCACATATATGTATAGATATAGATACATATATTCTCTTCCCACCTACACATACATTAGAATAACAGAAGAGAGATGAGAGGCTAGAGTTTTGAGTAAAGAAAAAAGAAGAGAAAGAAAAAAGGGGATTTAGAGAAGAAGAAAGAAAACTAGAAGATTTGATCATCAAGATAAGTCTTCATATTAAAATTTAATTTTGTATTTAATCATTATATGTACACAAATACAAGTTTACAGTTTGATATAATCTTGCAAGTAATCAATATGGGTAGGTTTATATAGGGTTAAATTATGTGAATCCAAATATAATAGGGTGGTATTTGTGTTAAGAAGATATTGAGAAAGGGGGAATAAAGAAAAGTTACAGACTTAGGCATATGTTAGGTTGAAAAAGATGGCAAAAAAGTGTAAAATTATGGAAAGCTCCCTTTTAGTTTCAAAGAGATTTACTTTGACCCCTATATTCTTCTAAACTTAATTTTTAACCATTGTTTTACTTGATAAGTTGTAAGAATAGAATTCTGAAAAATTTCTGGCAGTCTTGAAAACATAAAAAATCATTTTTCAAAAAAAAATACACTTTGACTCCAAAGTTTTAAAAATTATGATTTGACCCTAAAATTTTAAAAACTTTTTTTAAACAACCCAGAATACTTCCATACCCTATTATCTCGTATTTATCTGTAAAATATATATTAAGTACATATCAATAGGTAGGAAGTATAAAAATTAAAGATAGAATCGCGAAACGATGAAGTTAGGAATATGAATTGATTGTTATATGTTATTTTGGAATAGGTGGTGATTACATTGAAGTTGGAAAAGAGTGTTTTAAATTGGATTTTAGAAATCAAGGTGAGTAGTTAGTACTTATTTTGGGAGGATTTTCTATATTAAATGTGTGGTGCATGCGTGTGAATTTTTCATATATATGATATATGTGTTGATATTTGGGGTTGCAATTAAATGTTTTGCAATCGTGAACTATTACACAAGTGAATTTTGAAAAACTTGTGGGATGATTTATATCATTGTTTTAGTGATGAAAGAGAAATTTTGTGTGCGTTGAGACTAAAATTATAGTTTTTGTGCGTGAAAAAATAATGTTTATGAGACGGGGATTGAGTTACCAGGTCTAAATGGTGACGAGATTGTATACCGACGTGGTCGGTATAAGGATGTGCACATAGGGGTCAGTCATCAGGCTAGTGGTGACAAGAGACAGGGCCAGCTATCAAGTTAGTGATGGCAAGAGACGGGGTCAATTACTAGGCTAGTGGTAACAAATATGATTTGACAAATGTATTTGAGACTGAATATGTGTGTGAGTGTTTGTGTTATAAATGTCTTTTCATTTATAAAGTTATTTGTAAAAATGAGTGATTTTTGGGTTATAAATATCTTTTCATTTATAAAGTTATTTGTGATCATGAAATTATTTTGTTTAAATGATTATGTGGGAGGGGTTGAGATATAATTTATTTGTACTTATGTGTGTATCAAAGTTTATTTTTATATATATATTGTGAGATATATTTTCACACCTCATTAGAGGTGGCTGCTATTTACGGGTCATTGTGCTCACCCAAACATATAACATTTTTAAGGAGATGATCAATGTGAGAAGTAAGTTTGCAAATATAAAATGGATTAGAGGACTTGAAGATTTATTTAATTGTAGGTCTTCAGGAATAAATGTCTTTTATAGTTTTGAGACAAATATTCAATTATTTTGGGAATAATGTTGCTTATACTCAGAATAGTGAGCTTTATGGTTTAATTGTTGTTTTAGATGAGTTTAATAATAATGTTGGTGATGTTTAGTTTATTCCTCTGCTATTCATTAGGTTGGTGGAATGGATCACTTTATTATTTGTCTTCCGCTATATTTTACATTTATTATACACAAGGTTGATTGGTTAAGGCCTTGGTGGCCAGTCCGCCGCCCACTCTATGTGATCCGGGGTGGGGGTGTGACAGTAGCCACTAGATTCCCCAAAGTGCATTGAGTTTGACATCTGTAATGTAGCCCGAACTATCCTACAGTCTCGAGCATCAGCCACTCCTGGGAAGCTATATTAGCCAAGACTACCCGTGACTTCCGGCTTAGTGTATCAACCGTTATATTTGCCTTATTGGGATGGTAATGCAAAATGAAGTCATAATCCTCTAGGTACTCCATCCACCTACGATGTCTCATATTGAGGTCTCGCTGTGTGAAGATGTACTTCAAATTTTTATGGTCCAAAAATACCTCAAACTACTCTCCATACATATTATGACATCATGCCTTCAAGGCAAAGACAATAGCTGTCAACTCCATGTCATGCGTGGGGTAGTTCTACTCGTGGCACTTCAACTACCGAGAACCATAAGCTACCACCTGCATCAAAACACACCCAAGTCCGTCCTTGGAGGCATTACAATAAATTGTGTACCTCTGTCTCCTCTTCGAAACTATCAAAATCAGAGCTGAAGTACGTCTTTTCTTCAACTCTTGGAATGCCCTCTCACATGAGTCATCCTCCTGAAACTTAACCTATTTTCTGGTTAATCTAGTCCTAAGTGCAGCTAGTTGAGAGAAGTCCTTAATGAACCTACTGTAATACCCCGCCAATCCCAAGAAGCTACGTACCTCGAAGACTGACTTCGACCTCTCCCATCAGACTTGGAGTAAATCAGTACTCGAAGACTACGTACCTCATGACCGCCAATCCAAGTTGATTGACACTCCCGAAGCCGATACGACGTGTCCTAGAAATTTCACCTTCGTCAGCCAAAATTTGCACTTGTTGAACTTGGCGTACAACCGATAGTCTCTCAAGGTCTAGAGAACAACTCTCATGCTCCTCATCAGACTTGGAGTAAATCAGTATGTCATCAACAAAGACCACAACGAACTGATTTAGGTAGGGCTGGAACACCCTTTGCATAAGATATATGAATGTTGCCGAGACATTCGTCAATTTGAATGACATCACAATAAACTCAAAATGCCCATAACGCGTTCAAAATGTCAGCATCACAAATCCTCAACTGATGGTACCTCGTGCGCAGATCTATCTTGGAGTAGACTCGTGCCCCTCTTAACTGGTCAAATAAGTCATCAATTCATGGTAAAAGGGTACCTATTCTTGATAGTGACCGTGTTCAACTACCGGGCAGTCAATCCAGAGCCTAACCGTCCTGTCATTCTTCTTGGCAGATAGCACCTGAGCACCCCAAGATGAAGTACTCGGCCAAATAAAGCCTCTATCCAATAGCTCTTGTAACTGGACTTTAAGTTCCTGCAACTTCGCTGGTGTCATCCTATGCGGTGTCATAGAAATAGAAGATGCACCAGGCTGTAACTTTATAGTGAAGTTTACATCCCGATGCGATAGCAACCTTGGTAACTCATTCGTGAAGACATCCGCATAGTCATACACAACTCGAGGTAGACCTAACCTCTGTCTCACCTCGTCCTCTAGTGTAAGACTAGTAAGCCAACATATCAACTGTCCGTGCCATCAGGAGTTATAAACAGCATGGGGTAAAACATTGTGTTTCTCCTCCTGAAACTTGAAACAAATCCCGTTTGAAGTGTAGGTTGTAACCCTCTTGCGTTCGCAATCAATGACAACCTTATGTGTCGCCAACCAATCCATCCTGAGTATGACATCGAACTCTGTCATCTCGATCACCCTTAGATCAATGGTAAGTTGAGTTCCTTCGATCTCCAACTAACAATCCCGACATATCTTGTTAATACAAACTCTATCTTCTAGGGGTGAACTCACATACATGGGCTCCTCCAGAGTCTCGACCTCCAAGCCTAAGTCATGTAGGCATGATGTAATAATAAAAGAATGTGATGCACTAAAATCAAATAATACTCTAGTCCATAATCTAGAGAGAAGAAATGTACCCTAAATTACCAACTGATCTGCTGATAAAGTCTACGGTGTGATGGCGAAGACTCGCCCCTGGGTCCCTGAAGTCGCTTCCTGAAAACCCTATCTCTGGCCTCGGCCCATGCCTTGGTCCATTTGGCCTGACTACAGAGTCCCCACTAGTGAAGTGGTAGGGGCCTATGTTGCACCCTGAAATTGGAATTGATTTCCCTAGCCCCTGGTGGAGTAGGGAGGAATGAAGTAGGTCTGTGGATGCTCCACTAATGATTGAGATTGAGATGCCCCATAACTCTAGGATCCTTGCCTCTGAGGACAGTCTCTCTTCAAGTGGCCTGATTGGTGGCAATAGTAACATGTCCGTGGGCCTCCCTATTGTGTGCCCCTAGAATTTCTCCCACTTTGGGAATATTGACAATGGCCTTGTCCTTGGCCCGGATAGCCTCGGCCTTGTCCCTGTGATCCCTGTGGGGTAGAAACTCTCTGTCTCTTCCTCGAGCTAGTAATGGAGGATTGTCCCTCCTTCTTCCTATCTTTTGATTCGGCCTCTCGAATACTCTTGGCGTCTTCCACCTCTCTCTCGATAGCCATGGCTATCTTAACCATTTGGTCAAGGTCGTGCAACTTGTGGCCAACAATCACCTGTAGCCAACAATCTTCCTACAGATGGATAATTTTAGGCCATTCTCAAACCTCTGCACCTTGGCCAAATTTGTGGCCACGTAGTCATCTGAAAAATGTGCCAACTCTGTGAACTTCGCCATTTACTGCATGAGAGTCATCCCTCTTTGCTTCAAGTTTAGAAATTCCTGCGCTTTGACTTCCTAAACAGCTGATGGGAAATACTTCTTCATGAAGAGCTTTTGAAACTCTTCTGATGTCATCGTCTCGATGCCTATCAGCTTTGCCCATGTTTACCATTGATGGGCTTCTCCTTCAAACCGGAAAGTGGTCAACCGTATCTTAGTGGTGTTGGATGTAATCTCCATTGTATCTAAAATTTTGTCCACCTATTGGAACCAATGGTCAGCTACCATCGGATCCCCTTCTCCTAAAGTTAGTGGTTTGTGGGACTTAAACTTCTGGATGTTGTTCGAGCTTCCTTGGCCCACATTGGTACTGACTTGCAAAAAGCTGGTAGTCATCATGCCCATAGGCTCCATAAAGGATTGTTGATCAAAAGCCGGTGGTGGTTGGTTGTTCTGTCCACCCCGACGTCCCCTACCTCTAGTTGTCATCTACACACATATAAGATAGCAATAGATCAATAACTTAGTATCCCAAAGTTAGGAATCAAAAGTTAAAACCGTAGAATATATACCTACCGATAGATGTCCAAACAGTAGACTTTCCTATCCTTTCCCTTCCCGGCTCTAAGGTTATGTTTTCTAATCGTAGTGTCTCACTCCTATATACATTTAATTATGCATATAAGCTCATAACACATAGCACGTAACATTTAATACATTTAACATGCAATGCACAATGAATGCAATGACCTAGACTCATGCCTCGCAAGCCCTAGGTAAATCGAGAACCTAGGTTCTAATACCAAGCTGTGACGCCCCTAAAACCGAGGGTCATTTGTCAACTCGTTGATCACCCATCAACCCGTGGAGTACCCGTAGATCCCGGTAAATGGGACGTAACGGCGTAGTTTTGAGTTATATAGTATCAACGGGTATTCTGCGGGTTGATTGGTGATCAACGAGTTGACAAAGGACCCCTGGTTTTAAAGACGCCACAAAAGCTCCCATTTCTTTCTCTCTCTCTCTGTGAGAGTGTCTCTCTGTGTGTGAAGAGCATCAATGAAGTCGTTCTTCACAGATACAATGGCTAGGTCTGTTGTTGTGGGATTTTTCTTTATACTGATTTTAAGTATTACAAAGTCAAGCTTGGCCAATGTGTACACTGTTGGGAACTCACAAGGTTGGATACCAAACATGGATTATTACACTTGGGTTGATTCCATGACTTTTTTCGTGGGTGATATCATTGGTCAGTTATATACTATCTAGAAAGGATTAATATCTAATTTTCTTGTCAACTAGCTGTTATTAATTTTCTGTGTTCATTTTTTGTTTTGCAGAGTTTTTAACTACAACGAAGGCCATTCTGTGGCCGAAGTGGATCGACATTGTTTTGTCACCTGCAATGCAATGCAATACTTTACGACAACAGTGGGCACACTTCCGTTACTCTCACAAAAGCTGGACAACATTTCTTTATCTCCGATTGGCCTGGCGATTGCAACAGTGGGATAGAGTTTCCTCTGAATGTAACTGGATGGTGAACAATAGTATTGCTGGCGTTCGAAGTTTATATGCTTTTTCTTGTATAAATGTGGATTACCAAACTTGGGTTAATTCGAGGACCTATTTTGTGGACGATGTTCTAGGTCAGTTTTTCACATTTAACTCTTTTTATCATAATAATTAACTAAGCAACGATAGGAAAACCATGAATTTGTTGGGATTGTTTTGTAAGCATTGGTATTAATAGTACAACTTAAGCTAGAAGGGGTCAATAGTTTCAATCTACAAGGTTGCAAGAAGTGGGTTGAAGTTTCCCTCTCGATGTAAAAATGAGGAGGAGCAAATGACATTGCAAAGGACTCCATCATCTTCCACCACCACTTGTCTCTTTGAATTATTTCGATTGCTATGTGTTAGTCTGGTGTGTTTGTCTATCGTTGTATTCTCGCGATGCTTCTTAGGCCATTGGATTGTCGTTTGTGTTATTAAAGAGCATGCCTACTAGTACTTAAAAACATTAGAATCTTTTCTCCTTGAAGACAATGTGCTAGATTCTAGAAATACATGTTCTTGCTTCTCAAAGACTAACGAAACTCATAACCCGCGATTTGAACAATCACAGGATGTGCATTTTCATACTTCTGCGATGTCAAGATGTAATTTGTACCCTAGTTCATCTCAAGTGACTCAAAATTATTATAGACAAAAATTAGTGCATATGCTAAACTTATGATTTCTGAAGGTACAATGTAAATTCAGCCAACAGAGGGCTTGTGAGGCCTAAGAATGACCGCTTATTCCCACTTCAGGGACACCAAACTCTGCATTTGATGTCCTAACTTTTTTTTTGGTGCTGTGGAAATGGAAACCAGGGCTGCTCATGGCCCTCTCAAACTTGGTTTTGGACCGGTCACCATAGAACAATGGCCTACCTTCAAATGGGGGGTATTTGCAGCAACATGAAATCCATAGCTTTTCTCCTAAACTTTACGTTGATTTCCTTCTCAGAGTGTATATGAAACACTTAGATGTTGCGAAGCTGGATCAGGCGCTTGCAATTGACGATTAATGCTATCTCTGGATAGTTGAAATTGCGATCATTCACTAGGAGGCTGAATGCTTCTTGGGAAGAGACCCCTTGTTCTTTGACCTTTACCAGGTCTTCAAATATTTCCCCAAGCTCTCATAGTATCATGTAATCTAGAAGCCTTTCTCATATCTGATCACCCATTGTATGCTTGATTGTCCGAGGTTACCTTTTGAGCAATATCTGTGTTTAGCATCAACGCGAGCATACATTTCCAATCACCATTGTTGGCTAAATTCTGCAATAATTAAATTCGGTAATTTATCAAAAGTAAATATTTATGTCACTCACGTGATATAAATGAATTGCAGTATAGTTAAGTGAGTGACATAGTTTATCATTTTCCATTAAAAAATTTAATGGAGGCGGACAAAATGATTTAATTAATATAATTCGAGAGTTCAGGAATTCAATTGACATAAAAAAAAAGTTTAAAACTTAATTGACACAAGAATCATAATTTAAGAACTATATAGGTAATTTACTCATAAATAAATTACGAAATTAGGATATTTATTTTTTGGTAAGTCGAAATTAGGATAAGTTAATTAGCCCTAATACCATATCCATACTAAGCCAAATTTAGTACTCCACCAACTATTTTGTGCTCACTGCTCAGACTGTCCGAGTATCTCGTGACACTCTCTCCTCTGATCTATCTTTCAACAGCAACAGTTATTCTCTCTCTTCTATGGCCACAACAGTTTCTCTCTGTTTCTCCTTAGACCCACAGCCTCACTATTGCCACCATAACCACCTCTACCACACCACCCACTTCAAAAACCAAGCACGATTCTTTTCCCCAAAGCACTCTCACCCACTTGTTATCTTCCCCAAATCTGACCGTTATAACCTCATCTCTTCATTCTCTACTTCCCACTCTTCTTCTTCGTCTTCAACTTCACCATCAATTCTCCAAAACCCACTTCTTCCAGGGCGTTTTCTCACCAATGAAGAGCTTGGAAAGCTTCAATTCCTTGAGGATTTCAGATATTGCCAAGAATTGGAATCTGGGTCTATGTGGGTTCGAGTGATGAGGCAGGAAGAGATGGACATGACTGTTGAGTTGTTAGCAGAATCTTTTGCAGAGTCGATGTTGTTGCCTATGAGATATGTGAGATTCTTGGGGTTCTTGGTGAAACAGTACTTGATTGAGAGGAGAACTCTGATGCCCCACACTGCGATACTTATTGGGTTCTATAGAGCAGGTGAAGAAGAGGATTTACAGTTGGCAGGGACTGTGGATGTTTGTTTTGACAAGAAGGGTGCTAATGCTTCTCCTCCCACACCAAGTCCTCCGAAGGATTCACCATATATCAGTAATATGGCGGTAAAGAAGCCCCTTCGAAGGTGTGTATCGTTTCTTGGGTTACTGGGTTTTGTGATTTTCATTCCAAAGTATACTGGGTGCAATAAGTTGTTTATATGGCCTGCTAATTAGGATCGTCAGGCATGCTTTTGGTACAATTTGTTCTTTAAATCTTATCATTCTTTGAAGAACATGTCAGGTTTCTAAGGAATTAAGGTGACATTAGTTGTTCAATATGATACGGTTTTGTCAAGGATATGGTAGCTTCTTCTTGCATGTCCATGTCAATAGAGGAATTCGAGAAGATATTGTGTCTGAATGAAGTTGAAAGTGATAATAGGAAGAAAAAAACTGCTAAATCCATCACTGCCTTCTTCACTTGGTTCCTTATTTTCCATATGTCGATTCGTTTGTGTTTAAATTGTGCATACTCGGTCTTATTAATTAACTACTCAGTTTGTTCTTGGCATACACAAATCTATACTATCATCATTTTATTATCGTATGTGAGCTTCATTTTTTATCAGTATGCTCAGTCTGTATTAAGTTAGAACCATTTAACATATAGGTTTGCTGATTTCTATTTTAGGCTCTGGCCCAGCGAAAAAGCCAATGTGCTAGTTTCATAGTTTATGTTCTCTCCGTGTCAGTTTCTTTTTTGGATAAATGATAATTGTTAAAACACCCCTCCTTCTACATCCGTGATTTAAAGTCAAAGCACTATCGACCTTAAAATTGTGCTGGAGTCAGTATGATGTCCAAATCATGATTCAATAATATAATGATAAGCTGTTTGAGAACAAAATGTGAATGGTTTATGTTGGTATTGTCTATGGGGCACTATTCCGGAATTATGCCAAAGTCTTCAGCAATGCGGTTAGATGACCTGTAGGTCAGGAATTCTGTCTCATCTCTTTCCTTTTTCAGAAGGGGCATTGGTTGGCATCTTCTTAAGGCAAGTGAGGAACTAATTTCTCAAATGAATTCCTCAAGGGAGGTTTACTTGCACTGCAGGATGATTGACGAAGCTCCATTCAAAATGTATACAAAAGCAGGTTATAGTGTTGTTAAGACAGATAGCATCCTGATCTTCTTGACATTGCAGAGACGTAAGCACTTAATGCGCAAGCAACTTCCACTCTCAAACAGACTTTCTGAAATGGATATCTTGGATTCTAATGAGGAACGGCCTCCATGATTGGATGTGGTAAAATGGAACATACTTTATGAGGTACCGGCGGTTAGTACTACATGTATTTCTTTTGTCAAAGAAACACATAGTTTCCCTGTAACTGTTGCATTTTTTCTTGTGAATCACAGTTGTAAATTGTCCAAGTTGTAGAATACGTTTCTTTTATTTTCCGTGGAATTTTTTCTACCTTCCCTGTGAATACTGTCTTAGAGAAATGTCTGCAGAGGACTATTGAATTCAATATCCCTCCTGTTCAATCTATGTTATTCAATGCTTCCTAATTTCTGTTTTGGATCCCCCTGGTAACAACGTGGACTCATCGGCACTTTAAGATAACCCAAATGCACTAATTTTGGGCTTGAATGCCAATCAGATGGTTTAGGGTGCCCTCGCACTTGTGTATCATGTTTTTGGTTGAGCCCTGTTCCCTTATAAGAAAATTGCATCAGAGTTCCTCATCTTTCAATAGTGTTTTCCAGTATACCGTTGTCACCAATGTATCATTTGTTGTTATGTGCATTCATATTGACCATACTTTACCCACTTCCTAGTAGATGAGGGGTGAGACAAAATTTTGTGTGTGGCCATGAAAGATCTTCAACTTACCCTTCTTGCTGTTTCTCCTTTTATTCATGAAAGAAAGCCCAATTAGCCCCCCCCCCCCCCCCCGAAGGTTACTGGTGTAACTGTTAGTTTCTTTTCTTGCCAACATCACAAAAAAAAGTGTTATTTTTTTTGTTAAGGGATACATTGATAGGTCTTAAAACAGATTATGCTCTATGGCATGTTTTCATCCCCATCCAACTTGATTCTACAGAGCCCTTTAACAAACTTCCAAGTATTTGATGACGACTACATGGATCCAATTTACATTGAAGCTGGATTTCAAAGTCCAGGTGTCAGTGGAACTAGGATATTGTCTATTTACTGTCTCCAGTTTTTTTACTTGCATTGACTAGTGTAAACTCTTGTGTGCCCTAGACTAATGATGTTTCTTTCTCTTAGAACTTGAGCATATGATAACTTTTAGAACCCAGTTGAGATGATTGTCAGTTTCTGCTCCACTGTCATATGTCGATGAAAACAGGATTCAATCAAACGAAAAAATTTGCAGCTTTTATATTTTATTTAAAAAACATAAAATCACAATAAAACAGGAGCCATCAGGTACTGGGAGAACAAGGCATGCATTGTTCACTTCTTTTGATGTTGAATCTTTATTCATTTTCTCCCAGTTTTTCTGGATTCTGTAAGTTACTCAGAAAATTGCATAACAAGTCACTCAATTCTGGGTCCCTTATCAAATTATTACATTATCAAGCTTATAGGTGGCTAAAGCCTTCTGAGTACAGAAAAGCCTTTATGTGAAGGAATATATGCCATATGTACTTTTGAATGGAAAATGAATTGCTGCCTTTAGGTTTTAAACCATTCTGAATGTATGCATGGTCATACCTAAACCTTTTGAATTTGTATGGAAAATCAATTGAAGTTCCTTCACACATTCTGCCATTGAGGGCCTCTCGATACTCTCTATTCGGACACAGCGAGAAGCTAGGTTTGCAAACATGGCTATAGACTCCATTGTGTATGAACTCCGGCTCATTTCTGGATCGATCACCTTTCGCAGCTTCTTCTTATCGTTCAAGATATGCCTAACCTGCAATATTCCAGTGCATTCATTACAACAATGGAGATAATATCGTGACATCCTTGGTATTGGACAAACTAGAATCCAGTCGAATAACAAATTGTCTTTACCTGTAGGACTAGGTTTTGGTCATAGGGTCCTTGGTTCAGGTCCACCGCCCTCCGTCCAGTCAAAAGCTCAAGCAGAACAACCCCAAATGCATAAACATCGCTTTGCAAAGTGAGTTTTCCTGTCTATTGCACATGACTGAAACTCAGTCTCTCTTTCCAAAAAAATAAAGGGAAAAAACACCCAAACCCCACTGCTAATTGCTTCAGTTATACCAATGTACATTACACGCAGGTGATCACTGTAGTGTGGGGACACTCCATCTTTGCTTTTGTGTATTCTGTATTATCTTTTTCCCCTTTTGGTGGGGTTATTTTTTTTATTTTTTTTTTTTGGGGGGGGGGGGGGGTTGGCTAGAGCTTGAAGGTGGGAAAAAATCAAGGCCAATTCCTTATAAATGAAGGTGGCCAAGGAAATTAACTAGAAAACAACATTGAAAACTACTGTATGGAAGAAACATAACTGATTACTGATGAACAAAGACAACTAGAATTTTTTCCTTGTTCTAGGAAGATCCATACCAATGTATACTCGGGGTCAAAATAGCCAAAAGTACCGAGCACTCTTGCTGTCACACATGTTTCCTGGCCCTCTGGCATCAACTTTGCAAGCCCGAAATCAGATATCTGTGCATACATCCAGTAAAAGCCTTAGCAAGTGGTGTATCATAAAGCAATTTCAACCTATTATGCTGAAACTGTCATGAAGAAATACTCAAGTTTACCTTTGCTTCATAGTTGGTGTTCAAAAGGATGTTGGTGGATTTGAAGTCTCTGTGAATAATTGGTATTCCAACAGAAGAACTTGAATGGAGATAAGTAAGTCCTCTTGCTGCACCAAGTGCCACTTTGAGCCTCAGAGGCCAACCCATCTTGACTTCCCCAATTCCTAGAACCCAGTTTAAAGTTAGTTCAAAGTGAATGCTCTAGTACTTCGACTAGCGAATGGACTTTTCTGAGGCAAATACCAACCATTTAAGTGATCTTGCAGATTCCCTTTTTGCATATATTCATAAACTAGAAACCTCTGCTTCCCATCTGCGCAATAGCCTATCAGAGAAACCAGATTTGGATGTTCCAATCTGCTCAGGATGTCAACTTCCACACGAAACTCTTGTTCCCCTTCCGCCAATTTAAATGGTGGTAGCTCCATTTTTTTTATTGCTACAACCTTGCAATTCCAAAGCAAAGAATTGAAGTGTTTAGGAGTCTAGCTCTTATGATAATAATGAAACTAAGCTCTGGTATTGCTGATCATTTGTCAAAGTAAGCATATACTTGTTTTTCTTTTGTCTTCACAGTAAGCATGTACTTTTTTTTTTTTTTGTCTTCACAGTATGCATAAACTTTTTTTTTATTTGGTCTTCACAGTATGCATAAACTTAAGTTGTTGAAAATTCAGAGTTTGGTAAACAGTTGATATAGGTAGAAATTAAGAATGAAATCGAGTAATTTTATTCAAAAATCACTTGAATTATTAGATTTTCCT
>CM042193.1:13990479-14007526 GCA_023539305.1 Ilex asprella | reverse complement strand
AACTCGACACGACACAATTAGTTAAATGAATTGAGTTAGGTGTGACTAATGTTCGACACAAATTCGTAATGACTCAACACGAATTTGACAGGATACGACTCAATTGTCACCCCTAATCTTAGCTAACAACAACAAAAAAATAGTTATTTTTATTTTTCATCATTCCAACCAAACACAAAAGAAGGAAAGTGTATCATTCCTATTTTTCTTCTTTTAAAGATAGAATGTGTATCTCTCCTACTTTCCATCTTTCCTACCAAACGAAAGACTAGTTTTTAGATGATCATGATGGGGTACTTTCATTCTAGTTCTGAATATTAGAGTTCATATCAATACTTGATGTTTAATACAAAAGTGATGCTATTGAGACTTAAAAAATTGATTTAATTTGTCAATTATGATTTCGATTGTTAGTTGATGACTCTTACTATCAAGCATATCTATTCTTATTTCATTTTCCTTCTATGTTATTTTATTTCATCGATGTAAAGTTCTCAAGCCCCGACATATTAATGTCTTTGAGCTCTTAGCCAATACCATGTTACTGCATAGGTAGCATTCAAATTTGAGTTACATAGTATTTCTCTAGATAAAATACAAAGATTATAGTTTCAACAAGTTGAAAATGACAAATAAATATCTTGATTTAGTAACGATGATGGGATAACTACCTATGTCTAAATAGCATTAGGATTGCCTGACAGTGGGAAAAGACCATTTTTTAGACTACTGCACACATAGTACATAAGCAATACCTAGTCCAAACCTCCCCCCACCAAAACCCACCCATAAAAGAATAAAGGGCATTACTAACTCATTGAATTTTGATCTCTTCTAGGAGAAGAAATGTACTATTAATACCAACGGGAACAAAGCACAACCAACCAATTCATGGTGGTTACTAACTTTGCTTAGTTAGTTCACATGATGTTTTTTTTTTAAAACCAATTTTAGTTCACAGGACGAAAGAGTTGGACATGGAGAATTAACCAATGACATCACCTACTAAATTGGCCCTCGAATCAGCCCAAGTGTAGTAGTCCATGTTTGGAATCCAACCTTGGGAATCCCCAATAGATTACACATTGGCCAAGCTTGATTTTGTAACACTTAAAAAACCATGATAAAGACAAATAATCCAGCAACAGACCTAGCCTTTGTGTTTGTCAAAAATGGGTTTAGTGATTTATCCCAAGCCAGTAACTATCATTTAAACCGACATTTTACAATGGGTGAGAATTTCAAGGTAACGTTTTGAGGTTGCTACACCTGATCGTCACAGACTACCCTAGAGAGAGACCCACGCACACAAAATTGTGAAACTGTTGAATTGAGGGGCTTCAAATAGTGTCAAAGAGCAGGAATGACCATTTTGAACCCAACTTCAGATTTTGGTTGTTTTTCATTTTCTATATTACCCCTTTCTTTTAACACAATCTACCAACAGTTTGGCCTATTAATTTGGGGGTAGGTCAATAAAATTTAGGGATTTTTTATGGCCGGTCTAATGTAATGGACTTCTGTGTCATAAGGTCCAAACGATATTTTTATGGGTTTTAAAGGATAATTCCATTTCAAAAGATTCATTTTACTCCATGTCTTAACCTACACATACATAGTCATTTGACTGCACCACAACCTAATTTGTGTACAGGCTTTACGTAGCCCATTTATGTTTTGGCATGTGGTCTCCTGAAAAGGGTGTAGATTTTTGGACAAAATAACCATTTATTCACTTGAAAAGAAAGACTTCAGCCTCCAGAGGTCAATGCAGAGTTACACTATGTCCTCTTCAGAAAGTCCAATGTCAGCATAGAACTGTGGACATTCTTTTTACAATATTTTTCTGTTAATTTGGTAGATGATGGGTCTTAGCACAACAATAAAATTACTACATTGTAATTTGAGCAACATGGATTCGAATCATGAGAGTAGCCTCTGTGCACGCAAGGTATGATTATGTACATGTGATATTCTCGAAACTCAAAAGAGAGTTTGATGTACTAGATTGTCCTTTGGAGGTGTTCCTTTTGGCAACGAAAAGATTACTCTATTTTAATTTGATTGGTACGACAATTAAGTCATGAAAAAAGTTTTTCTATGCTTGATAAAAGGAATGCGGGCACATGAGCCTCTTTAAACCTCATAATAACAGAAGACTCATGCACTCGGATATCACTTTTTCGAATTTATACATCCTAATTCAGCGTCGATCAGAAGAGGATTTTCAGGGCCTAAACTGCAATTTATTTTGACCTGACTAGCTTAAATTGGAATAACTGGTCCTTTTTCTGAGATTATTGTGACAAAAAAAAATTTAGGAAAAATAACTCCACCTTAGAAAATATGTTGTTTAGTTGAGTTTTAGGATTTAGTTCTCATGGATCCTATTGAATGAAAATTTTCTGCTTTTTTCCATCTCCCTTTTCCAACTTTTCTCAGCAACCAAACAAGCATTATACAATAAAGCTCCTACTTCTTGAATCTAGTCACATTATCTTTGGCATCACTTACAGAGACTGCTTGGACCTTTTTCTTCCACCAACTTCAACAACAAAGTGATGATTTACTAAAGGGAGAATCAGATTTGAACCAACCACTGTAATGGATTGACACTTTACCTATATGCCTCTGTTAAGGCATATAGTTTAATATAATTAGTCCATTATGATGTGTTAATGTCTCTAAAAACTCAGGCAGTTCAGCCATTGATTTGATACAATCCTGATCATATGGGAGGCAAGGTGACCACTACAATTTTGTCGTGTTGATCTCAGATTCATCCAAATCACAAACATGTCCTTGGCTAACCAATAATTTTGATCAAGTGGGCAATTAACTTGTAGTTTTTCCTAAGTTGCATGTAATGAGCTATCACAATCATCCAACGTAAAAAAGGAAGAAAGTGGAAAACTTTTTAATCATACATGCATTTGCCTCATCTAAAATTGACTATTGCAGTGTCGGACAGCTTCAAGTGACTAATATTATAACAAACGACATGTTTCTAAAGTGTGTCGATACTTTGAACATTCATAAGGCATGTCACTGGTCAAATTTTAACGTTTTCAAACATTTAAAGTGAGAAATTATGTTGTGGAAGAAGAGTTGATTATATGTTTTTCAGCTTGACATTAGTTGAACACAAAGGAATTTTAGAAAACTATGATTATTGTACTGGTAGTTGTGTACTGGTGGTTGCATCTGGAATTCTATCCATAGCCTTATGGTCCCCTGTTCATTTGATTGTGGGGCTTGAAGGGTTCCTACAAATGAAAGTTGTCTATAATGGTTCGTATTGAGAAGCGATGCTCACAAATCTATGTGTAGTTTGTTTTTGCTTTTCTTTTTTAGTAGGCCATTTTGATGTGTAGTGTTTGGACTGCTAAACCTCGTTTATATCTGGGTATATATGATTTTTTACTATCCTACCGTGATTTTTCAAACTTATTTCTCAAGTTACCACTGTTTATATAATAGCGTGGTTTCACTCACACTTTGCAATGTAAAAGCATGTTTTGGAAGATGGACAGACATTTGAAAATCATGGTACCACAATAATTGATTCTAGGGGCCGGGTGTGTGTGTGTATAATTGTGAGTATGTCCTTATAATTGAAACTTTGGGTGGCAACTTATTTTGCTTTTAGGGTTTGGTGTCTAGCAGGTTCATTAGGCCATAGCATCCCCAACATATGAAATCATAAGTTTAGAATCACAGTTAGTTTGCAGAAGCTATACTACCTACACTCTTATACAATGAAATTTGTATATTAATACACTCAATTTCTGTACTATGCAGCGTTCAAAGCAGAATTTTCGAGCTTATCATCCTTTAAAACGAAGATACTAATGCCATCAACCATGAAGAATCTTGTGCATTGTTTAAATTTCTTTATCCGCCTATAAATGATTACATGTGCATTTGCAATCTTTCGAATTTTTCCTCGAGCTGATCACCCAAGAGTTGATCCCATGATGTTTATCAGAAAGTAGTCAACGAGCTATTATAGTTCGACAATATAAAATCAAAACATAATCAATGGGGAAAACAGAGAATTTCACAAAGGCGACGTTTTTTATTTGATTTCCTCGTAAATAATGCTTATTAAAGTCTTGAATATCTTTAATATCATGCCAAAAATGTATGGCCTCCTTTTGTTGGATGAGTCTCCATCCACAATAGTTAAAAGTTTTTGATTCTTTTTTAGCTTAAAAGTAAGGACTCATTTTGCCACCAGCAGAGATAAGCAATGGAGATGCTGCATTGTCTTGTTAAGCACTATTACATGCTGCATTAGACAATGGAGAATATATTGATGACTGATCATTTCACTTTAAAATATAATTATCTGTTCTTGAAGAGTCTCAATGGAATACATATATATATTCTTATATATATAGGTGTGTATAAGAATAGTACTATTTGTTTAATCAAATAGTACTGGTCTAAGTAGCCCACATCTTTGACTGAAGTTTAGCTAACAGAGCCATGCTATGAATTAAAACACTACTGTGAACTTCGGATTTCGAGTTCTATATTTTATGAAATTATGAATAATTGAAGGTTTTTTTGTTTAAAAATACAAAATAGGTTCAATAATCAGTTCTTGTTCATCTTCAGCAGAGTGCTGCACAACAATATGTTAAACATTTTTTTGAAATACAACACCTTGTACCTTGTTCATGAACACATCCAACTAACATCAGCTTATGTTTCTCAATTGTCGTTGTGATCTTGAACACTAACAACTAATTAATCCTTTTCTCACAGACATTCTTTCAAATACTTTGAATCTGTACTATTGAGCTTTGAATTATAGGGAAGGAATGTGGAGAAAGCAACTTTAAAACCACTTCTTTCACAAAAAGAAACAACAACCCCACTTACAAAATGGCCTCCAAAACCTCCATTTTGTTAGGTCGAGAGGTTTTAAGGAGAAATAAGAATGTTTTTAAAAAGGCTAGGTAACAGACATAGAATACCTAACAATGTTGGCCCCACAAGGTACAATTGATGAACAAAGCAGAGTTCCAATGCCCACTATCCTCCATATTAAAATCTGAGACAAACAGTAGAAAAATAAGACCCCATCAATGGCTGCTAGACCCCATGAACATAAGAAGTAAAGACCCTTCATTTAATATTAATGGTGGTAGTCCCCAACAGTGGTCTTGTTTGAACAAGAAAGAAATAGTCCATTCTTCATTTAATACATGAACTCAAGATCCACAACATCTCACATGGCTTACATAGGCTGACATTAATCAGAGATGTTTACTCATGTGAATTTCAAACATCAGAGTTCAAAGTGTTGAAGTTGAATTTAGATTCGCAAGAGTCAAGGATCTTTGTCGATTAATTACAATAAAACTATGCATCCCAAATGAGTTATCAAATGTTTTTTTTTTTGGGTTAAAGGCGTATCCAGGCTTGCGTCGACTGCTTATCGAGGTGAACGGCTGGTCATCGTAGCTTGAGTTAGGTTAGAGTATGTCCTAAAAAGTACAATGATAGCTAGCCCTTAGAGGATGTGGACAAGGATTGAAGTTGACACCTCTAAGTTACCAAAAATTAGATTCAACCACTAAACCACCCTAAGGGTTTGAGTTACCAAATGTAGCATCCCAAATAATATGGCAAAATCCTATGCCCAGTATATTTAGTGACTGACAGAGTAAAACCCACTAATTCAACTACTTACACTGATTTGATAATACAAAATTTGATAAATAATTTAGTAAGCATTACAATACTCAATTACTGTTCAATGAGTAAAAAAAGGCATGCTTGTGTTTAAAGTTGTTTTCTTTATAATCTCTAATTTCACACTATAGTGGATTCCCAGTCCATATTAGAGTGTTTATGCTCCACTTTTCTGTAACGGGGAATAATCCTAATTACGTAATTTTTAAACTCATGATTGTAACATAAATTTTGGAGACGTGCAATCACTCATGTTGACCTTGTACATCGATTAAATCCAAGTTGTTGCAATTATGTACAACCATGTTGTTCGCCATCAACTAGTACGGAACAAAACGCGGAATAATATCTAAAACATAAAAAAACTTTATATAATCCAGTGAATGATTCTGATCTCTCTCAAATCGAGCAATATTCACATTAGCACATTGTTATTCTACTTGTAGCTTCGTTGGTATGAAATTTCTTTTCTCGACTCTTGTTGAATACTTGAAAGAATATTTTCAAGCATTTACATTGTTTAACAATTCAAACGTCAACAATGGCCGGCCTGGAAGGGAATGAAGATGAAAATGACTCTTTGCCTATATAGTATGCATTATTATGAACTTTGACAACCATTGTTTATATAAATACATATATACATCGCACACACATATGATTTACGATTGAAAATTGTAAGCATTTCGGGTTTCCGTAACACTCATAAGTCTACGTAACAACTCATGGTTTGGACGATTCTCCGTTATCAAAATCAATTTGGAAAATGCTAACCTACAAAGGAAAAGGAATAAGGGAAAAGCCAAGGATGGCCACACAAGTACAAAAAAGGTCAAGTGGTTTGGAATGTAGCTAGAGACCGGAAGGAGTGCCATCCGCGGATAAGGTAGTAAGTAGTCTAATGGTGACAAAGGAATCTCGAACACATGCTTTGATTTTGGTTATTTTTTTATTGTTATTAATTCTTAGTCATTAACGCAATCGTAAAGTTGCTTCATTGTGACTTAGAAGTCACGTGTTCAAGTCGTAGAAATAGTCTTTCACTTGGAAGATAAAACTGCATACATCTAATCTCTCTTCATACTCCACAATGACGAGAGTCTCGTGTACTGGATACGTCTTTTTGATAATTCTAAAGCATTCACATTAAGATAGCTATTCTCTCTCCCTAAGTCCAAGACACCGCCGACCATGCCCGTCAAGCTCTCCACCCTTAACATCCGACCACTTGGCACCCTCACCCAGCATCTAAGGATTGCTGCCGGCATCCATGGGTTGGTGACTTAAAATATATAAATATATATATATTGAGAAAGAGAGAGATTATTAATCATGGTGTTATTATTATAGCTATGATAGTACTGTTAATTAATGGTAGTTGAATTATAGTATGGTATAAAATGAGTCACCAACTAGAGTCAGAGAAATTTAAATTGGGTAGCATAAGTTAGTTGGGGAGCCTTGAGTAAAGATCTATTTTACCACATCTCCAGGGTGGTGTGGGTACTGCTTAGACAGAGACTGCTGATTACTTCACCTCCTTCCTTCCTTCCTTCCTTCCTTCTTCCTCCTTATCTTCCTCCTCCCTCCTCCTCCTTCTTCTTCATCATCATCATCATCATCTAGAGAGAGAGATGGGGAACTGCCAAGCTATAGATGCAGCAGCACTAGTGATACAACATCCGAATGGCAGACTAGACAGGATGTATTGGTCGGTGACTGCAAGTGAGGTGATGAAATTGAATCCAGGACATTATGTTTCTCTTATAATTCCCTTGTCTGTTGATGGAGACGAGAACTCGGACGGCAAGACGGTGCGGTTCACTCGTGTTAAGCTTCTCCGGCCAAGTGATACTCTTGTTCTTGGTAGAGCTTATCGCCTTGTCACCTCTCAAGGTCAGTTTGTGTGTTTTGGCTCTACTACTACTACTACTACTATTACTACAACTACTAAAGGAATACAAAGAATTTTTGTTTCAATTCTGACTTCTGAGTTCGTTCAGATTATAGAATTCTGTTTGTTTTCTCTAATTACAGAGGTTATGAAGGTTTTGAGAGCCAAGAAATATGCAAAGATGAAGAAGAACCAACCCGAATCGGCTGAGAAGTTGCTGACAGATCCGGTCAACCAACGTTCAAGTTGTGAGGCAGAAGTAGGAGGGTCTGAGTTGGACAAAACCAACATGGTAACTCTCTTCAGCCAATCAGTCATTACCCATGTGAGGAAATGTTTAAAATTTGCCAAATCCTTTGGTGAACAAGCTGCAATTCAACCATGTTTCTGACTGATGATACTGTTTTTGAAGTTATTGTTATTGGAAAAAAAAAGTCTATCAAGCAGCGCAAGCAAGACCTTTTACGCTTCTACTCTATTCAACAACCGTTATCCCAACTAGTTAGGGTCGGTTACATGAATCCTATTTTTTTGTTATCAGTATCACTGGCAGTGGCTAGTATCAAATGAATACTTCCATTTTCCTCTAAATTCATTCAATCACTGACCCGCTATCCATAGAGTCCAAGGGATTTGCTGGTATTTCCTTTAGTAGTGGCCTAAAAAAAATATATCAGTTCTAAAAAAGCATACATGATTGAAGAAAGTTTATTCATTTTTTGTCACTGAACACTTATCCTAGAATGACATTTGAAAATTTCAGGAGATGAGACACGAAAGACATCGACAGAGGCCAGCAGGATCAACAAACTTAGCAGCAGGATCAAAATCATGGCGCCCTTCGTTGAAGAGCATCTCTGAGGCTGGAAGCAAATGATCATGGTGGTGATTTGTTGATAATGAATTGTTCAATGCTGGAAACATAGATAATGTAAATCCATGGAAGTGTGGTTCCAAAAATTCCTATACCATTGTCAACCACAAGTGTTTGAGCCAACGTGAGTAATAAACCTCTGTATAGATGAGAAAATTGCAATTGGGTTGACACTGTTTCATGACAAACATTCCATAATGGAATTAAAATTTCCCTCCACGTTTTCCATTTCCTTAGTTGATATAGCAGAAAAAGATGAACACAAAAAAGAAGATTACTTGTCTCTCATGCAAATGGAAGATGAATTGGCAGTCTCTTTGGTGGATCCAAATGTCCAAACTTCCCTGTCCTGATGCTCGATTAAACAGGATTCTTGTAATGGGATAAGGCTTGAGTTATTGATCAAGAAATAGAGATGCTGGACCAGCTAACGGTGCTCCAGGAGGTTTCTTCTCCTTGAGCACAACCAACATATCTCTTAACGGGTCCACCAATAATTCTTGAGGTCCTCCATAGGCTAAAAAATATCTAGTTTCACACAAAAAAAAAAAAGAAGAAGAAGAAGAAACTAGCAAATACAAGTAAATTTCGAAGAATTAAAGTTAAAATTCAAATTTTCTGCCATCTTTTTGAACCATCAAACACAGAGAGATCCATATCCAGGACCAGGACCAGGACCAAAAAAAAAATGCATAAAAAGTTAAAATACAGCTTGATGTAAGCCGTGTGGATTGAGGGATTGTTCTGTTGAAAGGTCAGATATTTGTTTGAGTCAATCATTGTACTGTTTCCAGCTCCCCTAAGAGCAAATGCTCAATTATTTCAAATAAATCAGTTAAAACAACTGATCTCTAGGCAGTTTGTGTTATTCGTGTGTGTGGTCTCTATCCTCCCTGATCTCACTTATTTCAACACATCTCATGTGCCCATAGATACCCATAAAAGTTGTTCATGGTGAACGTTCAATGGCCCCGCTAAATGTAAGATTTAGAAAACTCAAAACGCGGCTATAGATCACTTTCAATCGAATTGCGCTGGTTATTATTCTAGTTGATGGAAGATGAAACATTTTATATCACAACAATGGGTATTCATCACCCAATTTACATGCTCAAAATCAGAATCGTTTCAACTTCGAAAACCGTTTACTTATTCAACTTGAAATACATGACCATCAAAATATTAACAATGTCTTTTAGTGGCGGGTTAAATGTAACCCTTGAGGAGGATGGATTAATTCAAAATTGCATAAATGGGATGACATACTAAATTACTACATTGCCCTAAATATTGGATTTTTATGAGGACATTTTAGTTAAAAGGAATGGGAAAATAGAACACCAATCCTAAATTATTTGATAAATTATATCAGTTCCACACAAGTTCATCAGTTTACCTTGTCAAACATGGGTTGGGATAAAAAGCAAGACTTTTTCATGATAGAGTGGATCATAAATTCAACCAAATTGGGCTTTGATTGAGTTGTACAATCTAATCCAATCCAATCCAATCTCAACTATTGAAATTAGAAGTGGTAATGGAGTCAAGCTTTGTGAGCTTAAGATGGAACCTACAGAAAAACGAGACTGAAAAATTGTTCAAACTTGACTTGTTTAGAAAATAAGCCGAACTAAACTGAGCCCGAATAGCTTAACTATGTAACGAATAAAAGAGCCGAGTTTTGCGACTTCAAGCGAGTCAAACAATCCTAAAAAATTATTTAAACTTGGTTTGTCTAGAACACAAGTGGAGCTCGAATTGAATCCTATTTGAGCCGACCCCGAGCCTAAGCTATATCAGAGTAACTCAGCTCAATTAAGAAACTGACTAAAATCATCCAAGTACGAGATTAGAGTTGAGTAACATTGGGTAGAGTACAGCAGTAGGCTACTGTACAAGTGTCACACCCTAAGTAACTTGGGTGTATAATGTCGGTCTTGGTGGCACCTTGCAGCAAGGCAGACCATGAGTGGGAATCAAGGTGATGCGGCTAAGTGGTTCGACAGATTGATGCGGACTGTAGCAGCATGAGACCACCAGCTGAGCATGGCAGTACGTGTTGGGCTCAATTGAAGCAATGTCGGTGCATAGCTTCGGA
Source organism: Ilex asprella (assembly GCA_023539305.1). Lineage (NCBI taxonomy): Eukaryota > Viridiplantae > Streptophyta > Magnoliopsida > Aquifoliales > Aquifoliaceae > Ilex > Ilex asprella. Next base: position 13,996,954 of record CM042193.1, on the reverse strand, counting down.
TTGCATGGCATGGGTTGAACCCAGCATGCACAATAGTTTGTGAAGCAAGGCTGGCTGCTAAATGTGGGCACATGGCTGCAATGCATGTGACTAGGAGGATGTTGAAACTTAGTCAAGGCAGTTGCTGAACAAGGCCTAGTCTGTGAGAAGCAGTTCTGGGTGTTCCTAGCCTGAATTTGGTCTAGATACATATTGATAAGGGGTAGTTCCATATCAGATACTAAGTGGATAAAACTGTCTGTCAGGTGTCGCACAAAGAGCAGTCTTGCTGACCAAGTCTACTAGGGAATAGCAGAATGTGTGTAACTACCCTTTGGCAGATGGAGGTATCATCTGTCATATTCTGTGTATAAATAGAGGTGTTTGGGCATTTTGTAAAGGCAGAGAGAGAGTGCTCTAGCTTTGAGAGTTCCTTGTAAATTGTTGAGTTCAATATATAAGGTTTGGGGGTGTTGTCCTAGTAAATTCGTGTGTGCCTTTTGTGTGAGTTTTTGCCTTTTGTTCTTGAGATTGTGTGGCTGGTTGCAGTGGCAACGCCCTCACAGGTAGCCTCGAAAAGAAAAAAATAAGTTGCTACCCCATGACAGTTTGGTGTCAGAGCTAGGTTTTGGCAAAAAGATCAACAATGGCTGGCGGAACAAATGTTGATTTGAAGGAAAGGGTGGCACATTTGGAGGAATTGGTTGGTCCTCCACAATCTGGCGATGTTGTGGCCCTTTATGTACAACTTGAGTTGTTGTACCAACGGTTTGAGGAGATGTGGGTGGCCCAAGAACAACTTCAGAAGGTTGAATCTGATCACTTCAACTGGTTAAAGAATGAAGTTGTTGATGTTCTAACCACGGTTTCCACATGGACCGATGATATGGGGAAAGACTAACTTCCCTAGAAATGGATGTTTCTCTACTCAAGAAAGCACTGCAGAATACTTCTATGGCTTTTGGCAGTGAAAAGACGCAGAAAGCAAAGGCGTCTGACCCTAAGCCTTTCACTGGCAATCGTAATGCTAAAGAGCTCGAGAATTTCTTGTGGGGTATGGGGCACTACTTTAAAGCAGTTCATACACCGAATGCTGAGAAAGTAAATCTCACTAGCATGTACCTAACTAGTGATGCTAAATTATGGTGGCGAACACTATCAGAGGACAAGTCTTGTCCTCAAATTATTACTTGGGATGCTCTGTCCGCTGAAATGAAGGAACAATTCCTTCCAAGCAATACAACTTGACAAACTCGTGATGCTCTGAGAAAACTACGACATACAAGCATTGCGAGGGAGTATGTGAAGCAATTCTCGTCTCTGATGCTTGATATTAAAAATATGTCGGAGGAGGATAAACTATTCAATTTCATGTCTGGCCTTCAAACTTGGCTCAGGCTGAACTTTGTCGGCAAGGAGTGAAGGATTTACCCGCTACTATGTCTGCAGCAGATGCACTTGTTGATTACAAGACGCAAGCTAACCCTCCAGAGAAAGAGTCAAAAGGGAAAGCCAAGTTCCCTAAGAAGGACAAGCAGAAGAAGCATGCTGAGAAGTCAGCCAACACAGAAAAACAGACTGACAGGCCCTCTGCATCAAAAGGAGGTGCTGACTCATGCTATTTTATCTGTAATGGTCCTCATCGGGCTAGGAATTGCCCTAAGAAGGAGAAACTCAGTGCCCTCATGGCTGAGGATACTGACTATTCAAATGAACCCACACGAGTCGATCCGTTGCAGCTCCTTAATGCAATTCGCAAAGAGGAGACGGTGGCAAGGAAAGGACTGATGTTCGTGTAGATCTGTTTGAACAATGTGGCTATCCAGGCGATGGTTGATACAAGTGCAACTCATAACTTTGTTTCTGATCGTGAGGTGCAGCGGGTCGGTCTAGCCCTAGTGAAAGACTCTAACCAAATCAAAGCCGTTAATTCAGAAGCAAAGCCAGTCGGCGGCGTTGCTAGAGAAATAGGCGATTGGCAAGGACCATACGACTTTATGGCGTCCCTCTCAATCATTTCCAGGTAATCCTTGGGCTGAAATTTCTTACAAAGGCAAAGGTGTCTGTGATGCCTCATTTGTATGGGATGTTCGTAATGGACATGCCCAGTCCCTGTTTTGTTCCCCTCATCAAGTCCAAGTCTTCGGGTAAGATGCTGTCTGCTTTGCAAGTGAAAGAAGGCTTGCAAAGAGGAGAATCAACCTACTTGGCTATTCTGTTTGAAGAAGAGGAGTCCAAAGCATTGCAAGTCCCTAAACTAGTGTAACAATTGCTGGATGAATTCAAGGATGTGGAACCAAATGAAATGCCAATAAGATTACCACCAAAGCGGGAGATTGATCATGCTATCGAGTTGATTCCAGGGGCAAAAGTCCCTGTACAGGCTCCTTATCGGATGTCTCCTTCAAAGTTGGCGGAGCTAAGAAGACAGCTTGGTGGTCTATTGGACATTGGGTTCGTTAGACCGTCCAATGCCCCTTATGGAGCCCCCGTTCTGTTTCAGAAAAAGAAGGATAGATTCTTACGGCTTTGTGTAGATTACAGAGCCCTCAACAAAGTTACTGTCAAGAACAATTATCCAGTCCCACTTGTTGACGAATTATTTGACAGACTGGGGAAAGCAATCTTCTTCACCAAGATGGACCTGCAGCTGGAATATCATCAATTGGAATATCATCAAGTCAGAATTGCTAAAGGAGATGAGGCAAAGACCGCTTGTGTAACAAGGTACGGTTCATATGAGTTTTTAGTTATGCCTTTCGGCTTAACCAATGGCCCTACTACATTCTGCAACTTGATGATCAACGTATTTCGGGAATACTTGGATCGCTTTATGGTGATTTATCTGGATGATATAGTCGTTTATAGCTAGACTATTGAGGAACATGTTGAGTACCTCAGGTTGGCTTTGACAAAGTTGAGGAAAGCACAGTTATATCTGAAACTAGAAAAATGTGAATTTGCCCAGAAGAAAATCTCATTTCTTTGGCATATTATTTCTGCGAGTGTGGTGAAGATGGATCCAAAGAAAGGTAAGGCCATTGCTGATTGGTCTGTCCCTACTAAGGTTACAAAATTGAGGTCTTTCCTTGGTTTGGCGAACTATTATTGCAAATTCATAAAGAATTATTCAAATAAAGTTGATGTGTTAACAGATCTGCTGAGGAAGAATAGGACTTGGAACTGATCCTACGAATGCCAGGAGGCATTTGATCGATTGAAGGCGGTGGTGACGACTAGTCTAATTTAACACTTACCTGACTTTGATTTGCCTTTTGAAGTCCATACAGATGCATCAGACTTCGCTCTTGGAGGGGTGCTAGTGCAGAATGGTCACCTAGTGACGTTTAAAAACATAAAGTTGAATGATACCGAGAAGCGGTATTCAATGCACGAGAAGGAGATGACAGCAGTCATTCACTGCATCAATGCATGGAGGCATTACCTGTTGGGAAAACAATTCCTTGTGCTGATAGACAATGTGGTTACCAGCTGCTTCAACTCCATGAAAAAGCTGACACCGAAACAAGCAAGATGGTAGGATTTTCTTGCACAGTTCTATTTCACGTTGCAGTACAAACCTAGAAGTGCAAATCAAGTTGTTGATGCCTTTAGCCGAATTCCAATTGCTGATGGGATGATGGCTGGACTTAGCCAGATTGCAGGAGATATACTGCAAAGAATTCAGGATCATACAAAGGATAATCCAGTGACCAGTTTGTTGCTAAAAAGGGTCCATGATGGGGTGACTCGGCGGTTTTGGGTAGAGGATGGTGTACTATACGCCAAAGGAAGGAGACCCTACGTTCCGAAGTCAGGCGGACTTCGACAACTGTTGCTGAAAGAAACTCATGATGCTCGATGGTCAGGACATCCAGGGCAGGAACGGACCCTTGCTTTACTAGTGGAAAACTATTATTGGCCTCGTATGGAAGCGGATGTTGAACTGTATGTGCACACTTGTTTGGTGTGCCAGTAGGACAAAACATAAAGGAAGAAGATAGCAGGAACGTTGGAGCCTCTCCCCACTGCAGACCTTGGGAGAGTGTGTCCATGGACTTCATCAGCGGCATGCCTAAGGTGAATGACTTTACTTCGATATTTGTGGTTGTAAACAGGTTTTCAAAGTATGCCACATTCATTGCAGTTTCGAAAGTATGTTCTACCGAAGTTACTACTCAGCTATTCCTTAGGCATATAGTGAAGCTTTGGAGTCTTCTGCTGGATATAGTCAGCGACAGAGACACACGTTTTACTGGTCAGTTTTGGACGGCCGTGTTCGAGTTGTTGGGCACATAACTCAACCTTTCCACTAGCAATCATCCGCATACAGATGGTCAGACTGAACGGGTTAATGCGATGCTGGAGGAATATCTTAGGCACTATGTCACTGCGAACCAGGAGAATTGGGTAAATTTACTTGATGTCGCCCAATTCAGCTATAGTCTGCAGCAAAGCTCTTCCACTGGAATGAGTCCATTCGAGTTGGCAACTGGTCAACAACCCCATACTCCCCACGAAGTTGTCAAGTAGAAGTCTCAAGGGAGATGTCCTGCAGCATATCGCTTCGCTCGGTCCAATCAAGAAAGGACCGGCAAGGCAAAGGACTGCTTGACTAAGGCAGTAAAAAGGATAAAGAAGTGGGCAGATGAGAAAAGAAGGGCAGTAGAGTTCGAAGTGGGTGACAAAGTGATGCTGAAGTTGACACCACCGATCTGGAAGAAGATCACTCAGAAGTCTGCACATAAGGGACTGATCCAGCGCTATAACGGTCCTTTCCTTATCACAAGAAGGATTGGCATGTTGGCTTATATACTGGATCTTCCCAGTCGTCTCAAGCTTCATCTAGTGTTTCATGTTGCCTTCTTGAAACCATACGTTGAGGACCCAGCAGATCCTGATACATATGTTCAGCGTCGGGCTCCTCTAACAATCAGGAAGCAATTCACAGAGATAGTAGAAGCTATCCTTGACCACAAGACAGGGGGAATGAGTAAGAAAAATAGAAGAACGCATTACCTAGTCAAATGGAAAGGGAAAGCACCGGAAGAGGCCACTTGGGAGAAAGAGACGACATTGTGACAATTCGAGTATCTCATCAAATATTACCACGCCTCCATTCCAACGAGGTCGTTGGATACTTTAGGTGGGGGTGGCTTATCACACCCTAACTAATTTGGGTGCATAATGTCAGCTTGGTGGCACCTTGCATCAAGGCAGACCATGAGTGGGAATCAAGCTGATGCGACTAAGTGGTTCGACAGATTGATGCGGACTGTGGCAGCATGAGACCACTCGGCTGAGCATGGCAGTACGGGTTGGGCTCAATTGAAGTAATGTCAGTGCATAGCATCGAATTGTATGGCATGGGTTGAACCCAATATGCACAATAGTTTGTAAAGTAAGGCTAACTGCTAAATGTAGGCACATGGCTGCAATGCATGTGACCAGGAGGATGCTAAGACTCAGTCAAGGCAATTGCTGAATAAGGCCTAGTCTGTGGAAAGCAGTTCTGGGTGTTCCTAGCCTGAATCTGGTCTAGATACATGTTGATAAAGGGCAGTTCCATATCAGATGCTAAGTGAATGGAATTGTCTGCCAAGTGTCGCACAGAGAACAGTCTTGCTGACCAAGTCTGCTAGGGAATAACAGAATGTGTGTAACTACCCTTTGGCAGATGAGGGTTTCATCTGCCATATTCTGTGTATAAATAGGGGTGCTTGGGCATTCTGTAAAAGTAGAGAGAGAGTGTTCTGGCTTCGAGAGTTTCTTGTAAATTGTTGAGTTCAATATATAAGGTTTGAGAGTGTTGTCCCAGTAAATTTGTATGTGCCTTCTGTGTGAGTTTCTGTCCCTTGTTCTTGAGATTGTGTGGCTGGTTGCAGTGGCAACGCCCTCACAGGTAGCCTCGAAAAGAAAAAAACGAGTTGTTACCCCGTGACAACAAGTATGGTGGGCATGTTAAGCTGTGTGCACTGATTTTTATCAAATAGCTACTTGGGCTGGGTCAAGATTGAGCCCATGTTATCTCCAACCAATCTTCATAGGCCCGATATGACTTGTCCAAAAAGTAGTATGAGTTTGATAAACTTAAGTTTGAGTTAACTTCACAAATAACCCTTAAATTATGTCATTTAAGTCAATTAAGTTTTTAAACTAATTTTTATATCTATTTAGCCTCTCAATTACTCAAATTGACTCAATACGGTGATTCCATAAAAAAATATTAACTTTAATGGTTCGATTGGTAGGAGTGTATGGAAAAATAAAAAAATGAAAAGTAAGAATGATACTTTTTTTTCATTGTTCGAAGAAGGAATCATTTTTTCCCTCTTTTGTGTTTGGTAAGAAAGATATAAAGTTGGGCAAATTATTTATTTTTTTGTGTGTTTGATAAGATGGGAAAGCATTTTTTTTAATTTTTTAAAAGTTTAATTTTAATTTTAACTTTTTTATTAAAAAATATAAATACATATTTTATCATTATATCTATATA
>CM042193.1:13971880-13990379 GCA_023539305.1 Ilex asprella | reverse complement strand
TATATATATACATTCTTCGTCTGATATCAAAAAATTTAGTGAGTCCCTGGAAAGGAAAAGACACCAGAGGAAACAAGAAAATTCAACCTCATTCCGATGAAGACGAAGCACATGACCACGACCCCTTCCTCTAGCAAAAAATCAGAGGCTCGAGGCATGAGGGCAAAAGACGAGCCCGAATTTGACTGAACCAGGTCCAGGTCCAGGTCCAGGTCCACTTCAAGTCCAGGTTCAGGTCCAATCCAACTCCAGGTCCAGGTGGGCGTTGCCCAGGTAATCCTACAAGTGGGTGTCGCCCATGTTCCTTCAAGGGGCGCCGTCCATATGGCTCCAAGCGGTTTTATCCTTGGCCACTTGATTCCAACATAAGTCCAACATCAAGAGCAAGGGTGAGCCCAGTCCAACTCAGGATCATCCTCTGACTAAATAGGAATACGAGGGAGAAGATACCGGAGAAGATTGAGTCCTACTAAAATAGGACTTACCAAAGTGGAAGAGACATTCTTTATCACGTCACCACCTCACCGCCATAACCCTAACTATATAATGTAAGCCCTCTTAATGTTGAGGGCGCGCCTCCAAACACACTACTCTCTCTCAGACTCTCTCTCTCCTTAAGCACTGTAACTCTCCAGAGTACCGAGATTCATCAATAAAGAACGCCGGCCACCGCTGTCATTACCAAAAGTGGACGTAGGTCATCCAAGACCGAACCACTATAAATCATGTGTCTACCCTTATTTACTATTTTTCATACTTGATTACTATTGATTGTTCATTACTGCTAATTAATCACACTCGTGACTGTTGATCTCGCATGAAATAGTTTTGTGCATCATCTCACACAATTAACTTTCTATCTACTTTTCTTCCCAATTTTGGAGGAATTGATTTTGATGAGTTAGAAGGAAAGTTAATTCATCTACTTTTCTATTATTCATATTTCTTTCCTTACCAAATATGATTTTTTATATATCCCTCCAACTTTCTATCCTTTCATTTTTTCATCATAACAAATGTAGCATAACATAGTGTCTCACTTTTAAGACAACTAGGTGGTGCATGCATGCGTTGTACGCTAACTACTTGAACATATCATTGTTTTGAGTGAATCGAGTATTATATTTCAGTACAATTGAAAACCTAATATCAAAAAAAAAAGTGAAAAAAGAAAAGTATTAACTTTGAAAACTATTATTGGACATTTTTTACATTTAAATTTGTAGTTCAAAGATGAATGCTCAAAGTTTAGTTATGGAGCTAAATTTAAGAAATTATTTATTGTAATAAATAAAGATAAATATAAAACTTTCCTAATTCGTTATGGATCACAAGAATTTTGACAATTGTTTTCCTATTCTAAGCATATTCTCTAATTATTTTTATGAAATGCGACTCACTACTTGAGGATAATTAATTTTCAAATGGGGATTTAATTACATAGATATTTTTATTTTTTTGCAAACAAAGGCACTTGCTTGAATGAGATTACTGACCGAATGATAAAAAAAACTATTGCAAATTTGGGTTAAAATGTGGATTGCATCAAAGAGTATTATTTTTTCTATTTAGTCTGATATACACACGAAAACAAATACATGAATTCATACTTCTCCAAGACAAAATTTAAATTCTTACTTGTAAAAAATTAAGTTATTCTGAATTAAAATTGTTGGAAATAATGGTATATTTTATTTTTTAAAAAAAATCATTAAGTAGTGCATGAAAAATTATTAAAGTCTTTGTGACTTTTGAGAGCAATTGAAAAGGTTGTTAAAGTCTTTGTGACTTTTGGGAGCAATTAAAAATGTGTGAAGTGAATATGACATAAAAGACTACTAATTCAAAATTGATGACTTTTGATTAAAGACACCAATCCAAATAGTTACATATTTTCATAAAATCACCATTAACACCTTCGATTAAAAGACTCTATTACAAAGTCACAATTTTTCATAAAATCGTCATTAATATCTCTTGGACTAAAAAATATTATTTCAAATGGTTGTACCTTTTCATAAAGTCATCATTGATACCCTTTGGATTGAAAGATACCATTACATATGGTTACACACTTTATGAAAAGCTACTAGGAAGTCTATAAATAGGTGATTCATTGTACTCCCAAAACATATCAATGAACAATACAAGAATTGCTCTCTCATTCTAATTCTCTTAATTATCCAAAATACTAAATTAAGTATTCAGTCTTTCTTCTCTTTCTCTCTGCATTTTGCTGCATTATTATTTGAAGTTTAGTTCAAGTATAAACACAAAATTATGTTCGTTGGAATCTTGGAGATTGAAGTGTTGCATCTTCAAGAAGGAAATTCGTTCTATCTTGAGAAACTGTTGCTTATTAATCTTAAGCACCGAAATAGAGCAAATTTGTCTTAAGAAAACTGTGATTACACAGGGCTTGGATTATTGTTTTTATTATTGGATTTTTGAATTTTCCTATTATTGTTGTTCTGCATCAATGTAAGTGCATTGATTTTAATTTTTATACATTCTGTTTAGATTAATACATAAATTAGGCTTTATACTATTTAATATAATCTAATTATATACATATTTTCTATTACAATCTTAAGACAGACCTTGGTGTCTTATAATTAGATTAAGTACTATTGTAAGTCTAAAACAGAATTTTGTATTCGGGAGATAACATTGCTTATGTTTGTGTAACAGAAATGACAAGTTCAAATGATTTTATTCCTCTTACTGTTGTTCGTACAACAATTGTTCATACAACCTTGAGGATGTCTCATGGAGAGAAGTCCGAGAAGTTCAATGGCTCGAACTTCAAACGTTAGCAATCAAAGAGGATTTTCTATCTCACCACCCTCAATCTTGCAAAGTTTCTTAAGGAATATGTTCCCTCACTTGATGAGAATGAAACAAATGTTGAAAAGGTGGCTTTCGTAGATGCTTGGAAGCACTTGGATTAATTGTGTAGAAATTACATTCTCAATGGGTTCGACAATGCATTATATAATGTGTACAATGCGGTTAAGACCGCCAAAAAACTTTGGGAGTCCTTGGACAAAAAGTACAAGATCAAGGATGCCGGCATGAAAAAGTTCATTATCGGTAAGTTCTTGGATTTTAAAATGGTGGATTCTAAGACTATTATCTCCCAAGTTCAAGAAATTCAAGTAATCCTTCATGAAATCCATGTCGAGGGAATGTCTCTTAGTGAGTCATTCCAAGTGGCTGCAATTGTGGAGAAATTACCACCCCTATAGAAGGATTTCAATAACTATCTCAAGCATAAGCGCAAAAAGAAGAAACTCGAAGAATTGATTGTTTGCTTGAGGATCGAGGAGGATAACCATAAATCCGAGAAGAAAAATAGAGTTTTTAATTTCATGGAATCTAAGACTAACATAATTGAAAGCGTAATCAAGACTAACAAGAAAAGGAAGCACAATAACGAAAGTCCAAGAAATTTAAGGAAAAATACTGAAACTGTGGCAAACCGGGGCATATCTCAAAAGATTGTCGTAGGCCAAATAATTTCAAGAAACCTAATGCTCAAGCAAACGTGACTGAAACGAACAAGTTTTCTATGAAAGTCAATGACATGAATATCTCTACAGTTGTTTCAGAATGCAATTTGGTGGGGTAATACCAAAGAATGATGGGTGGACACCTGCGTTACTCGACATATCTGTTCCAATAAATGGATGTTCTTTACTTATAAAAAGTTAGAGAATGATAAACAACTCGATATGAGAAATTCCTCTAACCCTAAGGTTGAAAGAAGTGGCAAGGTGATACTCAAGATGACATCCAACAAGGAACTCACCTTGAATGAAGTGCTTTATGCCTCAGATATTCGCAAGAATCTAGTGTTCGGTTCCTTGCTTAGCAAGAATGACTTTAAGTTAGTTTTTGTATCCAAAAAAATTGTACTCACTGACAATGAGATATTTGTAGCGAAGGGATATATGGGTGATGAGTTTTTTAAGCAATAACTGTTGTACCCACATCTTCTAATAATAAAAATGAAATGAATTTTTCTTATTTGCTTGAGTCTTCTAATGTGTGATATGCTAGACTAGTACATGTTAATTATGATGTAATTAGAAGATTAATTAATTTAAATGATTTGTCTAAGATGTCTATTGATTCAAATCGTAAATGTGAGACTTGTGTGGAATCAAAATTGGCAAGAACATCTTACAAGTCAATTGAAAAAAGTACCAAACCTCTTAAATTAATTCACAATGATGTTTGTGACTTAAAGTTTGTGCAAGCAAGAGGTGGTAAAAATTATTTTATTACTTTTAATGATGATTGCATAAGATATTGTTATGTTTACTTAATTAGAAGTAAAGATGAGACACTTGATATGTTCAAATATTATAAGAATCAAGTTGAGAATCAACTTAGTGGAAAGATAAAGGCACTAAGAAGTGATAGGGGTGGTAAATATGAATTCCTTTCGAGGAGTTTTATGCAACACATGGAATCATTTACCAAACGACTGCCCCTATTCACCTCAATCAAATGACATAGCTGAACGCAAAAATCGAACATTGAAAGAAATGATGAATGCTATGTTATCAAGTTCGGGAGTACCCCAAAACTTGTAGGGGAAGCCTTATTATCTGCTAATTATATTCTTAACAAGGTGTCTCATAAGAAAACAAATCAAACACCCTATGAATTATGAAAAGTCGAAGACCTTCTTATAAATTTTTTAAAGTGTGGGGGTATCTAGCAAAACTGGCAATTCATAAACCCAAAAAGGTTAAAATAGGACCAAAAACTATTGATTGTGTATTCATTGCTTATGCCCATAACAGTAGTGTATATCGATTTATTGTTCACAAATATGAGATTTCTGATATGCATATTAATACTATTATAGAATCAAGGAATGCGTAATTCTTTAAAAATAATTTTTTATTTAATATGTCACATGAATCAAATTCATTAAAGAGATCAATTGAGGCTATGACTAGTAATGGTCAAAACGAGGAGTTCAGCAAAGATGAACCTAGACGTAACAAGAGAATAAAGACTTCAAAGTCATTTAGTCATGACTTTCTATCTTATCTATTAGAAAATGACTCTCAAAATTCCAAAGAAGCTATGTCCTCCCCCGAAGCTCCTCATGGGAAGGAAGTTGTCAATTCTGAAATTGAATCCATTATGATAAATCATACATGGGAGTTGACGGATCTTTTACCAAGTAATAAACCTTTAGGCTGTAATTGGATATTTAAAAAAAAAATGAAACCCGATGGATCCATTGACAAGTATAAAATTGGACTTATAGCCAAAGGTTATAAACAAAGGGAATGATTGGATTATTTTGACACTTATTCACCAGTTACTAGAATTACTTCCATATGGATGTTAATTGCTATAGTAACATTGAGAAGTCTTGAAATACATCAAATGGATGTAAAGACAACATTCTTGAATGGTGAATTAGATGGAGAAATATACATAAAACAACTTGAGGGGTTCATTGCTAATGGACAAGAAAAGAAAGTTTGCAAGCTTGTTAAATCTCTATATGGTTTAAAACAAGCACCAAAGCAGTGACATGAAAATTTTGACAGCGCAATATTGTCAAATAAGTTCAAAATAAATAAATGTAACAAATGTGTATATGTCAAGAGCACTCATAGTGGATACGTTATTGTATGTCTTTTATGTTGACGCCATGCTAATTATAGATAGTAATAATGAGATCATTAAAGCTACCAAGCAGATGTTGACAAATAGGTTTAAAATAAAAGACTTAGGTGTTGTTGACATTATATTAGGAATTCAAATTTCTAGAACGTTAGATGAACTCATTTTATCTCAATCTCATTATATTGAAAAAGTATTTGATAAGTTCAAGAAGTATGAGATAAAACCTATGAGAACACCTATCGATGTTAATATCCATTTTTTCTAAGAATAAGGGTAATAGCATATCATAGTTAGAATATGCACGTATAATTGGTAGTTTAATGTAAATAATGAATTCTACCAGTCTAGATAAAACATACTTAGTGAGAAAGCTAAGTCAATATACAAGTAATCCTAGAAAAGACCAATGTGAAGCAATTATTAGAGTTTTAGAACATTTAAAAGATACTCAAAACTATGGTTTTCATTACAAGAAGTACCCAACAGTACTCGAGAGATATACCGATGCTAATTAGATATTTGATACTAAAGATTCAAAATCCATGAGTGAATATATCTTTACCTTAGGTAGTGCAATCGTGTCTTAGAAATCCTTAAAACAAACTTGTATTGCTAGATCTACAATAAAATCTAAGTTCATTGTCTTAGATAAAGCTAAAGAAGAAGCATAATGTCTTTGTAATTTCTTAGAGGATATTTCAAATTGGCCAAAGCTTGTACCCACAATATGCATTTATTGTGATAGTCGATCTATGATTCGAAGGGCACAAAATTGTATGTATAACAGTAAGTCTAGAGACATACGTCATAGACACAATACTGTTAGACAATTGCTCTCTAATGATATTATATTCATTGACTATGTGAAGTCAAATGATAATATTGCGGATCTACTTACAAAAAAATTTAACTAGAGAGTAAGTGGAAAGTTCATCTAGGGGAACGAGCTTAAAGCCTATTACTTAATCAAGAGTCACAATAATGTCAATCCAACTTAGTTGAATGGAGATCCCAAGACCTAAATTCAAAGGGACAACCGAATTATGTAAAATTCAGTAAGCACTAAGGAAATTTTCTAAACTCCTTCTCATACCTACGATAAGACAGTGCACATCTGCGGCGAGAATGAGGATAAGTAATGCTTTTAATGATATTCTGTGACTTGAAAATGTCCAAGTGGGGTATAACATGATACTCTTAATAAAAAATCACCTATATGAGTAAAGAAAGGGCTACTTCTATGAGAATCATAGACTGATTACTCTAAAATTACTCACGAAATCAAGTGGTGCTCAAGATCAAAATAAACAAAAACGTGAGAATCAATTGTGTTCAAAAGGGTACAGTGTGAATTCTATTATTTTGGTTTACATAAATGGATGACAGTTCAAAGACATCATGTCCATTGGATAGCCAAGTAAATCTGAAAGTTTGTCAGTACAAAAAGTTCAAGGTCACTGATTACTTATTCAGATGCAGTAACATTTTACCAGTGTCTGCATTATCATATATTAAATTTTTATTCATGTGGGGGATTATTGAAAATAATGATATATTTATTTTTAAAAAAACCATTAAATAGTGAACGAGAAATTATTACAGTTTTTGTGACTTTTGGGAGCAATTAACAAAATTGTTAGAGTCTTTGCGACTTTTGGGAGCAATTGAAAAGATTGTTAAAGTCTTTGTGACTTTTGAGAGCAATTAAAAAAATGTGAAAGTGAATATGACAAGAAAGACTACTAATTCAAAATTGGTGACTTTTGATTGAAGACACCAATCCAAATAGTTACATTTTTTTCATAAAGTCATCATTAATACCTTTTGGTTAAAAGATATCAATACAGATAGTCACAATTTTTCATAAAGTCATCATTGATACCATTTGGATTAAAAGGTACCATTACGTATACACTCTTTATAAAAAATCATTAGAGAGTCTAAAAATAGGTGATTCATTGCATTCCCAAAATATATCATTAAACAATTCAAGAATTGTTCTTTCATTCTATTTATCTTAATAATCCAAAATACTGAATTAAGTATTCAGTCTTTCTTTTCTCTCTCTTTGTGTGTGTGCATATTGTTGCATTTTTATTTCAAGTTTGATTCAATTATAAACACATAATTATGTTCATTTGAATCTTAGAGATTAAAGTGTTGCATCTTCAAGAACGAAATCCATTTTATTTTAGGAGACAGTTGCTTATCAACCTTAAGCACCGAAGAGAGCAATTTTGTCTAAAGAAAACTATGATTACACAAAGCTCGGATTATTGTTTGTATTATTGGATTTCTGAATTTTACTATTCTTGATGTTTGCATCAATGTAAGTGCACTGATTTTAATTTCTATACATTATGTTGAGATTAGTGTATAAGTTATACTTGATACAATTTAATATAATTTAATTATACACATATTTTATATTACAAAAATAAACCCTGTCAGTCAAAAATAGGTGCAACCATTTCACCTGCTCTTTCTCTGTCCCAAAAGAACACAAATTATAACAGCTCTAGTTGTATAAAATATGTACGAAAAAGATAACACAAATGCTTACAATTTGAGGATCTTTAGGCCATTCGATCCTAGAAAATAGGTATACCTCAAATCTGATGACAACAGATTGTGTGTAACAACCTCATATAGTTTTGAATGATGCAAAAAAAACTTACTTTTGGAAGATGGAGGGTTGGAGCACTATTTTTTATGACGAGTCTTTAAATTTGGAAGAGAAAATGGGAATAGAAGGAGAAGAGATCGTGGTTATTACTTACTATTGTTAATAAAACTTTTAATATTTTTTAAAAAATGACTTTATTTGATGATGAATATTGGTAACTGTAATTGGAAAATCAAGAGGTAAAATGAAATTATACATAAGAAAAATATTTGAGGTAATGATGGCAAAAATATATTTTTGAGTTTATTAGCCCTTTATAAATAGTATAAATATAAATTAATATAAATATGGATAAATACTGATGCTAAAAGGATAATGTCAACGTTAGTTATTTTATTAATGTCATTGTAGTCAAATAAAATTTTTTCACTTTTGTTGACATTTTAAAATTATATAGACAGGTGTTAGTTGGCCTCTTAATGTGTTTGGTGAGACGAGTTTATGTAAAAAAACATATCTACTCATACATGATTCGTTTATTACTTCGTGTCTAGCTAATCATGTTATTTCAGGTTCGTATCGTGTATGAATCGTATATAATCAATATATGTACAAGTCATGTCTTGTATTTTTTTTAATTGACTTTACTTATATCCGATTCGTTTATTAATCGTATTGTATCGTATCAAATCTAATCATTTATAAAATATGTGGTTTAAGAAAGACCTAAATCCTATAATTTCGTATCATATTAACAAGTTATATCATATTTTGACATTCCGAGGTACACGTGAGACGGTCAGCTAAAATTAACAATAAATTCAGACAGAAAAATCACATTAAATTATATAATTAAAACAAAAATTTGTTCGACATCTTAAAATAAATAGATGGCATAGTAGACTTTGGGCCAGATATTTTTGAGCCCATGTCAAGCTATCATCAAACCCAACAATTCACCTTCGTACTTCCTTGTACGAACAACATTATGCCCCGACTTCATCTCTTTCTCTTGTCAATCGTCATCATCCTTCACAACCTCTGAATCGATCCCCCAGAACAAGAATCTCAAACTCTCAAATTCATAGCCCAGTGCCGCACAAATACCGCCAAATAATAGTGTTACGGCCTTTTCTTAATTGAGCTGAACAGCCAACAATGCTAAGTCTTGGAAGATTTCCACCATCCCTGCAGTGTAACACAACCCTTTATACTCCCATTTCACTCTGTGGTTTACTCAGTAACAAAACCAATCAAACCCACCATTATTTTCCCCCAACCGAAGTGAACCCACTCAGTTTTGGTACTTATCTTGCGCAAAAATGTACTAGGTTCTGTGTTTATGGGTTAAAAAGTGGGAGAAAAGGTGGCAGCAGTCTCTTGGAAATGGATAGTTTTGTTGGTGATTTTGAAGAAGAAGAAGAAGAAGAAGATGGTGATGATGATGAGTTTGCTGTTCCTTTGAGGAATATGAAAGAGTGGCTTGAGAACAAACCGCGTGGATTTGGAGAAGGAAAAATGTATGATACTTCAGTTGAGGACAAGTTGATGGAAGAAATTGAGCAGAGCAGGCAGGCTCAACTTGCCAATATAAATAAGCTTAAGAACAGTCCTGCAAATCCCAGTTCCAAGAAAGAACAAATTCAGCACCAGAAAGGTTAGTTATTTTTTTAATCGATCTGCAATTTGTTAACTGAATATGCTATATTGTAAATGTGCTCCTTTGCATTTTTTGTTTGTACTGCCCCGGACAGCTATTATGTGGAAGAAGTTGTTTTGTTTTGAATGATGAATGGGATTTTCAATTCAATAGAACTAATTTTTCTATCCTGTAAGCTTAATCAATTTGACATAATTTTTTTGAGGAATTGTGTTCCTGTTCATGCGGAAGGGGGAAAAGAAAAAGGACGGGGGGTGGAAAGGGAGCCTAAGCCCATAGAATTGAACTCTATACGAGTACTTCTTTGCCATCAAAAGAGGTTTAATGCTTCATTTGAAATATGGTAACAGAGTAGACAATGGAAGACCCATTGGTGATCTAAATATTTGACTGTATATAATACCTGACATTTGATATGTTCTTCTTTGAGGAAAGCAAATGAGAAATTGTGGATTTGTTTGTGAAAAATGACCAAGGTTTGTGAGTTGGGGTACTTTGAGTTTGACAGCAACCATGAGGATATCAGAAACACTTTTCTTCGGGAGCTCACTTCTCCAATTGCTTCTTTGAAATCTATGGGAAGGAGATCGAGGCGGGGTTGGATAAGTATTTGGCATTGCAAATGGGTTCAATTCTGTACTTTGTCAGGCCATGATGACATATGAGTTTTCATGCTTGTTTAGGAACTGAATTCTTGTCGTATCATCCAGCATAGCCACTGAGAATGTTTAATCAATGAAATGAACAATCCTGCAGATTTTGAAGCAATTTTATGAGAGTTCTCCCAATATGGGAAATGCAGTGCAACACATTCTCTGATTGCAATGAAAGTTGAAAGTCAAGAGAGAGTTCATTCAGATGTTGTGAGGCTTTTTATTTCTGCTTCCCCAAACTCTGGATATATATGCCTAACACCCTCGATAGGCAGTTGCAAGGTCCTCACAATTCATTACTTGTGTGGCTAAGCAGGGCATTACTTTGTCAGCAAATGAATTGTTTGGTATTTCTATGTGTATCTTTTGCAGTCATATGGCATTGGAGATCTAAAATATGAATTGAGCATTTCAGCTGGAGTTGTTTCTTCTTGTTCTATCATTTATTTTTCTACTAGTTCCCGACATGTGGCATCTTTTCATTCCATAACTTGATCATTGCAAGTACAAAGACTCTTTATTGAGTGGCGTTTAGTCGCAAAGACCTTCTTTCCATCCTCCACAAAGGTCATATTTTCTAATTGTTTTGTGGAATATATCATGTCTTTTCTAAGAGCGAGACCCTCATTTCTTTTTGATGCCCTTTCTTTGTGGCATTGCTATCCCGAATCAAACCACTCTTAGATATATGTGCAGCCACTTGTTTTCATTGCACATGACATAAGCATCTTAGATGACTTAATCTGTTTGTGTCTGCAACTTCTTGAATCTAGCCACTCTTTGTTGCAGTTTATGTATTTCCTTCGAAGATGGAGTTTTGTTTGACACTACACATACATATTGGGTTTCAATTTTATTTTCAACCTATCTCACAGGTTTTATGACATTTAGCAAAACGATTATGTGGAATGATTATTTGGGATTTATGGGGACAAACTAGATGTTGGTTACAATGTGTAATGTCCTACCTCGGGCTACATGTTCTTAATATATTTCCTAGAACAGAATACATACCGATATACTAAAATAATGTGACATATGCAATTGATTTTCTACTATATGACACAAAGCTTTAAGCATTTTGAAGATTTAAGCTTTTGTTTTTAGAGTTTGTGGGTTAGTTTAATTATAAGAGCACTACAAACTTGGTATTGTGAATCCGAAAGTCACTAAGTCTACTTGCTTAACCTTTATCTAGTTGTATCATCAGATCATTCCATTCTTCACAAATTATGAGGTACATTTTTTCAGTGTTTGAAAATAAAGTCGTACATGCTGAGGATAGTCTTTGTTACAAGTGTCTGGCAAATTGTTGTTGTACCATACAAATAGGGAATTGTTAAGTAATGCACAACTGTGATAATCAGGAGGGAGAAAGGTTAATTAGCCTACAAAGTAATTAGCAAGGAATTTTATCTTGTTTTGGGCTAAAGTCAGAATTTTTAGAAGCATAATGGTATTATATCTGAAATTCGGCAGGATTGCAAAAGATATATCAAGTATCTTGGGTTTGGGCGAATGAATATGTAAAGATGGGATACAAGAATTCCATGAATACATAACAGTGATTTGTTATGTACTATCCCGCTTGCTTCATCCATTTCTTAATAGTTTTATTTTGTTTTGATATGCTTTGGAGTTTGTGATATTCAGTTGTTTGTTTATGGGAGTAAGAAATTTAAGGAAACCATTAGTTTTTGTCTGGGAGGGATAGTTTTATTGGATGCCTTCAAATGCTTCTACCCTGCATTTTGAAAACAGGAACCAAGATTTATTTAGATAATTATCTTACAGTTATTTGTGGCATTTCATGAGTTCTCATCACGTTTTCTTACCAGTGCCAATTAGGATCTTATTCATGAATGACTGTTTGAGTCTGACTTGGCAGTATTATTCTAAATTTGCAGTCTTTGAAGGTATTCCAAGTGGAATTCGTGTACGTTTGTCCCATCTACCAAAGAAAAAGAACATCCACAGAGATCTACAGTTGGCTTTTAAAGGAGTTCCAGGAATACTTGACATAATCCCAGCTGTTTCTGGAAACAATAAGACCAGGGACCCTATCTGCAAGGGTCTTGCCTATGTTGATTTTAAGTCTGAGGATGACGCCAATAGGTATATAATATTTTGGCAAAGTTAAAATGCTGTAATACTCTTGTTTTCCTTTTCATTAACTCTTTTTTTGGGTGGTGGTGGGAGGGGGTTGGGGAACCAGAAGCTGTATCTCCTTCTTGAAAACATCCAACTAACAATAAGAAAATGAACAAGCTTTTGTGCTACATTAGTTCCCTCTGCAAGCATAGAAGATATGGCCGGAGCATGTGTTAGTGGGTCTAGTGCTGCATGATTATCAACGTATTTGCTCTTAAATGAACATTACTCTGGTATAGGGATGACCTAGATGCTTTTTTCATCGAATTCAAGTTTGCTTTCTGAACTAAAATCTACTAAAATAATTTCTCCATCATGACAGGTTTGTACAGGTATTTTCAAAACAAAGTATAAATTTTGGTAAAATTCAGAAGCAGATAAAGTGTGAGGTTGTGAATCCAAGCTCAACCCTCCATGCCTATGACCAGTCGGGGGATACAAGAGACTGTCCTCCTCATCTTTCAGTTCCCAATTTGGAAGGAGACATGGATGCTGGATTGGACATGGATCCTTTTTCAGATTCATGGAAGGAAGCCATTGGTAATGAATTTGAGGGTGCATATGGTGAGCATGTACAAGTAGAATGGGAAGATGATGGGAAACATTTACTGAAGCCCACAAGTGGTGATAGCATGGATGCCATGGAACATAGAAACGAGCCTGCAAACGATAATGCAACCCATTCATCATCCTTGAAGCAAAAAGAGAAAGGCCGTGCAAATGGGAAAAAACTAGTAGCCAAAAGAAAAGGAGAGAAAGTTCCGAAATTTAAAATTCCAGGATCTGCAAATCGGTATGCTACATTTTCTTTTTTTTTGACAAAAAAAAAAAAAAATCTAGCCAATTTCAAGTTCTTTTGTTCTTCTTTCCCTCACAAACTTTACATTGTCTTTTAGGTTAAAGATCAAGGAAAAGGCTGTGCTTACAGATGTATTCTCCAAATATGGACCAAAATCTCCTGTCTCTGTAAAAGAACAGAGCTAACCAAGTGTGGTTTGTCATTTGATAGTTGCTGTGTTTATGGCCATCTCTGCTAATATAGTGTGTGGTTGCTAGAGAATATCAAATGAAAACATTCGCAGCCTTGTGCTTATTAATTTGCTAAATTGTGGCAACTGTGATCCCTTTGAAATCACTTCTGGCCTGTAATTTGTCCTATTCTTCAGGGAAGAACGAAAAAAAAAAAAAAAGGTTCCGACTAGGAACACGTGAATCCAAGAAACTTGGCTCCTTCGTACTAATAGGGGCTAAACACAGTACGAGAGTTCAATATCTGAAATAGAGTTTAGTTTTTCTATAGTAATATACTAGTAGAAGATTTAGGTTATAATATGATCCAATAGAATAAGAACACATTTCTATCTAAAAGAAGGAATATTTAGCCTAAAAGTTGAATTTAAGAGTTAGTTTGTTGTCTAATGAAACATGTTATATATCACTAGTTTTTTACTAGGTTATTATCTTGCTAAATAGGACAAATTGAATTCTTAATTCAATGGATACTTTTTATTTGTCAACTAATTATAGCAAGTAAATCGTTCCCGACCAGAAAAAAGGGCATTGTAGTTTTCTTATGAACTCATCATTCAAGGTCAATTCCTTTGCTTATTGTTTGACGTGGGATTGCTATTTTTTTGTGCTTCGGGATAGGGTTGATACTCGAGTTGAATTTTGTTAGCTTAAGTCGAACTTGTTGAGCTCATTTTTTTTTAAATGAACTTAAAACATTGTTTACACTCAACTCGTTTAGAAAATAAATAGAGTTTGAGCCAAGAGTCCAAAACTAGTTAAACTTGAGTTGAACTCAAGTAATTCGACTATTTTACGTATAAACGAGTTGAGTATATAAGTTCGAGTCGAGTCTTTTTTAGGCTCATTTTTTAAATGAGTTTAAGAAATTATTCAAGTTCGATTTGTTTAAAGCACGAGTCAAACTCGAATTAAGTCTTATCTAAATCAAGTTCAAGTATGTTGACTCAATTATCGGTCTTATCGAGAGTTTTGACTTTTGAGTGATGACTTGATGCCAATGACTTTGGGGGTGGCTAAACTGTCCCCGTAGGCACAAGTAAACAATTATGCATGGCACTCTTTGAAAAAAAATTATGTGTCAATTTATTTTCCGAGGAGTAATATGTTCTAAGATAATTACAAAAGCATTTTACAAGACAAGTATTATATTTTTTTTTGTACATAAAAATAAATATGCTAATATATTACTCTATATATATCCATCAAGAAACATGTCCTATACAACTATCTGCAGACAATTTCATCGTACTTACATCAAGATCGAAGCTAAAATGTCACTATGTGGAGACTCAAACCAAAATATTGAATGAAAAAATCTGAATTCTCATCTATTAGGCAGAGAGTTTGTTGGTAAGACAAGTATTATAGATTATGCTTCACCGTGTTGTTTGATTTCATGTAAATCTTGGTGAATACTAGCATGGGTCAGAAAATTAAAAATAATATCCAACAATTAGCATTTATGCCCAAAGAAAATAAAAAAAGAATAAAGAGGAAAGAAATATATGAAATCAAAATTTCAGACTAAAAAATGGAATTATTTTTGGGTGAATTTCATTTTATATCCTAAAGATTTAAGAATTTTTATTTATATTCTAAAAAAAAAAATTCTTATATTATAACCTTAATATATTAAAACTTAAAAAGGTTGCAATGTAATTTTTCTGTTAATTTTTATTATTCATTTCGTTAATATTAATGAGATAATTTTTAACCGAGTGGGATTCCCCGGTCATTTTTTCAGTTGCAAGTTGAAAACCGTTCGGTTCAACTACTATACCATTATGAACCGGGAGGAACCAAAACCCTTCAAATCAACCTGCCAAAACCCCACCGGTCTCTCTCTCTCTCTCTCTCTCTCTCCACACGCAGAGAGTTGACACCGAGCAGGAAAAGCTCCACAGATTCATCACTGCTGCATCAACTAATGAAGTGGTATGTCCATACATGTATATACGGTCATTGTCATTTTATTTTCTTGATTAGGGTTTTATTTCGCATTTTGAATCCTCAGCTATTGTTATAGAAATCTGGAGAACTTGAGGAAACCTCTATGTAATGAACTGCTTGTTTGATGCGTGTTCGATGACTATATTTTCAATTAGTGGCCATTTAATTGCGAAGAGTTCATTTTGTAGTTTCTCAAATCCCATATGGAGGAGAAGCTTTGAGCATGCTGGTCATAGAACAGTGAATTTGGAGTTCTGGTCGACGAAGTTTCGTGTGCAGTGCTACTCATCTCGAAGGGCCAGTGGAAGTAAGTCTGCTTCACAAAAATTAGATGTTGAACCAGTCATGAAAGAGGAGAAGGATGCATTCTTTGTTGTTCGGAAAGGGGACATTGTAGGCATTTACAAGAATTTGAGAGATTGTCAGGCTCAAGTTGGATCTTCAGTAATTATTCTCTTACTCCTTATTTTACTGTCATCATCTATTGATTTACTCCAATGGGCAATGTGGCTTGCTATCCAATATCTTTTGTCATTGCTTTTTAGTTTTTATTGGTTTCCTGTTTCAAATTTCGTCCTTCAGGAACAAGGATCAAAATTTCATTTATTTTTTAATGAAATGAATAACATGTTTCCGTTCCCATGGAAATTGAAACAAATAAGTGATTTAAATATTAAAATTTCTATGTTTCGAGGTGTTTCAATATGTTTTAACTATTGTTTCGGAATATTTCGGAAATAAATTTTTAAAATTTTGTTCTTTGTTTGTGAAATATTTCCAAAGCGTTTCAATTTCTAAGCTGACCAAACTATGACATTTTGATCCTTGTTTAGGGAATATATCTTGGGACATTTGCATGAGCTTTTGTTTGATCATCATTCGTCTGTTTTTTGATGCCAAGGTGCCTATATACGTTGGATGGTTATATTGGATATATTGTTTAAGCAATACTCCAAAGCTATCCTAGAAAGTCTAGATGTTTACATGTACTGTTCTTTAATTCTTTTAACATTTATTTGTATGACTTTGCTTGGACTAAACTAATTTCTGGCCTTCTTCCTTTTCCAATAGATATGTGATCCTCCTGTCAGTGTGTACAAAGGGTACTCTATGCCTAAGGACACGAAGGAATATCTTATCTCTCGTGGGCTTGGGAATGCTCTTTATTCCATTAGAGCTGCAGATCTAACAGGGGAACTTTTCGGTACAATTGTTCCTTTCCCTTTACAGGTGAGATGATTTATCACAACATTTTCTAATTTCTAATGGGATTTTTTGCTATTGCACTTTTCTGGAAGCAATTATGTTCGCTGATTTGAATCGAACTTTTGTCACAAATGATCCGAGTGTGGCATTGAAGGAGAGTCTGTGACATAAATGACTTTTGTCCCGAGGTACACTTACATTCATGCACCGAGTGCTTGGTTGATTTTCTTTGTGACAGTGTATAGTAGTATCAGGATCATCAAAATTAGCAGTAGCTAATATCTTAGTGAATTCCTAGTGTTCTTGTGTGATCATGGAACGGCAAAACCACTTCCTAGTGCCAAGTTCTATTACTGCCTTGTCTGGCTATCACTTGAAATGCTAAATGGTGAGTTTTTTCGTAAACCATAATTCAAGAGCCATCTAAAACGTTTTTGTTTAGTTCATCCACAAAATCCTAAGACAACAATGGAGTATAATATATCCATTAATAGTTAAAATACAAGTTTTTTTTTTGTCTTTTGCTATTTCCTTTTTCTTGTATATCCATGGATTTTTAGAAGGGGAATGAGGGGTGGGGGAGCTTGAAACTTGTTTAGATGTATGGTTAGCAAGTGCAACCTTTATGTTGCCCACATTGGTGACAGAACTATATTCTTATGTGGAGAATGTCTACAAAGCATCCTAGCAGGATATGTACAAAGTCTCTGAATTAATCCAGTATCATTTCTGTAAAGGTTTGACTTAAGAACTTGTTTTCTGCCTCTCCCTCTCTCTAGGGATTGCCTAGGTCTATAACTCTAGGCTATAGCGGTGAGTTGGGCGGATTATTATTATGAATGGCTTTATATTATGCAGGATCATTCTATTTTCTTTGTTCGTTCCAGAATGCCCATGCAATTTCAAGTTCATATCTCATTTTTCTTACAGCAGTCATCTTCGTCCAAATGTGAAGCATCTGGCGAGAATATGTCGAAGAAGACATCCCTGCAGGTGCTGGGGCCTGAAAGTTGGGTAAGTTGAAGTTCATATTCACTTTCTGACATGTAAAATGCATTTCTCAGAAGAACATTATTGTGCACTTTTCACTATGAGAATGTTATTGTTTCCTGATACACTGGAAATTTCATTTGCAAAATTTGTGATAATCATTAGTTTTAATTTTAGTGTTACACAATACATGGCAATCATTAAGATCTTTTACGTCAGTCTGTGTATGGGTGTCTCTGTCCCTGTGTATTTGTGCATACGTGTGCACGTATACATATGCACTCACACCCTTTTTAGTACTGAAAGCTAAATCTTAATGATATCTAGTCTGGTTCAGTTGATGAATGTACTTATACTGTGATGTTTTTGTGAAGTGGTGCTGTAAAACCTTATACTTTTAAATATGTGCAGCGCTCTTGTATTCTCGAATTCGATGGTGCTTCAAAAGGAAATCCTGGACGGGCAGGTGCAGGAGCTGTGCTGCGAGCTGATGATGGAAGTTTGGTACATCCCCTTTTCTCTGTTTTGAATTGAGTTGTGTAGTCTATTTTTTTTTTGGGGCGGGGGGGGGGG
>CM042193.1:13950263-13971780 GCA_023539305.1 Ilex asprella | reverse complement strand
GGGGGGGGGGGGGGAGGGTGTCTGCCCTTTATGCCTATATTTTATACTTTAGATCTCGACTTCCCGTCACTTGTAGATTTGTAGACTTCGTGAAGGATTGGGCAAAACAACCAGTAATGTTGCAGAATACCGAAGCATGATTTTGGGGTTGAGATATGCTCTTCAGAAAGGGTTTACAAGAATCCACGTCCGGGGTGACTCCAAACTTGTCTGTATGCAGGTGGGTTTCTTGTTTCTATGCATTCATTTTGTCAATCTTTTTCTTCTACTTGCTTCAAATGATGCCATTATCTGTTGTTAATTTGCTTCTGATTTGAATTCAACTTTGCATCTCGCCTGATAGAAGGTCAATCGTAGAGAGACGTAATGGCTTTCACAGTCCAAGTAATAAATCTCCCATTAAATGGGAATAAAGAAAGAATAACTATTGTTTTGTCAAGAACAACATAATGTTTTCAAAGTTGTTATTGAGCTTACATTATCTGGAAATCAAACCTGATTATGCAACTCTGGTACTGCTCTTTATCTTTATTCGTTTCTTCACATTTCCTTTGTAAAGTCACCACTTTATATTGATTCTATTACCATAGTGACTATTTTTCTTCACCATTGTTGCCTTTTGTTGTACTTGTATAGTAAATTTTGTTTTTGTCTTTGACTTTTAAATATACTTTCTTCAATAGCTTCAGGGTCTATGGAGAGTGAAAAAACCTCACATCTTAAGCTTGTATGATGAGGCAAAAAACCTGAAGGATAAGTTTCTTTCTTTCCAGATCATTCATGTTCTGAGGGTATGCAGAATAAATTCTTTTATCACCTACTATTCAGGATATATCTTCTGTGTTAGTAGCACAGCAATATGTTACCTAGCTTTTTTCTCTATCATTTACATTGAATTTTGTTTTTCATACACGCTTTGAAAGGGCTTAAACTCCGATGCCGATGCTCAAGCGAACTTGGCAGTTCATCTTGCAGGTCAGAGTTTCTAACTTTATCAAGCATATCTACTCAAAATCTTCTTGAAATAATTCATCAATACTTTTGGGGCATCTCTGTTGCTTCAGATGGTCAAGTCGAAGAGGAACTTGAAAAATAGCTCGGTGGAAGGAGGCATATGGAAGTTGGGTCTTCGTGGGGTATATGATCATGGATTTGCATTGTTCTCTGGAATCTGGTTTCGAGGAAAGCACTTGATTCTTTCTGTATCAAAGCTTAGAGAGCATTGTTTACGGATGAAACCCTTACACTGGGAAGATGAGAACTGTGTAGTTGGTGATTTACACTCATTCTGGCTGCTGGTATCGGGAGAATTCGGAACCTTGGGATTCCACTGAGCACTTGACTAGCATCCAAACACATATGCTTTTGGTTTTGGTTTTCAGTCTCTGGTTAACGAGGAGCTAGATGCATCTCCACAAGAACAAAACTCATTGACGAAAGTTCTATTTCATGTTTTTTTTTCGTTTGTGTTTCACGGGTTCGAGTTTTGGAATCAGCTTCTTTAAATTAGCCCTCTCTGGATTCGCTATAGGCAAAAACCTTGTATTCCATATACAACCTTTTAGAAAAGACGTTACAACTTTTCATTGTAAAAGTTAAAGTGCCGTTTTTTGAGCCAAAGAATTATCTTCATCTACTTTGTAGCACTTGAATGGGAAAACTGCATGGTAGTTAATTGTATATTTTTTTGTCAATATGATTATTGACATGAAGACATAATGCGATGAAATTATATACAGTACATAGGCACAAATATGACACGACACAACTCGATTGATACAGTTACATACCGGTGAATTTGGAGATAGGTAGGTAGGTACTATTGCTATTCTTATTTTCATTTCTTTCTAGCTCTCCAAGGTTATAGTTGCTGTTAAATTGCCAGATTTTGTCTGGAAGTAGTCTCCCATACCAAGATGTGCCTCCAGAAGCCACACAAAAGTGAGAAGCTCTCCTCCAACATTCAGCAGCTTGGCATGGTGATCACCTCTGCAATTATATGCTGCAAAGCAGAGCATCTCTATCCACACATCGCACATTGTCTTCCACATCTTCTCTTCATCCAATTCCATCAGTTCTTTAGCCAATTCAACTGCATCCCACAACACAGACTTGCTCTTATCACCCTTAACTCTCTTGGGTGATAAATCTGTATGCATGAATAACAGATTCTTACTGCCAATGCCGGGTTCTTCTCCTATCAGTTCGTCTTCCTTGAAAAATTGAATGAGCTCGGCACATGTATCTCTGTATCGTATGAGCCCTATTACTGCTGTCGAAGATAGTGTCAAGGGGTGTACCACCAGAAGATACATCATGTAGCATGATATGAGCTTACTGGTCTCGCGATAACCTTGGTGCCCGGAATTCATAGTTTCTTGAGGTTGGTGGTAGCATATATCTGTGGCCACATGCCATAGAAGTAAACACTCGTCGAATTCCAGTTCAGTGATCCACTTCAGTTCAGGACAACTCCTGTCAAAAAATGCCTTTTTGTCTCTCCAATCAGTGAGGTTCCTTTTCTTTTCACCTTCTTCATTCAGATTTTTCCAAATATGCCTCTCTAGTGTTATGGGAATTTTCTCACATTTCGTGTACTTATACTTGTCGAAATCTTCCTTGGCTTTTAGATGAGCAAGGAGTTTTTGGAAACAAGTTTGGTGATCATGCAAGCAATAGCTCAACAGGCTGAACTGCTTCATGGAATGAGACCAGCGGTATCTTTTAGCCTCCTCAGATTCCCCATTCCGTGAATTTGGTCTGCTGGGCAAACGGAGAATAGGGTTTCTCACAAAGGAAAGGATCGAAAAGATGGGCTGTTCTAGCCATTTGAGATTCACTTTGGAGGTGCTTGAGCTTGACAGAACAACAGTCCAATCTGAGACAATAAACACAGCTAACGATGCAATTTCCAGAGCCAGAGCACCTAGAAGCAGTAGGTATGTGATGAAAACATCTCTATCGTCGAAACCATCTTTATCTGTTAAAGCAAAGAGCAGGCAAGCTACAAATTCTGAAGCTAAATTAACTGCTCGAATGATGCAACCAGGACGACTATGAGACACGAATGCTTTCGTGTACAGAGCATCATAGGCAAAATTCAGATCGATTCCAACCATTTCGAAAGCTGCTGCAGCGTCTTTGCCTCTGAAAATGGACATGCTTTTGTCTCTGTCATCAAAAGTGAGAATGAGATCGACAAAGAGACGCCTAAAAGTCATAAATAAATCGTAGGCATTTGTCAATGTTTGTATCTGAGGATCAGAATTGTTCTTATCATCAGCTGTTGTTGCTGATTTTGGCTGTTCCGGTTTTCAGTGAGCCGGAATGCCTGCGTTAATGGTGGATGAGTATGTCGCTACCATGTCTGTGTAGCTCGGCCCGGTGTATCCATCATTCATCATGGATTTTCTAAGGCCATCCATGCTTGCACGATTCAGTGCCCAGGTTCTCTCTCCATACTTCAGCAATCCCGCCATGGAAAAACAGACAATGGCAAAGACAAGAAGAAGCCTTTGGGTTATGCCCCATAATGCCCTGAGAAGGATATAAACCACGAATCCGACTTGCGTGACCAGAGTGAGACCTTGTCGTAACCACAACTGGTTGTCGTCCAGCGAAAAGGCGGTGATTGTATCGGGGAAGCCCAGGTGGAGGAGGAGGACGGTTGTCCAGACAGATACTAATTCGCGGTTATGGGGGAGAAAAGGGTCGGTTATACTTCTTGAAACAATGCTGATAGCATATATGGCCACCTTATCTGCAGCCGTGTATAAAATCCAAAGAAAAACTGTGACACAAATGGAAGAATTACGTTTTCTGATGTTTCCAGGTAGAATTAGAAGGACTTGTATGAGAAGACTACCAAGAAAAGAGCCTCTCAGTTGCCACTCACTCAAGAACTCCTTGAACGAAACCATGATAGTGAGGATGGCAATGAGACTTCAGACAGGTCGACAAGATGTTGAAAGAAACAGTGCTTAGAAAGAGAGTAAGACCAAAATGATGAGGAGGAGGATGTGAACCAACTTGAAGAGACCAAAATTGAAGAAAAAAATGGAAAAAGGAAGGGAGAAAAGGAAAAAAAAAATGAAGTCGAAGAAGTAATTTCCTTTGTCAAATGAGTAGGCGGACAAGTACTTGAAAACCCGGAAAACTAAGAAATGGAAAAAGAAGAGAGAGTGAGAAGGATCTTAAAGATCTAGAGAGAGAGAGAGACAGAATCCTCTAATGACATGGATTGAGATATATTCACTCTGTTATAATTTATCCACTATTACTATTATAAGTGACCTCTTCACTATAGACGATGAGTAATATGTCTAAATCAATCTTCATCTGTATCACTCCTCAGCCCAAGCTTACCCTTCCAATATTAACTTTTAACACCAGCTCAAATTGATTGATCATGATCTTTCTATTTCTGTACCTGTAAAGAAGAGAAGATCTTTCTATTTTTTTTATTTAATGGTATTAGGTGTTTAAGTCAGTTTACGCTCACCTTGAATAATCTCTTCCTCGATTTAGTTAAATGTTGATCATCTACGCTGGGACTAGGTTATTCATAAAGAATAAATACCTCGTGATCTAACCTCAAGGGATTGCCAAAATTCGAACTGAAG
This sequence comes from Ilex asprella, assembly GCA_023539305.1. NCBI lineage: Eukaryota > Viridiplantae > Streptophyta > Magnoliopsida > Aquifoliales > Aquifoliaceae > Ilex > Ilex asprella. Next base: position 13,967,158 of record CM042193.1, on the reverse strand, counting down.
TCGTCTGGATTTATAGCTCTTTTTTATTACCTCTTGAGCTATCGAAAGTGCTGATCTTTCTACTTTTTGACTCACCAGTCACACAAGTTTTTCCAAGTTATCTCTCGATGATTCCTTAAGATATCATCCATAGAAAATGTACGAACATGAATCAAGATTTTTTAGGTCAAAAATCAATGTCACATTAAATATTTCAAGTTCATTATCTGGAACATTTCTTCATTTCCGCAAACATCTCTTTCATCAGATAACAAAAATAATTTGGACCATAAGGTAAGTACATCTCAATTTTCACACACTGGTCACCTTTTATAATAGTCAGTAGGGAGTTGAGCAAAAAAAAAGTTCCAAAAAAAAAAAAAAAATTACATGCGGACCAATCGCCAAAGGCCACGGACGACTTTGTCCATGCTCAAAAAAAAAATGTTACCTCACCACTGCATGATTGCACTGGACACTCGATGGAAACATTTTTTTTTCTCACAAACAAAAATCTTGCAGAGCCTACCTTCAGCAACCTCGATGATAAAATTTCATGGGGTGGGCAAAGAATTAGTATAAAAAATTCGATTTCACCTGAATATGTATGCTCTATAGAAGACTTCCCTTCAAATTTCCACATTCTGCCATTGTTTCCATGATGAAACCTTTCCTTTCCCACATACCACTGATTAAGAGGGACTCAACTTTCTAGAACTTTCTTACTGAAGAGCCAAAAAGGTTGTTGGCCTCCGATCACTGGCTTTGTCTCACACTTGATTCTTGTGGGGATCAACTAATGGCAGAAATGGAACAGGCAAATGAAAAAACAGGGGTGGTAATAGGAGAGGCTGCTGGTGCTGGCTCTCTATTGTTGCAGAAATTGAAGGGATACCTTGAAAGTAAATGTTGCGAATTGAAAGTGCGAAAGCGATTCGAGGCGCTCAAGGGTGAAATCCAACATCTGATCAATCAATTTGCAGAAGTAGAAAGAAACCATGGTAGTCGGCTTGATGATCAAACTACTGAAACCGATGGAAGTTTGCAAGAAGATACATGGATGGGGAGTTCCAAGGAGGTCATCTGCAATATTGAGGATGAAGTAGACCAAATCATGACCATACAGTTCTCCACCAACATCATCACTAGTGTCACGGGTAACTTTCGTTTTTCTTTTCGAGGTTACCTGTGAAGGCGTTGCCACTGCAACCAGCCACACAATCTCAAGAACAAGGGACAGAAACTCACACAGAGGCACACACACGAATTACTGGGACAACACTCCCAAACCTTATATATTGAACTCAACAATTTACAAGAAACTCTCAATTGCCAGAACACTCTCTCTGCCTTTACAGAATGCCCAAGCACCTCTATTTATACACGGGGTATGACAGATGACACCCCCATCTGTCAAGGGGTAGTTACCCACGTTTTGCTATTCCATAGCAAACTTGGTCAGCAAGACTGCTCCCTGTGCAACACCTGGCAGGCAGTTCCATCCACTCAGCAACTAATATGGAACTGCTCCTCATCAGCATGTATCTGGACCAGATTCAAGCTAGGAACGCCCAGAACTGCCTCCCACAGACTAGGCCTTGTTCAGCAAACTGTCTTGACTGAGTCTCAGCATCCTCCTGGTCACATGCCTTGCAGCCATGTGCCAGTCATGTGCCCACATTTCAGCAGCCAGCCTTACTTCACGACCCATTGTGCATGCTGGGTTCAACCCATGCCATGCAATCCGAAGCTATGCACCAACATTGCTTCAATTGAGCTCAACCCGTGCTGTCATGCTCAGCCGGGTGGTCTCATGCTACCACAGTCCGCATCAGTCTGTCGAACCGCTTAGCCGCGTCACCTTGATTCCCACTTATGGTCTGTCTTGGTGCAAGGTGCCACCAAGACCGACGTTCTGGATGCTGCCTTCTCCGGGACTCGCCAATTATTGCAGTATTGAGAAGCATTTGACAGCCATTCAGAAATTGCAAAAGGACCTGACAAGTATTGCCAATGGCGGTAGAAAATTTGGCCATCATGTGTCGCAGACAGAACACTCGCCAGCAGCTCCGGTGACTGGGGCTGATAATAACGGCGGCAACCAAAGCGATGACATTCAAGTGGATGTCCCCCAAGAAAACAAGGCAGTGAAGGTACAAGACGAGGCTAAAAGCTATCCTGCTGAATGCAGCAGTACATCAAGGGGAAAGATTGAAGACTCTGCTACCATCAATGAAGGCAGGCGTGAAATTGAGGAGAGGCTGGTACAATTCCTCACGAACGCGGAGACATCTGAGATAATGCTTGTTACCGGAATGACAGGTGTAGGGAAAACCTTCCTCGTCCAAAGGGCATTCAATCAGGTGACACGACGTTATTTTGAACCTTTTTGGCTCTCCTATGATCCTTCCCTGGAGAAGAAAGACAATTTGGCCAATCTTTACGAGAAGATCATTATGAAAAGATGCACTTATGTAGAACTTCCAAATTTTGCCCGGGAACATATGGAACTAAAAAAGTTGGAGGAGCATACGCAACAAAAATTAGATTTTTCAGGAAGCTTCAGGCTCGTTATAGATGATGTTCCAGAAGTTCAAGAAGCGTGGGATTTCCTTACCAATGCTTTGCCTCAAAATCGTACTGGAAGGGTAATTTTCATCACTCAAAACATTGAATCAGCCAAAGCGTTCAAATGCAACATCCCTCACACTTGCATTGAGATTGAGAAACTAAAACATGAGGAAGCTTGGCGTATGTTCTGTGAAACTGCATCCAAACACCTGGAGTACAACGATCCGTGGCGATGTCCCGAGTCTCTCAAAAAGGTTGCCGAAGCCACTGTGAGAGACTGTCATGGCCTGCCCCTTCCCATTATCACAGTTGCCACTCAACTTGCAAATCAGGGGATGGACCCTTCTGTATGGTATACGCTGCGTGGGAATCTAATGAAGAAACCTCTCCTTCCTACGGCAACCAATGAAACTCACACCTATCCTGCTGATCATAACATCAGCAATGATGCTGCTCTGATGCTCTGTTATAATGCATTGTGTTTTCCGCTAAAATATATATTGTTCTACTGCTGTTTTTATTCGAGGGGTTGTGAAATACCAGAGAAGAAGTTAATACGGTTGTGTGTGGCTGAAGGCTTAGTGAAGGACACAGAAAACACGTCCGCAGAAGAAGCTGCAGCAACTTGCTTGGACCGGCTGGTTTGCTGTGAACTAATGGTGAGGAGAGACATCCCTGGAAAACCTAGAACTTACAAGGTTAAAGACAAATTGAGAGAGCTTGCTAACCATATTGTTGACAAGGAGATGTACCTTGAATTCTGCGAGCCCAAACCCCAAAGGCATACTCGTCGCTTGTGGATCTCTTACGACACCATTAATTTCACAGTCAACTCCAGCAACACCACTATTGACTCTGTTAGCCAAGAGGATATTGCCTTTGTACGCTCTTGCTTCGTGTCCCAGTCCCAGCAGAAGTCTGGGCAGAACCCCGAAAGGAAGAACTCTGAGCCAACTGCAGAAAAGCAAGAGCTCCAACAGAAAGAAGAGATTGAGTGCTCCAAAATCTTTCAATTGTTGATTGGGGGTCGCCGACTATTGAGGGTGTTAGACTTCAGAGGTGCAGAATTCATGAAAGGTCTCCCGGATCAATTGGGTGATCTAGTCCATTTACGTTATTTGGGGTTAAGGGGTACAAAAATCAAAAAGCTCCCACAATCCCTGTCCAGATTACCCAATTTGCAGTGTCTAGATATCAGAGAAACAGAGGTGAGCAGCTTACCACATTCCACGATGAGGCATGATAAGTTCAGGCATCTTCAACTTGCAAGGTCGTTTATGAGAAAGGTGGTGGATATGCAGCTGACAAAGAAACTAGAAGCTCCTCACCTGCAAACCCTTGCAGGAGTAAAATCCACCAATCCTTTGCTGATAACGCTTGGACAATGGATTCAACTCCGGAAATTATCAATTGGTCACGTTAAAGGTTGTCAATCCTCCAACTTGTGTGCTTCCATCAACAACATGACACTCCTCCATTCCTTGGCAATCAAAACTCACGGAGTTGAAGAACTCAACTTGGACACTTTATTACCGAATGACACCCTCGAAACTCTAAAGATCGGAGGACGTGTTGCGCCATTGGCTCATGTAGTCAAATGCTTTGGCTCTCTCACCCGGCTATATTTGTGGGACAACATGCTGGATGATGATCCATTCCAGTGCCTAGAAAATCTCAACAATCTCGTTGTTTTGTGTCTATCAAATGCCTATTGTGGAAAGGAAATGAAATGCTGCGAGGGATGGTTCCCTAATTTGAAGAAACTATCCATTCAGCGTATGAGAAAGCTTGAGGTGTTTGAAATAGAGAAAGATGCAATGGAAGATCTCGAAAATTTCTTCGTTGGTTATTGTCCCAGATTACAGCCAACACGCGAAAATGTCCGATTCCTTGATGTTGTCAGAGACCTGGACAATCTCAGACATCTGAAGCTTGTGCAAGTCTCTCATATGCCACTAGAATATGCTAAAGGGCTGGCATCAGAACTCCCCAGGGGCACTCGTCCTGCTTTTAATATTCATGTGGTTCCTCAGAACGAGTTCAAAGATCAATTCCGAGGAGGAGGTCGGGTTATTAAAGACATAGGAGAGTCCTATATGCGGTTCAGGCAAGACGAAAGATTTGAAGCAACACGTGTAGAACAAATGAAAAGTGCACTTTCTGCTTTTCCTTATTTCCGTTGAGTGTCATGTCTGACAAGAGGTGTACATCATGCTTCATGCAATGGTTGCACAAAAAGATCTACCTGTGTACTTGGGTGATGCTATTACTAGAATGTCACTGCACCCCCAAATACCAAATCCCGCCCAAACTCACTGCACCCCCCAGCACAACTCCCATCAACAGTCTATACGCTGCACGCCACACCACTTTGTCCGTCTCTCTCAGTTGAACTTTAAATGGATGCTTAGAATTGTATTACTTGTTATTTTGAGTGGTGCCGTGGATTTTCTATTATTTGTGAGTCTAATATTTTGTATTTTGTTATTCGAAGTGCTTCAGTTATCATTTGTTGTGGTTTTGCTACAATTTTGATTTTGATGTTGATGTTTATTTAAATGTATTTGTCCTGAATATGCAATTACTAACTGTATAACTACTAATACAGGTATGGAATTTCTTAATGATCATGGATTTTTGTGGTTAAGAATATGATCATTAAAATTAATATAGATAATGGATTTTGTAGTAAAATATAAGGAAAGAACAGACTTGAGATACTGCACATAATATTATTGTCTACAGAAAGATATTAACAAAACTGTGACATTTTTTTTTTTTTTGGTCGCTTTGGAGGGATGCTCAGCTACGTGGGATCCCTAATAAAACAAACACCAGACATATCAGCTAACCAAAAGTGTAAGATACAATGAGGTGGTAAGTCAAACTTAACCGGCTCATCAAAATGTCTCACTCCAACATTGGCCAGATGGTCGGTATAACCATTTCCTTCCCTTGGGGAATGAGATAACAGCACATTGCAAGTCTTGATAATGAAGAGGTTGTTATCAACCAGCACTTTGAAGGGAGGGAAGCTTTCTGGGTTGAAGGCCTCCAAATGCAATTGCCCTCCAGTTGAAGACTCATCTTGCGTCCTTGAAAAGCAGCCCACAGTTCTGCTTAGATGCTGATGTATTGTTTAGTTTTCCAAAAAAGCCTTGGATCCAAACTCCTCTATCATCCCTGATGATCCCTCTTATTCCACTTGGATCTGGACTCCCTTTAGAGCTTCCATCTGTATTAATTTTGTACCAACATACAGGAGGAAAACACCATTTAATAGTTTTGGGAGAGTTTCTATTCTTGATCTCTAGTAGCATCCCAAATGCTTTAGAGATTTCTCTAGCCTGAGAAAGAGCCATCTTGGCTGTAGTGTAAAAATCAGTTTTAGTGTTACCAATGCTCTCCTTGTTTCTGTCCTTCCAAATACTCCAATTGACGAACATGAACAATTGTGTCTATTCCAGCTAGAATGGCCAGAGGAGATGCAGTAATTCTTTAACCAGTATTTGAGATCCAGATTAGAGTCTGCTTGGCTCTCTTGTTGGGAGAGAAAGTAGGACCAAATAAATTGGGCCTTTCTATAATCCCTCAGGATGTGTGTGGTGGTCTCTGTGTGTCTATTACATCTAGCACAAATGGAATTATTTGTTGAGTGCCTGACGCTTCTGAGATAATTGGATGGGATTTTGTCATGTTTAGCAGTCCATAAAAACAACTTAAGCTTCTGTGGAAGTTTCACTTTCACTTTCAGTTTCATTATGAATCATCTTAAAGAATCAGAGGAAGAAAACTTAACATTGTTTGCATGACCCCCGTAGGGTGGATCTTCTTGATGAGTGAATTGAGGAAGAGGAGTATGAAGGATATCCATTTGAATATGCAGAGGAAGGATCATACCTGTTCTTTGAAGATTCCAGGAACCATCAGGATTGATGACCTCCATCACTTTAGCTTTAGGATCAACATCTAGGAAGTCATTCATTGACTAAGCTAGAGGTCCCTCTCCCACCCACCAGTCATTCTAGAATTGGATTTTGGTGCCATCACCCACTAACTACTTGGTACCTGCCTCTAGATAATTACTAATTTTTAATAAAGCATTCCAAGTAGGGGAGCCATTGGCTCTTCTCCTCCAAATGTTGGAGTTATCAGGTATGAATTTGGATCTCATAACATCCACCCATAGGCTGTTACTTGGTTGGTTCTTTAAATTCCATCCTATTTTGTTGAGAAGAGTAGAGTTGTTATCTCTGCTCTTCCTCAGGCCAAGACCTCCATGGGATCTAGGAGAACACACAACACTCTAGTTAATCAAATGGATCATTCTCCTCTCATTAGAATCTCCCCACAAACAATTCCTATTTAATTTATCCATCTGATCACAGATGGACTAGGGGATTCATTGGGTTTGCATAGCATAGTTAAGTACAGTAGCTATGACAGCTTGAACAAGAGTGAACCTGCCTGCAAAGGAGGGATTCTGGGTTTTTCATCCTCAAAGTGGTCTCTGGATTTCCTTCTGTGCAGAATAGGGATCCCTAAACACTAGCCTAGGTCAATGGTAAGAGTAAGGCCTACTTTCCTGCTAAGGCTTAGGACTTTACTCCTCCTAACATTTGGGGAGAAAAAGACTAGAGATTTAGCTTTGCTCATATTCATGCCTAAAATGCAACTAAAATCCTCAAGGATACTTTTGATCATAAACAGTCCTTATCAGCAGCCCTGGAAAAGAGGATAATGTCATCTACAAACATAAGATGAGAAACTTCAGGTCCATTTCTGGCTGCTTTAAAGCCCTTTCCAATTTTTCTTATTAACTTTATCCCTAATCATATGACTAAATCTCTCAATGCAGAGGACAAAGAGATAGGGGGACTATGGGTCTCCTTGTCTAAGCCCTCTTCTAGGTGTAACATTCAATCCAAGTACTCATGGTTGTATTGTGTCACGGCCGCACAATTCAAAAGTTTTTTTTTTTTTGATAAGAAACGAAACTCTTGTATTAAAATAAAAATTAAGTGTACATCAAAAGAGATTGGATAAGAAATTTAATTAATTTAAAAATCAATCAATAAAAAATTCATAAGAAAATAAAGCATATAAATCACACGAGGGTTTTCACCTCGATAAAATAACAAAAAGCGAAACTCCTTTGAAACCAAAGTTCAAAGCAATGCTAAAAAAATAAATATGATGCCATAGTCCATCCTCACTCTCATTTTGACCTTTAAATATTCTTGAATTACGTTCCTTCTAAATAACTCAAAATATAATAATAATATCCCAATCCCACAAAATTGAAACTTTATTAAGGCTCCAAACCTTTTATCATCTTCAATAAACAAAGAACTGTCCAATAAGTTATAAGTCTATTATGAGAATTTAGGGAAGACTTCAATTAGTTCATCCGACCGTTTTAAATATACTCATCCAACGGCCACCAATATCCCTATCAAAACTATTCACATTTAATTTTTTCCCCCAAATCCATCACTTCTCACTTATGTTGCACCGTGCCTTCAAGCACGGGTTTTCCTTAGTATAATATAAAACAAGACATGCTTCAATAAATCCATCCAACAGTCTCAAATAGACTTATTCAACGACCATTAACATCCCTTTCAAAATTACCGTGCCCTTGCACGGGTTACCCCTAGTTATTTACTAATATACAACCATTTTTAAATAAATTTACCAATCTACGATAATTTTAAACTTATTTATCAATTTATAGCACTTTTTTAAAGTGGAGTCAACATATACCCTTTCACTTATTGCGACACACTTTTGAAAGCAGAGTAAACAAATCCAATTTTTGATACATTGAGGCTAACTCATTGATACGGACAAAAAAAATAACGAAAAGTTAAAAGAAGGGTCACATTATAATATAATGTAAAAAATTTAATCGTTTAGGATGTTAAAGTGAGAAATTTGAAATCTTTTAGAGTATAAACGTAATTCTCCCTTGCTACTTCTAAAAGTTTTAATTTATGCGAGGGAATTTTCGATTACATCCCTGAAGTTTTGTCATATAGAATTGACACCCTACTTGTTGGGAAAGTACCAAACAACTCCCCCTGTGGTTTCCCTTTGCGAAAGACGTTATGAGATTGTTAATTCATTTATTTATCACCTGGCCAAATAACGAAAAACACTTTTCCCCTTTTTTTGTAATTTTTTTCTCCTTTTTGCTATTGCCTTTACAAAAAAATTATTATTTTCAAATATGGAAAATGAGAAAAAGAACCACAAACATTCATGCGTAGGGGTGCAATTGAATAATGTTATAATAATTAATTTTAATGTAATCTATTTTTTCTTCATTTTTTTTTGTCACAACAATCTATCGAATTAATTGAATCAAATGATCTCATATTAATCCAACTTATTCATCATTCATAGCGCACTCAAATTAATATGCATAACTCAAGAAACAAAAACCTATGACCTTTTTTTGTTCAACTAAGGTAAATAATCATTGATTTTTCATAAACTTAACATCTACTTAATCCATATGGTCACAAACAAAAATGGGTAAATCACCTTTTTCGTTTTTTTTTAACAAAAGGGTAAATCACATTCCAAATTTCAAATCCCTTCCACTTCATCGCATAGACTCCCCTGCCTTTGAAATATTATAAACAAAACCCTTGACTTTTGTGTGGATGTAATAGACTCTGTCGTCAATGGCACCCATTAATATAGTTATTAGAATTTAATAATGTCATCTTAATATGGGCATGTCGACAAGATTGTCCCATCCTCACATGTCATTGCATACCTGCTTAGTTACAAAACCACTTCTGCCATTTCTCACGCACATACACTATGAAGCACAAAACCACACCCAACACTACCCTACACTCCAAAGCTCCAAAGCATCACACTTACTGAAGAACAGAACCGCAATCCACCGTTATGTTCACACACTAACTGAATTAGCAAATCAGTTAATTGGAATGGGGAGAGATGTCAACCACACTCCACAACCACCTCCTACCGCAAAAATCGCAACCACTGCCACCCATAACCTCCGGCTGCAAACATCTCTGTTTTTATTAACGTATAGTTCCATTAACATCCACAGGAAGACAAAATGGCTCCACCTTTGAAAAATTCTCTTGAACTTTCTCATTGGTGCTAATGATGCCTCAAAAAAACGTCCAAGAGTGAACTCTGAGAAGGAGGTCAGGTCAGGAGCTCAGCCAAATATGCAGAGCTCAGAAATGAACCATCAGAGCTCTCCCTCAGATGAGACAACTGCAATAGTAATCCAGAGGTTGCCAAACAACCGAGAACACCTCCAGAGCAACGACCTAACTGAATTCAAGACACTAAATTCTCTGTCAATCGAGATCCTTTTCTTTAATTAAGGAGGATCCCACGTAAACGAGGCAAGGATCTCGGCGTAGATTCCTTAGAAGTAGGAATTAGTCTATTAGTCTATATATATATTGAATAGTGCCTCCATGAAGGGGACAACCCTAGCATCGCATCCAATAGACTGTAAATCGCCCAAGTTATCAATAAAGAGAAAGGGAGCAAGAGCCTCCATTGACGAGTGGACTAGCCGAGCTCCTTGGGCCGGTGAACCACTATATTTTTACTGTACAACCTCCTCTAATCCCTTGAGTTCTTTTACGACCATTCTTACGAGCCTCGTAGCCCATTTTCCTTGTAGAATATCACCACTCACGTCTTCTACTCACCCACGAGATTTTACACCATCAAGTGCAATCAATCTCAATGGCTTCACCTATCTCTTCAACAGATTCAAAATTTCTCTATGAATGCATAAAAACTACATAAAACTACGCCGTTTTGGTTTAAACTTTTTTTTTTCATATGTAAAACAAACATAGTAAATATTTAATCATGTTCAAGTATTTAGCAAAATTAATTGACAAATGAGAAAAAATGAAACCTTCATAAAATCTTTCCAATTGATGTTACTATTCTATAGAAATTACATCAATTCTCATATACACCGACACAATTGGTCAAAATTTATTAGCAAGTTAATGTATAAACAAATAATTTGAGATAAAAGGGATAATAAAATGTACCAAGGACACCTACAATCTTATCCCAAAAATTTAAACATTTTTCAAGCTAATTAATGTCAACAAACATTAGAGATTCCTCTAATCTAGGCCTATCAATCAAAAAATGGATTAACCTCTAATCCTTGCGGCTTGTACAATGGTCAAACCTAATGGGATCCTCCATTTGTTGGAGGTTTCCAAAGGCACATGTGGAGGTGGTTGAGGTGCAAAGCCGGATCCTACATTGGTGGATCTCTGCCAAGTGGAGTTTGTGCAATCCTTTGTGGTTGGATTGCATTCAAAGATGTCAAGTCAATCCCACCCTACCACATCTCGTCTAAATATCATTGAGCAAATGTCGAAAAATTGATGGACCCTTCATTATCACGTATTTGTCTCAAATACACAACAACTTCCATCATGTCAAGATCTTGAACATGTATACGTCCTATTCGTTTCAATTTCACCACTTTCTCTTATTGCGAAACTATAGGTTTCATCATAATTGTTTTTAAATTTATCACCTGCCTCCAATGACGTCACTAAAACTTTGATGGTTTTAAAGGGTTAGAACGCTCTTTTATTAGTAACAACGAATTTTTCAGTTACGTAAAGTATACGACTTGGTCCCTAAAGTTCTAATTCTACAAATTTAATCCTTAAAACTGAGACATTTGAGAAATATGTTACCTCTATCACGGCTTGCACTTTTCAATAATTGGTATTATGATTGGAAGTATAAATAATGGATGGAAAATATTGTTCCTAAAGGATTTGGTCGTGATATATTAAATACACTTGGTGGTATAACAGTTAGAACACAAGTTTTTGTATATAAAAATGCATATTATACTGATGAATATAAAACTATTTTTAATGCATATAAAAGCGCATATTATTTTAATCCATATAAGGATGCCTATTATTTTAATGCATATATAAAAATGTTTATTATCCCCCTCTTACTATAAAGAGATTATCACATAAAAGTGATAAAGATATGGCTAACCCATCAAAACACCTTAAAGATGGTATCACATCTTTGTAAGATAAAGTTGACAATAAAGACATTTTGTCTAGAGATAAATCTCTCTCTATTATTTCTCAATCTTTAACATTATCTCCATATACGGAGAATGATTCTATTTTCAAAAGGATATATCCTTATACTCCTTATAAATTTATGACCAGATTGGACTTGTATAAAAACAAAAGTATGTCCTTAAAGGATACTGCTATTCTAACCAAATCGGTTACTAATTTATTTAAATGTCTTAAAGACGTGGAAAAAGAGGAAGATAAATCTTCCACCTCAAACTCTATTGTTTCCATTACCAGTATAAATATTGAAATAATTTTAATCCTGCTGGAGTTCTTAAAGAACAAATAAAGAAAGAAAATTCCAATTTAAATCCTGAGCAGCTTAAAATTGCAGTTATAAAGGAATTTGGTCTTTGGGTGTTGTCTACATTTGGTATGGGTAGAACTGTGAAGATGGATATCGTTAATATTCCAACAATTGTCATAAAAGACAAAAGGAAAGAGAAAGTCGAGGAGGAAGATAGGAAAACTCGGACTCCTATTAGCTCTGATGACAATTTTATGAATTTCGAGGAATATACCCCTCTTAAAGGTAATATTGAAATAAATACAGAATTGCTAAAAGATGATATGAAGATAAATCTTGATGATGATAATAACAGAAATATCCTACATAATTTACTTCACGGGAAATAATCTGATAAAATTGAATTTTCGGATAAAGCCAACCTTATCAACACTAAAGAAGTGACGCACACCTTGATGTCACTATAAAATTAAAAGATGTAAATAGTAAAGAGTGTACAGTAGACTACAGTTTTGCTAACGTATGTACTGACGTCAATGTACAATAGTAAACAGTATAAAATTGTGAATAGCATTTTTTATTTTTGAAATTCAGACTTCAAGTCCGCCCTCTATATAAAGAGATGCAGGCCTGACCTATGGAGTAACGCATCTTAAACCGCCACTTTTCTCTCTTTCTTACACCTCTCTAAACCCCTTTTCTCTTAAAAAACTTCCATCTTCTACCTTCCACTGTACTCTATAAGTTACTCTTGCACATAAGCTTGCAATAAATAAAAGCTTTTGTAGTTTATAGTCCGATCCTCCCCCTATCTGGTATCAGAGTCAAGTGATATTGTGATATAAGTATGATAGGTTAAGTATATTATGTTGATTTATATGTCGATCTATTACTAATTCTTGTTGCTTTTGTAATTGTGATTTAATTTTGTTGAATTACTGCTGCTATGAAATTGTTATTTTAATTTTCGTTATAATGATGAATCTTTGAATTTCTATAGTTAGTCTAATTTTGTTATGATGATTGTTCTTGGTGCTTTCTATGATTCTGTGGGGCATAAGGGATGTTTAGGCCGTTTTTCGTGTGATAGGAGTTTTTGGTCGTTTTTGGGTGGATTCTCATTGTGTTGACCTTATTAGTAACGTTGACAGTAAGTAAGAATGTGAGAAGATCATTATAACAAGATAAAACTAACTATAGAATGTTGGAAAGTCATTATAGCAGAATTATTGTAATGATAGTCATTGTTGTAGTACTACAATAAAATTAAAAGACAAATTACAGTAGCAACTGGAAGAAGGTAATAGTAAAACATATAAGTCGACAGAACAATCTTTGAAAATACCACTATGACTTTAAACCTATTAAATTTAAATTTAATCATAAAGATGATTATGTTAAAAATATGGAAGAAATAGAAATCTATGATATTAAAAATAAATTGCAAAACTAGGATATATCCCAATACTCCACTAAAAAAATTTATAATATTGGTACTTTTGATTTTAAGTCGAGTTTAACTATTAAAACAAATGAAAAAATTGTTCCTTTTGATCAGAATGGAGATATTCTACAACTATTAACTAAAAGAGAAATCTTAAAGGTTCAAAAAAATTATAAGTTTTTGCATATTAGATTATTTCAAGTTGCTTTAAAACTTTTAACTCTTCAAGGATTAAATGTCTCTTTTATGTTAACATTAAGAGATACTAGATGTCTTAATTTTGATCAATCTTTAATGGGTGTTATGCAGTCCAGCTTAAGTACTAGTCCAATTTATCTTAACTGTTTTCCTAATCTTTATGTATCTTTAACAGATAAAAATATTTTGAATGTTTTAATATGTAATATTAAAACTTATGGTTATAATTATAAAGATGGCATTGGCACATGTATAATTGTGTTTGATTATAAAGTTATGAATACTTTGTGTCTTGAAGCTAAACTTTTGAACCTTAAAGGTCTAACTGCTTTAATTAAAACTAATACTTAAAAATAAACTTAAAATTTCTAAAATCATTAAATTGTCTGATATTCAGTTTTCAGAAATTTGACAATTGGAGTCTGTGGTTCCTAAAAAATCAGAAATAAATGAAGAAATAATTCTGATCTCCCAATAAACTCATGGTGATGTTATGATAAAATTCACTAGAAATAATCCTAGAAATTATTTAAATTCTTTTGATAAATCAGAAACTTCTTCAGTTTATTATACTCTTTTAAGAAGATCTACTACCTCGGTAAAAAATCAAAAAAGAGATAAATAACTAATAATTGAAGATGTAAAAACCTCTTATAATCAAATTCCTCATGGAATTTACAGAAAAGATAAAGCAACTTTTAATGAATCTTCTCTAGAAGAAGATTATATTGATCCAACCCCATCCGAAATCGGATTTTAACTATAGTTTGTATGAAAATACCTCAAAAAAAATTGTTAGTAGAAAAGAAATTAATGTAGAGTTTAATCTTCTTAAATATGAAGAGTTTAGGACTTGGTATCTTAAAACAATGACTCTTGAAGAACTTCAAAATTATATAAAAAAAATATTTTACCCTTATATAGAAAGAGAAAAAATGATAATTTTTTTTGTTAATTGGTTTTTGACATATTATGTTCCCCCGACTATGAATCAATTAAATATACTTGAGCAATTTCAACATAAATGAAAAATTTTACATGGAAAAACTATAAATAATCTTTATCCTCCAACTATTGATATATATATATATACAAACGTTTGAATTTCAAAAAACTTATATCAATTCATTTTACATTATCCTTTTGAATCAAAAGTTTTTCTTCTTCAACATTTTAGTTTTCTTCAAAAAACAAAAAAAAAATTCGTTTTACATAGTATACAGTAATTTTTTTTGGTACAGCGAGATTTTGGCTTCTTCTTTACTATTTCAAAGTTTCATCTACTCTTCTAACCCAATGGAAATTGCTTAATTGGACACGTTGGTTTTGTCTTTGTCTTTTTTTTTCTATGAATCGAATTCTTTTTGATTTGATCGTTGTTGATTTCTTGAATTAGAATTTTACAAAGGGCGGGTCATACATTTTTCTTTAAATTTGACTTATTCATCATAAAGCTGATTTTGACTTGCTCAAATTTCTAGGAAAGATTTGGTTTAGAATAGACAATGAACCAGCATTAATGCAACAAAGCAATGAAAAACAACTTAACAACATAAAAATCAATATGACAAGTTATTCAAAAATAATGTAATAACATATTAAACAATATAACAAAGTATTTAAAAATAATGTAACAACATATTAAATAATGCGACAAGTTACTCAAAAACAACATAACAAATAATGTGATAAATTACTCAAAAATAATGCGATAATATATTAACAAAAAATGTGACAAGTTACTCAAAATAATGTGACCGAAAATCTTGATTCTGAAAACAATCGAACCGAAAATCTTGTTGTGACTCAAAATTGAAATGGGTGAAATCAATGATTTTTTTTTTTGAAGATGAAACTGAAGTCCGTTGGAGTGTAGTGGAAACCGATTGGCGTGAATCAAGGAGATAGTTTTGGCTACTCCGGCGAAGGAAGTATTCCAGCGTGAATCGACCATTCCGGTGATCCAAACTTCAAGCCGTAAGTTCTTGAAGACGACTATGCAATCTCTTTCACGATGCCATATTTTCCCGGTGACTAAAGTTAATGATTTCGGAAAAATATGGAGTTGTGAAATTATGAGATTATTTTTTCGAAATTCAAAGAAACAAATTTCTATCGGGCGTTTGAGTTTTGAGAGAGAGTGATCACCGTTTTTTGGCGTTGATTCATGGAGTGGTGTTTCTGCTTCCTTAACTTGAATGATCAGACGTTGTGATTGAAGGGTATTACCGACATTTTCATTCAAAGAGAATCGGTTCCAATTTTTCGAGAAAATATTTAATACAGCGGTGATACTACGTGGCAAAGTGATGTGGTATCACCAATTAATAATACTAAAACAAATAAATACATGAATCCCACAAAAATCAATAACTAACCTACCATGTAAGCAAATAACTTCTCACACTCCTGTCATATAAGTCAAGTGGGCTTCACCTTTCTCATTTGAGGTTTTATTATCGGTTGGTAATACAATATCATCAATAATAACATGATATCACCGTTGAATTGAATATTTAGTCATGTTTTGCCCTTTTTTTAATTGGTGAGATTTAAAGCTGCCGCTGGGTTGCCTCCACTATAGGGCAGCCCCTGTTGGGGACCTCACTCCCACTATTGACATCGTTTCTCTTTTCCATCGGTACGTACTTTCACAGCCTGTTGTATAACACTCTCGTCTTTTGCCTACTCTACTGATGCAAGTTGAGGACCCCATTGTTGTTTCGTTTCAAGACAGAAACTAGTGGTGCAGAATTTGGTTAGTATTGGTGATGGACTTCTGTGATAATTCACTCTCTGGATCCCACAATATGGATGGTATTATAACTCTTTTTCCAGTCATGTCTTTTTCCGGACCTAGTGATCGTATACAAATACACAAATTTTTGTAATTTTTTAAAGCATAGATGTGATAATACCATTGGAAAATAATTCTCAAAATTGGACGATTTTGAAACTACTTTTCGAAGACAAGTAGTTTTTGAAAACTGTCAGTTTAAGTGATGTTTTTAATTTTAAAATAAAATTGCCGGTCTAAAATACCAAAAAAATAAATTATGTGGAAAACATCAATTCCATTGGCGTTTGTTGTAATTGTCAAAATCTACTTTTCCGATGCTGTTCTCTGTCATGTCACTTAATCTCCCACCAGTTTCTTTCTGGGTCCCAAAAGAAGAGATGACAAACCCATTTTAAATAATAGAATGGAAGCATTGATTGCAGCTTTGAAAGGAATTGTATATTAATTATGACTTTTTTTAAAAAAATTAAATTTTTATTTTTATTTTTATTTTTATTTTTATTT
>CM042193.1:13908350-13933633 GCA_023539305.1 Ilex asprella | reverse complement strand
TTAAATAATTATTTTTTATCTACAGTACCCATTAATCGTGTTATTCGTGTCGAACCTGAATTTGACCCATTTATTACCGTGTCAACTAATCGTGTTTTTTTTGAGTTCGTGTCGGATTCGGTTCGGATCGAGTTCGTGTTCCAGGTTAAAAATTGACAACCCTAGAATTTTCCTTTTATGTTTGACTTAGTTTTTTTTGGCAACTGATATTTGTGTAATAGGATTAGTACAATTCTGACTGCTAACTTTCTTTGTAAGAATCTTAGCACTTTGCAAACTATTAAATGAATAAAATTAGGTCAATTTTGCAACTTCGATCCATTTTGTTTCTATTATTAGTTTTTTAGACTTTTAGATACATGACGGTCTTCCTACACCAAATAATCAGCTTGCACCAAATAATCAACTACCAGTGTCACCTATTCTAAATCACTTTCAAGAGGCTCGTTGTTAGTTTTACATAATGGATAACCTATTCAGATAAGACTTGATCTCTATATGTCTTAATACATGTTAATATAAATATTCATGGTGTATGTTAGACTAAAAGATGGGGGTGTTGCTAAGACTTCTTTAAAAAAATATCTAATCATCTGTGTATCAAAGAAAAAGTATAGATTACTATGCTTATGTACCGACAAAATCAATGACTATTTATGATTCCATAACTGAATCAATTACATAATAGTTTATTGTAGGTTTAGAACACGTTACGTTGTATTCTCTTTGTAGTTGTGAGAGTTGTATGGCACATGAGTCTTTCTTTAGGAATTCTTGAACCCCGTGCTCCATCCCGGTGGAGCAGAGGAGACGATTAGGATAACGAACTTGAAACGTGGAACCCAAGCGGCCGGCGAGCGAGTGGTTAATGGCCAATAGCGCCGTAGTTTTTTTTTTTATGGCCTTCCTCGATGTCTCAACATTTGTTTCATCACATAATTTATTTTTAAGCTATTCAAGAATATGGATGAAACCCTAACAAAAAACAGTATGGAGACTCCTGCCATGAATCTTTGGCAGTCTCAGTGAGTGAATAAAACAGTCTTTTTGTTCAGCTTATTTGGCCAGTTTTCAAATGTGAGCAATATTTAGGGTTCCATGCATTGCCCTGAATATAAATTCCAGTTTATATCAATTAGTGGTGATGGGCTCAATGGGATACAGAAAAAAAGATGAAGAACTGCCCATAATTTAGGTTCCAAGACATGACAATACATGGCACTTTCTGTGTTTCACTAGGGTACATTCTTTTTTCTTTTCTTTTCTTTTCTTTTCTTTTTGATTTTTTATTTTGCTTAGTGAAAAGAGTAGGAGGTGACCAAAGGTGGATTCTCTTTCACGACGTGGTTACAACAATTTTTGTTCGTTGGAAATCCCCCCTAAAAAATGATCAAGAAGTACTAAATTCTCTTTCGAGTAGGTCCTAAAAGGCGAAGGAAGGCTAAAATGTCAACAAACGTCTATTATTATTGAATTCACTCGACCTGATAGTACCTATTTTGAGAACGTCCAGTGCTAAAATCACTTAATGGGAAATCTAGACAAAGGAAACTCGCAAGCACTTACTATAAAAAACTTGAGTCACTACTGAATTCTAATCCTATCAAACCACATAAACAACTCAGTCGTCTACTCTCTATGAATAGAACTTGGAACGTAAACTTAAAATAAGTTTTTTACAAAGTAATGCCCCACTTTAAAGCAACCAATGAAAAGTCTAACAAAGAGAACCGTGCATGTTCACCCCAATGGCCAAGGGACCTTAACTCTTTTTAGTTGTTATAGGATTGAGTCACGCCGGGACATGATGTTCCTACACTCAGATCAATTCAGACTCCTCAAATCCCTAACCAGTTAAATCCAGGCCCTTTAACTCGAATGCTGTCTAATTTCAAATTTCTAAACTTGAGTAATACAATTTGGATTAGTTCAACTTAAATTTTAAGAATCTAATAAACCAACCAAATTACACCCCATGATGTAGCCCTCTCAATTGATCTCAACGTATTATATGCTTGGATCTCGTATTCTGATCTCTTTTTAGGGAAAAAATATTGGGCGTAACCAAAGATCAAAAATTCGTTTCAACAGAAGGTTTCGGTAATGTTTCATAAAACATTTCAAAAACAAGATAGAAATAATAAAAAAAATTGAAAATTTATTTCTACAATATTGGTCGAAAACATATGTCAATACATGCCGAAACACCTTGAAACATAGGAATTTTGATATTCAATCAATGATTTATTTCGGTTTCTATGGAAATGAAAACGTTTTGATCATTTTAGAACGAAATTTAATTCTACAACAGCGGTCTCACACATAATATAATCGTCCACTAATAAAAAAACAAGTCTATAAATATGTTCCACAAAAATTCATAACAACTTAACCATGTAATTCATTATTATATCTATGAAAAAAAATTGACCTTATTTTATTAAATAATTATACCATATCAGTATTATTAATATTGTATAATCATTACGACCAATTTTAGAGTACCAAAGTGGACAAAAGGTGAAGTATGGCCATCCATTCACCAGAAGAGCCAGCCCAAGTCCAGTGGGAATGATTACATGAGACACCAAAAAAGATGGCAAGGGCAAACCCACGAGTAAGTTTTTTAGTCAGTTCGGATAAATCTACCGTGCCCAAAAAAAAAAAATCGTGACTGTATCAAAATTAATTAAAAAAAATTAATAATTTGGTAAATTTATAGTTATTTATTAAAAATATATATATATATATATAAATAGAGTTTAAACATACTCAAATTTTATTAAATAAAAAATAAATTTTGATACCGTAATCGGACCCAAACAGTTCTCAGTCCTAGGTAAAAGGGCATGCGATGATGACACCAAAACCGTGTACTGCTCAGCTGCCTGCTCACGTTGAGCTGGAGGCTACTGCCGTGCACCACCACACGACAAAAACTCTGCCCCCTTTGGTGTACACATTGCCATGCCTTTCCACCCACCGCCAACCAACACACTGCTCTCAGCAAACATTGGGTGAAGAGCCAGTTTGTTCTTTTTTTCCTCAATTCCTGCATGTTTTTTCTTTTTCACTGGGGAAGATAAGCATTGGAATTCCCGTCTGTCCAAAACTATCTTGAACAGCTGTTATACTTTATCATCAATAGCCGACATGAATTTTCTAATGTACCGAAAAAAATAGCCGACATTGAAGGATACCAGATGCCACCAAGCGAGCGATTGGCCTCGTCTCAAAAAACTATTATTCAAAAATTATTTTTTTAAGAATTTTAAAAAATTATTTTTAGCATTTTTTATATCATAAAATTTATTTAATTATATAATTTTAAAAACAATTTTATAGAATAAAAAATAATAAAATTTGTTTGGATATTAACTTAAAATATAAAAAAAAAAAATAAAAATGTAATAGTACTGAAAATATGATGATGGTGTGGTGGTGGTAGTGGAGTAGTGATGGAAGTATGATGGCGGAAGAGTAGTGGAAGTATGATGGTGGTGGTAGTGATGAAAGTGTGGTGGTGGTGTTAGTGGAAGAGTTATGATCGTAATGGTGGTGGTGATGTTTTCTAAATTCTCAATTCTAAAAATACTATTTCAAAACAACTCTAATTTATTTTTTAAATCTATCCAACTTTTGTTCTCAATTTTCAGAAAAACAAAAACTAATAATAACTAGTCAAACTATTTTTCTCCTAGAAATTATTTTTGAAAATAAAAAAATAATTTTTAAAATACAAACTAAACAGGACCTAAATTTTCTTCTTCAATGTTTAAGTACAAACCTCCACAGTTATGATAGATAGAATTAAACTAACACTTCAACGCTCAAAGCACACAATAAAACATTAGTTTCAGTCATGAAGTAAATAAGGTCCTACATGAACATACTTCAAAAGCCAAATATCAATAGGACTACACATCAGCAGCCCTACATGAGCTGGACTAGTACAATGCTTTCATCAAAAGCATAATTCCTGGGCCACGGAAGGATAGCAGTGTTCTGCGACAATTAAATTACATATCCATGGCTATCACCACAAAAAGCACACTACACCCTCCACAAGATGAGCTGCTCCCGCCGCCGCCGCCGCCGCCGTCGTCATCAGGTCAACCATTTCACCACTACTAATATCTGCCCAGCAGCTACCTCACAGTTTCTTAATGTTAAAATGTACTTACAATTGTGTAAAAAGCAAGCAAATATTATTCCAATAAAAATTCAAATGCCCACTATACAAAACACAACAAAATGGTTTAGCTCTTCAATTACTATTTTGGTACAACCAACCTTTGTCAGCAGCTTAGGTCCTTGGCCACCTGAGCACGATTTGTCCGCCAAAATAAAAGAAGTGAATCACTTGTTGGACAGAACACACCCTAGACAGTTCAAGCTATTAACAGCACCCCACCAAACACCCGGCTACCTTGAAAAGGCACCAGTCTAGGTGGTGCATCACAACCAGTGTGTGATTTGTGATTTTGAGGGAATCAAACGTATAAGATACTGGTGCTACAAGGGCACATGTTCTTCTCCAACAGCATTTTCCGAACTACACCCAAGTCACCAATTTCCTTAAGTTCACATAATCCCAATCAAACAAAGTAGACAATCAATAGTAGTTTTCCACTGTTACAATTAAGGTAAAAGGAAAAAGAAGAGGGAACCAATGAAGTATGAACCTGAAACAGACGTGTATCCATGGAACATAGCTGGCAGACTACAATGATGAACTCAACAAGTCAAGAGCCTCAAGACGCCAATACCATGAACTTGAGAAATAATACTACTAATCCAAAAACATAATCATATGAAAACTTTGTGAATCTATTATATCATCAGCTGCCTAACAGAGACAGACCTAATGATAAACTTTCTGCTTGCATCATAAAAAAAAAAAAGGTTCAAAAATTTAACCTGAACAGATTAAAAGCTCGCTATAATCTCTCAATGTCAAAATTTTCGAAGTCCCCTTTGAACTCAGAATGGGAACTAGGACAACAAATCTTTACTCATGCTTCCCCGAAAGAAGGGTTGACCAAATATATGGCCTTCTTTCAACAATATATTAACACAGATGGTATTCCCTCTTTAGGTCTAGTCATCTAGAAAACAATTGTGACTTCCTTTTCGTTCATCTCATATACATGGTCTTTTGCATCTGCAAGAGCACTCTGCATGATTTCACATTTTATTCTGAATCAAAATCTACTTCCAATGAAGAAAACAATGCCAAAGAAAGAACAAGAGAGAGAAGAAATAGAAATCCACCTGACCCAATTTGGTAAGGAAGTTGCTGGCAAGATTTAGAGATGTCAATCTCACATCTTCATTAGCCTTGAGTGCTTGGGCAATGGCGAAAGCCCCTTCATCCTGTTTATAGAACCAATGTAAAATTGTGCAAAAAGATATGTTTACAAGACTACAAAGTACCAGAGGAAGAATTCCGTACTCTAATTTCATTGAACCCTAAATCAAGTGTCGTCAAAGTTTCATTAACCACCTTCAAGCTGCGAGCTAGGCAGATGGCACCCTGCATGAACACATTATAAATGAGTGGAGAATTTGGATAAGATTGGGCAGTCAACATACCCAGATGCAACAGCAAAGCAATAATAGACAGAAACAAACTTCATCTCTAAGTCCATTTGCTCGCAGGTCTAAATTTGATATGGTATTGTTGTACTTCAAAGTATCTGCTACGAACTCTGCACCCTTTGCTCCTATCTGCAAGATGTTCACACATACATGGTCAATGAATTCTTTTAAGAGGCCTCAACATTTAAAATCCAGAAATTACCTGACACCAACCAAGCATGAGGCTTTTTATGTTTCCGTGAAACTTGAGAACTTCAGATAAAGCTTTTGCCCCATCAGGTCCAATGGGATTATAACCAAGTTCCAACTGAGAGAGAAAGAGAGAGTTGAGATCTGGATATTTCATTTTCAGAATACATTGAAACAAAAACAGAAATACAGAAATCAATAGCAGGAAACTCACATTGGTAATAACAGAATTATCTTTCAAAACTTGGGCTATGTCACCGACCCCCTTGGCATGGATGTCGTTCCCTCCCTGAAGAATACTCACCATTTTGTTATGTCATCGAAATGGTTTGTTGGATATAATCTTGAAACTTGAAAAAACACTGCCAAAAAAATGATGATTGCAAAGAAAACTCTCCTCACCAGATCTATGTTCGTCAATGTACGATTCTGCCTCAAAGCATCTGCTATCTTTGCAGCTCCCTGATACAATTCAGGAGTTACAAACCATTAACAAGTTATGCACTAAAAATTGGGTCTCAGCCAAGCAGATCTTCCAACAAGGCCAAACCATGTGATGTAAATCGGGAAAGGCTAAAAATCACAGAATAGAAAGAGAAGAAGAAATAAGAGGGGTGAAAGGGGTTTACCTCATCCTCGCAAGGAATTGGTGAAGAAACACATAAATCTCCGCAGAGAATACTCAATTCTTATTCATAATCACTCTCCTCCACCTAGTTGGGATTACACCATTATTTATAGGCAAAGTCCCCTCTACTAAAATAAAAACTACTTTCTTACTAAAATACTGAAAGAGTTTCATAATTAAACTCTCCAATTCATATCCTACTAAAACTCTATAATAATTTCCTAGTTAAACTCTAGCTAATACTCCTAACCAAACAAATATTCCTTAACTAATAAAATAATACTAAAACAAATAATAAAATTCAATTCTTCAATTTAAGCTTATCCAATCCCTTTTTGATCTTTATCATTTCTCATCGGCTGAAAAAAACTCTTCTCCGAAGAGTTAGAAGGCCACAAGTACTCCACAAGTTTTGAAAAAATTTGTGTTCCAAAAAAATAACATTGTAGATCTCCATAGTAGAAAATAATCCCTTCGTGCATTGCATCCATCACAGTCTTATCCAAATACACTATTATAGGTAAAGGAAGCATATAATCCAGTAGAGACAAAATCGCAACTTGATTTGTAGTGGCACCCATTGAAACTCCTTTAACTTCTTCAGTAAGAACATCCTTTGAGATTAGCTTATCAAAAACAATTAATGTATGATGAGATGAACTTTTAGGCTCATCAACATTATCTGAGTTCATCTCATCATTCAATTGAACTAAAACTTGCAGTTGTGGAGAAATTTGTAGGGCAAAATTTGTTCAACTATTTGTTGATGATCAATGGATGAAGATGAATCAAACTTTACCTTTTTTGAAAGATCCTTATTTGGGAGCTTAACTTCAAACATGGCAGCCAATTTGTGTATACCTTCATGTATATATTCCATTGATGTTTGGAGCGAATCCACTGATCCTTGGAGCGAATCCACTGATCTTTGGAGCAAATCTAATCGCGAATCATGTGCTTCAACTTTAGCACTTAACTCGGCATTAGTCACCATCTTGATTGGAGTAAAATTTAGAGAATTTTTTTTTCCTGGGGTATGAACAATACCGATGAACAATACTCCGCGATAAACAGTAATTTTTTATTTTTTTTACAAATCAAAATTAAACTCTGATACCAATTGATGCAGATCGGGGAAGGACTGGAAATCAGATAATAGAAAGAGAAGAAGAAAGAATAAACGGTGGAAAGAGATTACCTCATCCTCGCAAGGAATCAGTGAAGAAACACATAAATCTCCGCAGAGAATACTCAATTCTTATTCATAATCACTCTCCTCCAAATAATTGGGATTACACCATTATTTATAGGCAAAGTCCCCTACTAAAATAAAAACTACTTTCCTACTAAAATACTAAAAGAGTTTCATAATCAAACTCTCAAATCCCTATCCTACTAAAACTCTATAATAATTTCCTAGTTAAATTCTAGCTAATACTCCTAACCAAACAAATATTCCTTAACTAATAAAATAATACTAAAACAAATAATAAAATTCAATTCTTCAATTTAAGCTCATTCAATCCCTTTTCGATCTCTATCACCATGTCTATATACGTTGACCATACATCCACAAATCCTCAAGTAGAAATATAATAAAAAGAAAAAAGTAAAGGAAACAGACAGAAAAAAGAGAAAAAGAGAAGGGAATAAAGGAAATAAAATAACCACCATTTCTATCTTAACATCTACGGTGAAATTCGTTAAGAATTCAGAACATCATTACTTGCTCAGAAGTACTACAAAAGGAAAATCAAAATATCTTAACTAATCACAGTTTAATATATCATTATAAGATTACAAGTTTTACTTTCCTATTCAGCATCTGATATACAACTCAAAAAGGCCATATCCAAACTATTTGTCTACTACATAAATTCTGTTGTGTACCCAGATGATGTAATGTCATCCTTTCCTCTCTCCACATCAACTCAATCAATGATCTTTGTTTCCCACTGTTGATATAATTTCATCCTTTCCTCTCTCCCCGTCAACTATGTCAATTTTGTTCGTCTCCTTGTCCTATTAAAAACCCTCAAGAGGTGATATGAGCCATGGCTTTTAGGTTGCTTTTGTGGCAAGCTCAAGCAGCTCGCTAGACAGTTGGACTGTTAAAATTATGAAAGCAATAGAAATAGCTTTAGTTATCATGCGGCCCCTAGTTTAAGCAGCAAAAACTTATGAAGCGAATAAAAAATTAAGGACCATTTTCATTACTTCTAAATTATTTCCGACAACTTAGCAAGGCCATACTAACCAGAATACTGTGTCACAATCCATTCAAGAAAACCACTTTTTTAAACGTTTTAATTTTGATACGTCACTGAGCACAACAAAAACCAGAGGTAAAGCGAATGTAAACTGCAGAATGAGAAAGACATTTTGGACAAGGCTGATAATTATTTCACCTTTTTAATACAAGGGATTATTACTGAGAATTTATGTACCTCATCTTGAATGTCATTCATGTAAAGATTTAACCATAATAAGCTTTTGCTTCCCTTGACATAGTCAGCAACATGAAAGGCACCTTTTGAGCTAATAGCATTGTTTCCAAGGTCTAGAATTGTAAGTTTTCCTACAGAGGGGTTATACATGTCAGGTCAGCAGCAAAACATGTTAAAAAAGATAATGAAGCACAAGTGCTATAACCAAAATGGCACTTGATACACCAAAAAGTAGAACCTTTACGTGAAGATAATCCAGACATCAAGGCGCGGACTCCTTCATCTCCAATAGAGTTTCCATGCAAATAAAGCTCCTAAACATATCATTTAGCCATAAATATCATTACCTTTCACTATTTCAGAAGAAAGACCCATATTTATCTATAGGACACTCACAATCATATTATGTCATTTTGTGAATGGATAGCCTATATACTTGGACTAAGCTTTGGATTAAGATTGAGTACTCGGTTCATTCAATGCTACTAGAGGTACAATAGTATTTATACTTTCCATCATAATTAAAGGCTCAGCTTTAACTCTTTCACACTAAACCGCAAACAGTTATCACCCAAAAAATTAGAAAGTATGAATCCAAAACCACATATACTACAGGAACCAGTGTTTTGTCCCACCATTGGAAAGTGTCAGTTTTGACACGAGTCTAACAAAAAGATGGAACCTTGTCAAACAATTAATGGGGTTCTAAGCCAATAAATAATACAATTTAAACTGACAACCCCCCCCCGGGGGGTGAGGGAGGGTTTGAACAGAATTAAACTTCAAAACTTTTTAAACTACTGAGAAATTCACAAATTGAAAGATCAGATAAGCCTTTATCAACCCTTCATCACATAGTGCAGCAACAAAGATAGAGATATTTTCCCATGTATACAGCATGAGAAATGACCTCACAGCTCAGGCTCACAGGATAAGAATAATGTTACCACATGCAGGTTTATTTACCTCAGACAATATATTTGACATGGGTATTCCTCACTTTTACCTGTTTCTTAACCAAAAACGACTTCAAATAAAAGTAAAAAATAAATACTTGGGCAAAGAATCAGGACAGCACTTATTTTTGTGGGTTATGGCCTCATGGAACAGATCATAATTGCAGAATCATTACTTGACCAAAATGATATTTTTTTGAGTGTTTCAAAGAAGTGATTGAGCCATCAGATGATCCCAAGTGGTCTATAGGAAATTCATCAGACCTACTTGTTCAGACTTGATCAATCTCAACTTCAGCAATTTACATAATTTCTCAATATGATGACATGATTGCTCTTAATATAATGGTCTTTTTCCAATAGAGCAAGAAAAATGATCTAAAACCCCTAGCGCCTCTTCTGAAACTCCAAGGTCACTCAAAAATTACTTAGATATAAGTGAACACAATGCCAATAAATTCACAAACTACCTCATGCTTTCAGATTGCTGATCTGAAAAGATGCAAATGTGTCGGCATCTATTGGGCAACATATCTTCAACGATTCTTTAATATACTAAAGCCCTCAAATAAAAGAAGAGTATCAAATGAGGATTCTTGTAGTGATATATACATTAACAAAAGACTAGAATTATATCAAAGTCTCCATTTTTGCAAAGTATTTTTTGTTTTTGCTTTCACTTTTTGCAAAAAGAAAAACGTGTTTGAGATGTATTTCTGTTTTGTTTAAGCTAAGTTGTTTTGAAAACAAGGCCAAAAAAATGCAAACAAAAAAAAAGATGTTTTCTATATGGGAGAATTAATGAGATCCACACTTCGAGCCTTGTTAGCCGCAAAAAAACACTTTTGATCGTGGAAGTATGAAAACTCAATCTCTCTCTCCCTCTCTCTGTAACTAAAGAACAAAACCCACTTTCTCCATCGCCTCTCTCCGTTGCCTATGTTTGTGCAACGAAGACCCAAAGCCGTCTCTTGTCTTTGTCTGTGCAATGAAACCTACAACTCTCTGTCGCCTCTGCCAGTGCAACGAAGACCCCAAGGTCTCTCTGTCATTCTATCACCTATCTTGTCACTCTCTCTGTTAGATTGAGTTAGATTTGTTAAAAGTATATGTGTGTGTGTGTATATATATATATATATATATACACCTAAGATATTCAAAAATCTAGAGTTATTTATGTGTGTTTGTAGATTTTGGAGTTAGATTTGTATAGAGAGTTATTTTTATATATTCTCTCGCCTATCTCTTTGTTGTTATTTTTAAGCTAAGTTGGTTTTGAAAACAAGGTCAAAAAATGCAAACAAATAAAAGTTTTCAAAAACAAAAAAAAAATGCAAACAACACGCGGCTCTATCTTGGGGAATTAATGAGATCCACACTTCGAGCCTTGTTAACAATAAAAAACGCTTTGGATCGTGGAAGTTAAAAACCCAATTGATTCTCTCTCTCTATCTCTCTCTATATATATATATAAACAAAGAACAAAACTCATTTTCTCCATCGCCTCTCAGAGAACGAAACCCATTTTCTCCATCGCCTCTTTGTCTGTGCAACAAAGATCCATTGTTGTCTCTCACCTTTGTTTGTGCAATGCAAACCGCATCTCTCTGTCGCCTTTGTCTGTGCAACAAAGACCCCAAGGTCTCTCTCTCTGTCAATCTCCCGCTAGTCTCATGGTTAGATCTGAGTTAGATTTGTTAGAAGTATACATATATACCTTAGATATGTATAGATTTGGAGCTATTTATGTGTGTGCATAGATCTAAGTTAGATTTGTATAGAGAGTTATTTATATACAAATCTGGAGTTAGATGTGCATAGAGTTATTTATAAATTAGAGAGATTCTTTAGGGAGATTTTTGCATGGTTTTTTTTCCCCTTAGATAAGGACTGGAGTATAAAATCAGCTTTCTCTCTTTTGTTTTATGTTTTTTTTCCATGTTTATGATCAGGTTCGTTGCACAGACAAAGGAGACAGAAAGACAAGCGAGTGAATACATACCCACTATAGCTAATTGGTAATATGAATATCACTAAGAAAAATTCATTTAAAGAGTTATTAGTTGAGAGAGAACTATTTGTTGGAGAGTCATTAGTTAAGAGAATCTCTCCAATTTACAAAAAATTCATTTGCTTGCTCATCTTTTGGTACAAAAATGAATTCGAATAAGGCATGTTTCAAATCAAGGGGATGTTTAAGTTAGAGTATTAGAAACTATATCAAACTAGTGTAGATGTTTATGTTATAATATTAGAAACTATTGAAGGTTGTAATAGATATCTCCCTCAATTCGGGTAAGGCATGCTTCAAATTAATGGGATCTTTCTTTACCATATTCGACACGCATTAGACAATGTCTTTTGGTTTCAATTTGTACTTGGAGTTGTAAAATGGACTAGTCACCTGTATATGAGATTTCTTTTTCCCATTATCTTTCTTACTTTATGCATATGAATAGAATTATGAATTATGATGTATGAATTGTGAATAAGCAATTTTATTGTTTTTGGCTTTATGCTTTATGCTTTATGCTTTATGTAACTAGTTGGGATTTGAGAGGGTATTATAAGTTTGAATGTTTAAATTTTTTGAGTAGTTGTTGGAAATTGGTATGTAGATGGAAAATGTTGTTGAGGTTAATGTATAAAAGGATGACGACGTTGTTGAGGTTGGGGCTAAAAAAGCTAACGGGTCATGAATGTCTAAAAATGAGGTCATTTTTATTGAATTGATGGATTTGGAATTAGCAAGTCGGCCTAAAGACACATCTACGTTTGAAAAAGATGCCTCAAACAAAATCATAGTGCAACTTAGAGCAATTTCATTATGAGTTGTGCATTACTGTCCTTGGTATTTGTACTACTTATTGAGATTTTAGCGAAGTAATTATGGTGTAGTCTAGTACTTGGTAGATTATTAACAATGGGTTGATGTATTGATATTTTGAATGTTTAATAATATCTATTATTTTGGGTTGATGTATTGTGCCTTTTTTTATGGGTTGATCGATGTATTGATATAAATAACATGGATGTGTAAAGGTAAAATATATGATAGAAAATAAAATGGTTACCAAACACGTTTTTTGTTTCAACTTTTAACCACAGAAAAACAAAAACTGATCATGTTTTTTTTTAAAAAAAAAAACATGAAAATGAAAACGTTACCAAATACACCCTAAGTATTTATTTGCTTGCAGACACTCAGAAACTTTAAACACTTCAAAGATTTTAGTTGCAACTTTGGACGAGCCCCGACGATTAAAAACAGCGCCAGCTAATTAAATTACTTGCATGTGGTTGGCCTATGATCTAACTTTCACGTAAGTGGGCATATTAAAATATATAAATACCTATGTTATATCTTCTCTACTAGGTAAAGAATTTAGAAAAGTTGGTGGTCTAACAAGGTAGCAGGCATAATATATGATTTCATTGATATAGTTCAACGGTTAATGCTGATGCCTCAAGTTTCTAGTGTATTAGTACCTTATTTATACGACTTCACTGATGTCAGATTTGCACAATTAATTAGCATAAACCTCCAGCATAGATTATACATGATCTGATGTGTCCACGTGATAGCAGAACTATAATCTAAGCTGTAAAGTAGAAAAAGGGGAGGTAAATGAGCTCTTACCCTCAAAGATTTGTTCCCCTCAAGCCCTTTAGCCAGAGCAGCCGCCCCCAAAGCACCACCATAATTGCCACTTAAGTGGTAACAAACGCATAACATAAGTTGCAAAGGAAAGGTTAACAGGCTGATAAAAATTAGTTTTCTGTTTAAAGAACAATAAATATGCAATGAAGTGTGGCTATGCACATTATTACTCGGTGCAGATATAATCCAGAGATTGTATTGCGGTAGCATGGGAGGCAAGAAGATAGCTGCAAGAACTTTACTTACTTGAGATATAAGGTTTGTACAGTTTTATTCTCAAGTAGTGCTCCAGCAAGACCTGAAAATCCCTACCTCCATTTCCAAAATAAAAGGCAAAACAGAATTAGTTTTAATTTCATTCCTTTTGAGAGGAGTTGGAAGAATGGATATCTAAACTACTAATTTCAACTCATACAGAATAGTCAATCAAATTGTTGTTAAGTTCAAGAACACGTATGCTTGAATTTTTCTTCAACATCTCGGCTATGGCCTTTGCTCCCTGTCAGAAAAGTGAACAAAAGCTTTAGGCATGTCACTACAGAGGGCCCATAATTAATACTTGTATTTTATTAAAAATGCCCCTAACAGAAGGATCCTAGTAAAGGAAAAAGTTAAGCTAACCTCATCTCCCAATCCAATACTATTTAGCTGTAGTTTTTGAATACCAGCATTATCCACTAGTATATCACATAGGCGCTGAGAAAGAAGAAAGTGTAGTATTATATACATGTCCGAATGTAAAAGAATTAGCATATCTAAATAATAAATAAAAGACAAATATAAGCCCAGAACCCAGTGATTGGAATGCAGTCATTTTAGTTCACACAAAACCACAACAAGCACCTTTCATTAAAAAGTAAATTGGACAGTGCTAACAATTACGTTATATGTATGGCTTGCCTCATTGTCAATTACTAAATTGAAAAGAGTATTAAGTCAGAACTGCTCCATTGATGCAATCCAATTTGAAATTTTGGACTGAAGAATAAAAAAAAAATTATCTAAGTCTAAATCTGAAAACATTACATACCATGTGGAGAATGGTGGAACCAACATTAATTGCTTTACAATGTAAACATCTATGGAGAATAAGGAGAAAGACCCTTTGTGAAGAGCCACTTAAGGTTCAGACCACCCACCACAAGTTTCTATCTATATCTGCAAACATAATGCCAACCAGAATTCTATGGTTGACAACACATAAATCCTTTTAATTGCTAAGTATCACGAAACATCAACTAAGAAACCTTTACAGAGAACTTTGAGATTTAACCCCACACCTCAAGGTTAGAATATCATAGCTTTTGAATGCTTGTTCATATGTTTTATGAATTCACTCCCGCAAAATATCTAAATTTAAATATTTTGCTGACACTGATTACATTTTTAACTAACTGTGCAACAAAGCTTACCTTAGCTCCTTCGTCTCCAATGGCATTTCCTGACAGGTTAAGAGTATTTAGTACAATGTTTGATTGAAGAACACCATCAAAGGCTTTCAAACCATCGGCAGTTATTCCATTGGCAGCAAAGTTCACTTCTTCTGCAATCTGAAAAACATCATGAAAACAGATGCTCAAATTAGTAAAGAAAACAAAGAGTATAAAGGTCAATAAGGGGCTGTTTCGTATGTTTTTCTGGAGGAGTTTGGATTAGCTTGTCCAAACCCTTCTAAACCTAAAGATGAGATTCAACATTCAATACTATTCATACCCATGTTTGGTATGCGCATAAATATATGACTATTATGATAATATATTTGTATATAAATGACTATTATGTCCCTTAACCAATTTGTTTATATATGGTATATAAAATATATAGGAGTATAAATGTTATTCGTACATTAAATCATTTAACCCACATATGAAACCCATCTCCCCTTGGGTTTCATGAACGGACCTTGATCGAGCCGGATTTCAAACCTTGGATTAAATGCGTAGTTGCCAAACATGGGTTTAAGGCTAGAAAGCACGGATACGTACACGGGTGTCGTATCCGATACGATACGGATATGGGGATACGACAAAGTTAAAAAATATGGGACACGGGTATTACAAGGATACGACTATTAAAATAATATAATATATTTTTTAAATAATAATAGAATTGTAATATATTAAAAATAAAGTATATATTATAACAACATTAACAATAAGACCTAGCAAATATTATTTTTTTGATTAAAATTGAAATAGATCAAATTAAATATATATTATTTTCATCAAACATCATTGCATCTATTAACATTCATAGTATATAAGTTACGCAACAAAAAAAAAATAATAGTTAAAAGTTATTTTTTTAATAAAAAAAATTTTAGCCGTGTCCTAGACGTGTCCGACTGAGTTCACTATTCAGGACACTTCTAGCCGTGTCGGACACGTGTCCGACCGTGTCCTGGCCGTATCCATGTCGGACACGTGTCCAATACTGCCATGGTGCCCCCGTGGGAAGTATCCGTGCTTCCTAGGTTTAAGGGAATTTATTCTCCAATCCATGTTCCAAAACCCCCCTAAAACCATGTACCAAACAAGCCCTAAGAGTATAGAGGTCAATTATTGGATGGATTTCTTATCCCCCATCTTTGTACTTTATACACTTTCTATTTAGTGGGAAAAAGAGAACAATTGATGTGTGATTGTTATTGACCACTATATTTTTATCTCCTATTGCCTCTGAACATGACTTAAATATTTTCTCTGTTACTCTGTTAGCAGTAGATAGAATGCCTTTACCATAACAAAACTACACCAATAGCAACAACCCAAATAATGGATATGCAGTAGAGAAACATAAATAACAGAAGAATTAGTAACCTGATTGTACGCTAAGCTCTCAGCAAGAAAAAATAGTCCATCATCTCCGAAGTTACAACCTGAAAAAAGCCTTTATAATCAAACCAATTCTCTGTCACAAGATCTGAATTTGCAACCACTGAAGCATAATGCAGCCACAAGATACTGATACTTCAACATGTTGTCCACAGTCCACGAGGAGATAAAAAGAAAAGAACAGAAGGAAAGGACCATAAGCACATATGATTACTAGAGCATATCATATCTAATTGCCTTCTCCATTACCTGACATGTCAATGCTCCTGAATGACCTAAGTTCTTTGGCAAATTCATTGAGCCTCTGCTTGGACTCTCTTTCAACTTTCGCACCAAACCCAGGTAACAAATTTGTTCCTGGTGCGATGGACCATTTCATTCCTTGAGACGATGGGTTTTCCGCTGACGAAGGCCTCGTTGGTTTTGGCAGGACTTTCTCCACCAGTTTCCACAAAACTGTCAGCTGAAGAAACAAATTAGTCACCTATTGAGAATATTTCAACTTTATGATCTTCTATTTTTTCCCTGAAATAACTTGAGCTTGCAATGCATGCATGACGATTGCAGTCACAATACTTTCAGCAAGACAGAACAGAATATTTAACTGGGTTCATGATGAAGTTCTTACAAAGCATCATGCTTACATAACCTCCTACCCCACCCCCCACCCAAAACAAAACCAAAAAAAAAAACAGCAAGCTTAAGGAGGCAAAATGCATTTTTGGACAAAAAAGAAAGCGATACATTCGTGACAGTAGCCCCCCAGAAAGATACGACTCCTGTCCTCAAAGCAAAAGAATACTTAAGAGGGTAAGGAAGAGAACTCTTCAGAATGCTTCAGAATGGAAGTCATTCACAACCAAGTGGGGCTCCAGAACCACAGCTTTTTTTTTTTTCCTTTTGATGAAATTCTATCTGGTCCAATCATTTACTCGCTTCGTCCAAAAGACAAGAATGTGATGGAAACACCCCCACGAAAGACTCATGGCCTCGTGACCCCAACTTCCAATGGGATGGCTTCAGCATCCTGCATAGGGCACACACAGCCCCTCACTTTATCAGCTTGAGCAAGAGGAAAGCACAGATGTCTTCATGCTCAAGTAAGTCATTTCTGGGATTGACTTCATCTGAATGCATACCCCCTCAAGATGCCATGATACCAGCCACAGCAACTGGCTTTTGGATGGACAAAAGACATAGACCAAAGCAGCACATCCCTAAGAGCAAGAATATGATGTTACACGAACAAATATCAGCATTGGCAATTCCAGAATGGTTCATGGTAGCTATCTAACCATGGAGCAGCTATCTAGTAAGTACTGGTCTAAAGTCTAAACTTATTGGCTACAAGGACAGAAACTGAAAGACTAAAAGGTTCAAGCTACCACTCAATTATCCGTGTGACAAAGGCATTTCTAAAAAACTTCATTCCATCAATGCTACTTGTATCTCTTTCATCTCATTCTAATCCTCGGTATTGGAAAATGAGGCAGGACAAGCCAAAAACCTATCAATTTATTCAAGATATTACTTTCTTCTCAAGTTCAATTGTTTTGGTCTTTTCATATCAAGTTGAACAACACCTTCACTCATATATTTCTAAACCTGATGACTCTCATTCTACTATCAACTTTAAACCACCATGAAAGACATTCAAATGCAAATCTTTTCAAATTGGGTGGCCCATAACCTATTTGGATTACATATCTAATTTGCTCTATGCAGACCGCATTGGTTTGTATAACCTATTTGGTTTTCAAGACTTCAGTATATTTCAAACATCTTCCAAATGGGTCTTTCAACAAAGGAATATAACACATCCAACAAGGTTGATGAATTCCTTAAACACGTAGCTAAAACTATTGCAAATGTACATACTGTAGTATACTCACAAATTAGTGCCAAATTTAGGGCTACAACAACTCAACCAAGTGGAAAATTTCCATTAACATCCTTCACTCACTCTTTCTTAACCACATTGGCGTCAAACAACGGCAATGAGTTCCTCTTCTGTAGCAAAAACAAATACAATATACAGTAACACTTTTCAAGCTAAGATCATTAAAATATCGATTAACTTAGTTAAATTCAAACAAATTCTTGCACTTTATTATCAACCTCTTCCCACAATAGAAACCCAAAAAAAAAAAAAAGCCCCAATGCATATCGAACAAACTAGAACTTACTAAAGCATTCATATAACATACGCTCATACCGAAAGTAACGACCACGAATGCGCCTGCTGGAACCACAAAAGAAACAATCTCCTTCACAGGAATGGCCGGACCTTGAGGTTGGGATTGATTATAAACCCTCCGCCTCGAACCCCCCGCAGAAGAAGAAGCAGCTCCAACGGTCAGATTTCTGAATTTTGGACATTTTCTTCTACTGATGTATACCACAGTATTATGAAACAGCGCACTGTGCGAACAATAGCTCGAAGAGCAGCTCAACACTCCATGCGTCCACAATTGGCTTCGGCGTAAAATCTAAGAAATAGATTAAAACTCAAGATTTCAGTCCACAAACACACAACCATGAATACATATGATCGATATATATATATATAGAGAGAGAAAGAGAGAGAGCAAGAGAGAGAGAACTACCCTTGAGTGAGAAGAGAGAGAGAATGTGGAAGTGGAGCCCATAAGTACAGAGAGAGAGAGACAGAGAGAGCAACTACTGAACTAGGAATGCATCGAGACTTTGACGGACATGTCAAAGAAGTTTCAGATAGAGTGAGGGGATAGAACGAGAAGGGGGCTTCAGGAGGCTTCTAGACTGGGCTTGGATCATGCTCTCAGTAAGCCCAACCCCACTTAATGTCCATGTTATGCATAGCCCAACTAAACTTATCAACGGATAGGATTTTGACTGAGCTAAATTCGATTTAAAAAGTTTGATCCGAATCCGATGGTATAATTCGATAGATTTATTTTTTATGGTTCATATCCAAAATTCGATCCAAATAACTTAATTAATTAAGTTTTATAAAATTATACCTAAATTTAAACTATTTTTTTTTAAATAAACACTTAATTTCACTAATATTTATATAAATAATTCGGATCGATTCATAATAAAATTATATATCTGTATATATATATCTAAGTCTAAAATCCTTGAAATATTAGATATTGAATTCAAATTCAAATTTGGATTATAATCTGATCCATTGACAGAAATCCAACTACTATATATATTAAAAATGAAATTTGAACATAATAATGGCGGTTATTCAAATTCAATTTTGGGTTATAATCTGATCCATTGACAGACGTCCAACTACTATATATATTAAAAATGAAATTTGAACATAATAATGGCGGTTATAACTTTTTATTTTTTAAGTAAAAATGTTGTAGTTTGTCTCTGATTAAAATATATATATATAATAATATTTATATTATAATTATTGAATTGATAATGAATCTCAATTAATATTGTGTGTTCATAACAATTATACATTTTCTGCACCACGGTCAATTGTTTGATGGATCTTATGTTGACCATTGATCATTCTGGTCACGATTAAATACAAAATTTATTTATTTTATAAATTTTATATAAAAAAAATTTCATTCACACCCTCTCTAGATAAGCATAAATTCAAAGACACCCTTTACCCATTCTGAATCTTCACTGCACTCCTTTCTGGTTTATACTTTTAAATCAAAAACACCCCCTACACCCACAAAGTTTAACAGTGACGGTGAATAAAATAACAGTTTGCCTTCAATTTTTTTGAAAATGTCCAAACTACCCCTGCTTATATAAATGTACTAAAATGATCTCAACATCTCTCTCTCTCTCTCTCTCTCTCTCTATATATATATATATATATATATATATATATATAAATCTATACACCTAAACCCCTTGGTTGGTTGTGCAGCTAGAACTAAGCTCAATATGAGGTTGGCTGAAAGTTGATCTCTATACTGATCATTGATCGTTTACTACAAAGTTGATAAATATTTTTTGTCTTATAGATTTATAAATATTTTTTATGCAACTTTTTTTAAAAAATTTCATT
Organism: Ilex asprella; assembly: GCA_023539305.1. Taxonomy (NCBI): domain Eukaryota; kingdom Viridiplantae; phylum Streptophyta; class Magnoliopsida; order Aquifoliales; family Aquifoliaceae; genus Ilex; species Ilex asprella. The sequence goes on along the minus strand of CM042193.1, from coordinate 13,913,281 downwards.
CAGTTAATTTTTTAATTTTTTTATGCAGATATTTTAAATTTTTTCATGAAATTTTTTTAATATTTGTTCTTCCATTTTTTTTACTCAATTTTTTTCATGCAGATAGTTTTATTTTTTTATATTTTGTTCCATCAATTTTTTTTAAGCAATTTGTATTTTTAAAATTTTTCATACCATTTTTATTTTATATTTTTAAATGTTTAAATGTCAGTATATTATGATGTATTATTGTAGGATTCATATTTTCTTCAATTGTTGGTGAAGATAAAGACATAGGGAGGAGGATTTTGACCTAAAATATAGTTATAAACCATGTTTTTGTGAGAAAAAAGTTGTGGTTATAAACCTCTTTTCTCTCTCTCTCATGCCTCAACAACTCAATCACCTAACAACAAAAACATGGCAATGAACCCAAACCACTAGTCCTAGCATGAATAGGTGAAGAATAATATAAAACATTCACATAAAAAATCTAGTACTATGAATTTTTAAAAAAAAAACTGGTAACATCATACGCTTAAGCATAATACAAGAAAAAAAATTTAAATATTTTTTTTAAAAAAAAATTGATAGGTATTTGTGTCATTTTCTTTGTTTGTACCATTAGTGAATATGTAAATCTTTATAAAATTCATGGGCAAAATGATAAAATGTCTATTTCTATCACGTTTCAACACTGACATGAGAGATCAGTGAAATTTCAGAAAAAACAAGGAGTGTCGTTGAAGATATACCTATTTAGAGGGGGTGTAGATGAAATTTTCCTTTTTATATATATGATCGAGTATAGTTGAATTTGTGTCCTAAATATATCATGCATATTTAAGGTGGTGTCGACCAATTTTTAAATGGGTCCAGTGAATTAACTTTGTCATGAATTGTTTTAGTTAAAACTAAACTCATACTCGATTGATAATTGTGTATTAATATCCTATACGGTTTTCAAAACTTTATTAGGAATTACTAAGCAGAGTGAGTAAAATAGTAAAATAATTCTCGATTAGTTGATATATGTCAAACTAACTCCTAAAACTATTTTGGATGGGAGAGGCCCGTTTTTTTAATATTTGAGGAAAAATTATTAATAAGTATTATTTTTTCTAACAAAAATCTATGAAATCCTATATTTTTTGTTTTATATCAACGAAGTCTTATTATTGATATTTTATTTCAATTAAGTCATAAATTCTATTATATTTCTATTTTATTCTTACCCCCTTACTTATCAAAACTCTTTCATTCTTTTGCATTCTTAAAACCATTAAGAGAATAAAAATTTCTTGCTTACAATATTAACATCGAAACCCCGTAAAAAAATATAGATAACATAAACTATATGATAAAATCTAAAGAAAGTTCACATTTTCTTATTTTTTTTATTTCAATAGGATACATAATTTTAAAACTCGAGATAATATTTGTCGATTATTTAATAAAAGAGTAATGCTACATGGACTTAAAAACTAGACTTAAAAATTATACTTAATAAATACAACCATTGATTTTACTGTGGGTTCCAGCATTTATTGGGACTCACTACTTATTCAATGGTTGTGATTATCAAGTCTAATTTTTAAGTCCATGTAGTATTACTTTTAATAAAATAAGAAAAGTTAAAAAAAATTACATCGATTAATTCCATTTTAACGTTGTTATCGATTTAAACACAACAACTAAACTAAATCCATAACTTAATCATTTTACATCATTATTAATTTAAGCTAATTCTTACCAAAACTATGTTCTATTAATTTACCCTGACATTTTATAAATAATACCGGGACCCCTTAAAGTTTGAAACTCATTGCATGAAAACCTTTTATGTCTCCCTTCCGTCAATGTTATTGACATAAAGTAATAATTTCATCCCAAATTTTTTATTATTTTCACATTTGACCTTCTCCAAATTTCGTATCCCAAAAAAATTAATAAAATAAAAAATATCGATTTAGTACCCAAAAATTTATATAATTTAGTATCCCAAAAAATTAATTAAATAAATTTTAATATTAATTTGATAATAATAAAAATTAATTTGAAATTAATTCAGCACAGTTGAATATTAATTTGACAAAATGAAATATTATTTTATAATTGAAAGTTCATTTCTTGTTGAATATTATTTGTTATTGATCAAATCAATATGAAATTCACCTTAGATTATATTTTTGACAATATTACTAATTTTGTTGATACTAAATGTTTTTGAACTATCAAAATTTTAAATTTTTTGTCAACATTTTAACTTACTTTTACATATTTTCACTTGAACCAGAAGTTTATAACTTTATCAAGTGGATGTGGGAGATTCTTTTAAAAAAATGGGGAGTGAACGATTGGTTTGATTTAAGTATGCATGGTCGAATCTTGACCAAAAGAAAGTTTATCAAGTGATATGGTAAGAGGGAAGACGCTATGCTACAAAAAAATCTGTATTTAAATTTTATGGGTTAAAATATAAATTTTTAAGTTTAAATACAACAAATTTTATTTTTTTATAATTTAAGGTCAATTTCGTGTTGATTTAATTAACACCAAATAATATTCAATACGAAATGAACCTTATATTGTAAATTAGTATATAATTTTATTAAATTGACATTTAACTTTGTTCAATTAATATTCAACTTTATCGAATTAATATCAAATTAATTTTTTGGAGTACTAAATTATATCAATTTTTTTGGGTAATAATAAAATTTTGTTTGATTTAATTAAATTTTTAATTTTTTGGATACTAAATTTAGAAAAGGCCAATTGTAAAAATAATAATTTTTTTTGAGATGAAAATATCATTTTTCGTTAGCAACATTGATGGAAGAGAGATAGAAAGGGTCTCCGTGCAATTAGTTTTAAACCTCAAGGGGTTTGCATGTTATTTGTAAAATTTTACGAGACATCCATGTAATATTACCAAAACTCAAGGATGTCCATATATATTTTTTTTGATAGCATTATAATCTATTACTTCTTTAATTTTTTTTCTTCTTCTTATTTATCTTGCATATTCCACTCTGAAATTATAGTATTACATGATGGACTATCATTGTTAATATATTCATTGTTATCTTTTTGTTAAATTATTTCACTATCTTTTAATTTTTAAGATCTTTTACTTGTTTATATTGCAACTTTCACCAAAATTTTTCTTACATTTTATTTCATATGGGTAACATGTGACGCCTCAAAGGCCGGGGTCATTAATCAAACGTTGACAACCTGTCAACTCGCGGAAGTAACCGTGGATGTCGCTTAACCCGAAACCACGTCGATAACATTCCCTATAGCTGGAATTATTGTCCACAATTGTGATTCGTGTTCTTTTAATCATTTAATTCAACCGAGGACCAATGTACCTTAATATACCTCATTTAAGGCCCATTTGTATCATTGGAACTAAAAAAATCAAAGTCCAAAAGCGTAGCAAAAGGACCTTAAAATTTCAGAATTTTGAAAACCATACCGGTAGGTATACCCCGTATGAGTTGCTCACTGGAGTTAGACGTACCAGTACGCATACCGGTCCGGTTAACTCTTTGGACAGTAGCGTACCGGTACACTCTATCGATTTTTGTCTGTTTTAACCTTATTTCAAACTCATTCCAAACCCTTCTACATTCATTCAATACATGTTTAACATCATTTGCTATATAAAACTTGATACATATAAGTTCTATTACAAGCATCCAAATACGATGACAATATTTACATGCCAAAACCATTTTTTTGTCAAAAATTTTACAAAACTGCAAGGTTAAAGACCATATGTTGGTCTCTCTTCACTCTTAAGGCCCCGAGTGAGAGCCATCCCTGAGCGTGTGTTCTCTACCTAAAATGTGTCCCGTATAGGATGAGTCACATTTAGTAGAATAATTCATACAGAGACTAATCCTCACCTAGACGCACATGAAATGCACGCATGCAACATTCAACAATCTATCACATTTCAAGCAAGAATATGCATTTAATGTTGGAATTATTCATATCATGTCATGAAATGAGATGTGATTCACTCATGCAATTCAACCCCGAGCCCTCCCGTCTCCTCAACACATGCAAGTGTCAATGTATATGAATCTGTCATCCATGTTGCACATCGAATGACATTCACAATTTTTAGGGTCTTCCTTGGAATGGATGTTTATGGACTTACACCAACGGTACCCAACTGACACAGAATTCATGGACACCAATGGTTCCACGTATACTTATACATTTTATGGACTCTCATACCAATAGAGTGCGTATCCATTCACCGGGTTTCTCATCCGAAGGATCTTCTAGTCCCTTCTTGCTACCTTGACATAACTTTTTATGTAATCATGCGACTCAACGGGATCTTCAATCCCCTTCTTTAGAGTCTATTTATCAAATATCAAGAGTGATATTTAATTAACCATGTAAACGCACACCCACACTCATGACTTATACTCATGAATATGATGTCAATATTATGTTCAACATGTAATGAATGTCAATTGAACAATATCAACCACATATCATCATATTTCATAAAATTTTATATCATATGCATATAATTTTCATAAACAATCATTATGCTAACATATCATAAAGCATATGTTCACATATTATCAACAAAGCTCTAACATGTTATTTCAATTACGTCAAAATAACAACTTTACTTATTCAAGACATTTAATCAAACACCTTCTACGCATCAATCATGTTATCACATAATATTGTCCACACTACATCTAATATCATCATTTAAGGTATTTAATCAAACACCTTCAAGGCAAACATATTATGTTATTACACAAATTTTCCCCCATATCATCAAGCATCAATGAATCACATAAGTGACTTCTACATATCAAATTCAAGCTAGAACTTGGTTTAAGTCTTTTCTAGACTTGTTTCCTCATTTCCATAACCATATATATATATATATATATATATATATATATATA
>CM042193.1:13889651-13902412 GCA_023539305.1 Ilex asprella | reverse complement strand
GTAGTAACTTGTATACCATTAATGTAGTAACTTAGAAATTTCGGTACCATACCGAAATTTCCCATGGATGTACCGTAGTCTTCTCCAAAATACATACTACATGTCAACGTATAGTACAAATTCCAGCATTTCGTACACATTAAAAATTATAGTCAAACAATGAAAACAAGTACAGCTTTTGATAACTCTGAATTGCAGCTACAAGATCACCTTCGCACATCTCTAAGCCATCACCATTCCATATAAACGCGTTAAGAGTGCAGAAGAATATGGAAACATTTACATTCTTCACCCAAGGCACTAGAGCTATGGCTTTTGGGTTCTCTGCTTCAACTTTTGTTGCTTGTTTTGCCATTTTCGTGGCTATTGTTGCCGCACACGATGGCAAGCATGACATGGCCATGCCTCCGACAGCAACGCCTCCGACTTTTCACGGCAGCCTCACTTCTTTGCCGTCGACAATGGTTGGACTCCTTTCTTTAATGGTTTCTGTTAAGATGGTTGAAATGTGGGAGAGAGAAGTGGAGAAGGAAGAGCAATATATTGAATTAAATGATTAAGTACATATATTACAAGCCATATACACAAGTATATATAGGGGAAGGAAGGGTTAGGGTTTGCCCTAATGGGCCTAAGTATATTATTACATTAACATCCCCCCTCAAACTCAAGGCGGTAAGTGGGAGGTGAACTTGAGTTTGGAAAGCAGAGAGTGAAAACGTCCAGGTGGATGAGCCTTAGTGAAAATGTCTGCTGTTTGATCTGCAGAACTGACGGATTGTAGGCGCACTGTATTTTGGAGAATGTGATGATGGATGAAGTGGCAATCAGTCTCGATGTGTTTGGTACGTTCGTGGAAAACATCATTGTGAGCAATCTGCATATCACTCCTGTTGTCACAGTGTAGGATAGTAGCAGTAGGAGAAGAGTTGCCCATGTCAGCTAGTAGCCATCGAAGCTAGAGAAGTTCTTGAGTTGCATCTGCCATGGCACGATATTCAGCTTCAGTATTGGAGCGAGCAACTACGGTTTGCTTCTTACTACGCCAAGAGTTGAGAGAATTGCCCAGAAAGAAACAATAACCAGTGATTGAACGTCTGTCGGTGGGATCTCCGGCCCAATCGGCATCAGAATAAGCTTGTAAGACTGGAGCAGATTGAGCGGAGAAATGAAGCCCATGAAATAATGTACCCTTAACATACCGAAGAATACGAAGAACTGCCGAGTAATGGGTGGTCCGAGGAGCGGACAGGAACTGGCTGACCAGATGAACGACATAGGCAAGATCAGGGCGAGTGACAGTAAGATATACAAGACTTTCAACCAATTGGCGATATAAGGTGGCATCCTGAAGAGGTGAACCATCAAATGGAGTAATTCTGATGTTCGACTCGAGAGGAATGGTGGCAGTAGTGGAGTCAGTGATCCCAGCCTTAGAAAGGAGATCTGAGACATATTTGGCCTGAGAGAGAAAATATTCATCAGAATCAGATGAAACTCCAAGACCAAGAAAGTAGGTGAGCACGCCAAGAACTTTCATCTCGAATTGGCCATTGAGAAATTTCTTGAGTTTAGAAATACCATGTAGACCATCTCCAGTGATGACTGCTTCAATTTTAATATTGTAAACCCAAGCGCAAGTTAAGTAGAATAATATATTCTCGGAAAGTCCGAGGTCGATCTCACGAGGAATTGCAACAAAGAAACAACCACATGAAAACTAAAAATACTTTAAAAGGAAAAGAGTTTGTTTGAAGAGTTGTTGGATGAAAAAGATTAGTTTTGGTAAATAAAACAATAATAAAAATACCAGAGCATTAGGTACTCCCTCTCAACTTCATACAGTAATAATTAAAAACTCAAAGACTTGGCTTGAAATAGGAATTAAATGTCGGTTAACCCAATTAACAAATCAAGTGATCAATCCGAAAATTATAATCAAAAGACTACCAGGAACCTGAATAATCATTCAATCATATTATTTTATGAAATCATATTAATTCTACCAGCATGGAATAACCAGTGATTTACACGCAGGGAAACTCAAGCAATCGATGTACGTGGCATAATAACTTAGGAGTTTTTACAGCATAAACACTTTGCTAAAATATTAGGAATTAAATTAACACAATAACATAAATTATTAAGTACAAAAGTCAATAAAAATACCATACTCCATTGAGAGATTTTTTCCTAACTCTAGCGGAACTTTCTAGCCGGACATGATAGAAAGAATGCAAAAATAAAAAGATGAAAAAAAGAATTCTTGTCTCTAAGATGAGAACCCCTATTTATAATAAAATAAATCCTAGGTATAGGTAAGAGATTTTTGGTTGGCTTGAAAGAAATTCCTTTGCCAAATAGAAGTCTTGTAAGGTCAAATCCCGTGCATTAAATCTCTGCCTCGCGGGTAAAAAATCTGTCCAGACTTCAAGCTGGAATTTCGCATATTTAGAGGCTGAATCACGAAATTTTCGTGAAATACACTTTTGTAGCCCGTGGAGTCTTCTTTCCAACCCCGCAAAAATCAGATCAATTGGATATCGGAGTCAAAAGTTATGATTAAAATACTGAAGACGTGTCAAATCCTTATCTTCTAGAATACTTTCCAAATCCAACTTTAATTGAGTTTTCTTCAAACTTGGACTCTTATAAGGATTGAATTGCTGATTTATCTTCAAGTCTTCTTATCTCAAACTTGACTCTTCAATCCTTATTGATTATGATTCTTCTTCTAGTAATTGCTTTACTTGCATTATCCATTATTGCTTTAAATCAATCAATTTACTTGCAAAATAAATCAAACAACTAGAAAAAGTATCAAATTAGAAAGTCAAGGAATTTAACTAATTTAATAACAAATAATATGCAATTAACCAATCATTAAATATAATAAAATAGCATTTTTTATGGTTAATCAATGACCATATCATCCACGTAGAGTAGAAGAAGGATAATACCATTGTCAGTATGGCGAATAAACAAAGCTGAATCATGAGCACTTTGAGTGAATCCAAACTGATGAATGGTAGTGCTGAATTTGACAAACCAGACACATGGAGCTTGTTTTAAGCCATAAAGAGCACGGCGAAGGCGACAAACTTTGGTTCGCGGTGCATCCAGACTAGGAGGAGTATGCATATAGACTTCTCCGAGAAGATCACCACTGAGAAATGCATTTTTGACATCCATTTGAAACAGAGTCCATCTTCGAATGGCGGCGACAACAAGGAGTGTACGAACAGATGTGAGCCTCGCTACTAGAGCAAATGTCTCTTCATAATCAATGTCATATTCTTGAGCAAATCCCTTGGCAACAAGGCGGGCTTTATATCGTTCAATAGAGCCATCGGAAAGCGTCTTGATCTTAAACACCCACTTGCACCCAATAGGAGTTTTTTCAGGGGGTAGATCAACAATATCCCAGGTATGAGTTTTGGTTAGGGCCTGAAGTTCTTCATCCATTGCTTTCTGCCAAAAAGGATCAGTACTAGCCTCCTTATAGGATTGAGGCTCATGCAGATGAAGTATAGTGGAAAAACAATGATAATCAGCAAAATGAGAAGGACGATGAGTTACCCTGGTAGATCTGCAGAGATGCTCTGGAGGATGGCTCTCAGAGAGAGTCAGTGCAGACTCATCAGACATAGGAATATCCTCTGGCACGACCGATAGAGTCGGAGAGGTGAGATCAGCTAAGGGTTCTGTAGGTGGAGCTAGGTCTGGAGAAGTAGGATCAACTGGTGGTTCTGAAATGTGCTCAGTAGTATCTGAAACTGGATTCTCAGGAAATAACTCAATAGATGGATTAGTAAAGAATCTGGAGTTAGTGATGGTGGACATGTCAAATGACCGTAGGGAAGAGAACATTTGATGTTCCCAAAAAATGACATGACGAGAGACACGAAGGGTTTTAGAAATAGGATCCCAGCAACGATACTCCTTATGTTCAATACCATATCCAATGAAACAACACAAGTGAGCTCTTGGTTACAGTTTGTTGTGTTCATGTGGTTTGAGAAGAACAAAACAAGTGCAACCAAATACTCTAAGTTAAGAATAATCAGGAGGCTTACCGAAGAGGCGCTTAAATGGTGACTGATTCTGGATTGTAGCGGAAGGGACACAGTTGATTGTGTATACTGCGGTTAAGGCAGCATCACCCCAGAAACGTTCAGGACATGATGATGAGATGAGTAGAGCGCGAACGGTGTCAAGTATATGTCTATGTTTGTGTTCAGCCCGACCATGTTGTTGGGAGGTTCCAGGGTACGAACGGTGGGGAAGCGTGCCATTTTTATGAAGTAGGTTTAGAAAAGCACGATCTTTATATTCTATTACATTATCTGAGCGAAAAACTTTAATATTCCGAGAGAATTAAGTTTGAACCATAGAAGAAAAATCAGAATATATTTCAAAGAGTTCAGATCTATTTTTCATAAGAAACAACCATGTATAACGAGAATAGTCATCCACAAATATTACAAAATAGCGAGCACCACCCATTGATGTATGAGGAGAAGACCTCCAAATATCAGAATGTATTGGATCAAAAGGTGCAAGAAAGATGGATTGACTCTCATTAAAAGGTAAAGCTGATTATTTTGCAAGTTGATAATGAATACAATGAAAAGACTCGTGCAGAAATGAACCTAACTGACCACTAGAAATAAGAGAACGTAAATGGTTGGATGAAGTGTGGCCTAACCGAGAGTGCCACAATTCGACAGGTGAGAGTGCTGAAATTGATGCGACTGATTGATTTGGGGATGGTGAAGATGGGACTTGGAGGTGAGTGAGCTCAAAGAGACGTCCAACTTTACGGCCGGTTCCAAGGAGTTTTCCTGTCTGAGAGTCTTGCACACGACAACCAGTAGAAGAAAAATGCAACTCAAGTCCAAGATCACATAATTGTCCAACAGATATAAGGTTAAGCGTAAGGTTAGGAACCAAATATGTGTCAGGGAGAGACAAATGAGAACGGTCAACATGTCCAGTGTGGCTGACCAACATATTTGAACCATTGGCAGTGTGAATGGTGGGTGCATACTCATCACGAGTTTTAGAGGAAAATATAGAGGCATCAGAAGTCATGTGATTGCAACAGGCAGAATCAAAGTACCATCGAGATGTACCTGATGTCGCTAACATGGCGACATTGTTACCAGTTTTATTCAGAGCCTCGGTAAGTGCAGTGCATATATCATTCCAATCAGGTGGAGAGCTAGATGAAGTGGGTGTAGCATCAGTGGCTACAGCAGCAGCATTCTTTGGCTTGGAATAGAACCGATTGCGAGAGCCTCGAGAACGATATTGGTTCCCATTTGATTGATTTGCTGATAGAAGCTTAGGACATTCTGCAAGATAGTGACCAGGTTCTCTACAGACTTTACACAGGCGAGAAGGACAGTTGAGCAATTCATGTCCTTGTGAATGGCAATACCTACAGTATAAGGGCTTCGGAGATGTATTAGTCTTGACAGCTGATTTGGTAAAAACAACTGGTGCTGCAAGAACAACATCTATATGAGATCCTTGTAAAGTGGTAAGACGTGTTTCCTCACTGAGTAGATCAGAGAGAACGTCGTTTAGGGAAGGTATCGCGCCCCAGTGAAGAAGTGAAGCTCGTACAGGTTCAAATTTCTCTCGTAAGCCCATCAGAAATTGCATAATGCGTGTCTCAATTCGATACTTTTCATGAACATCAGCGTCTTCTGTGCATTGCCAAGTTGGCTCACTGAGAGCTAATTGGTTCCACACGGCAGTCATCTGAGATAGGAAACTGTTGATGGTTTATCCAGGTTCTTGGCGCATGCTATGGAGGGTGGAAAGAAGACGATACCGAGTTGAGATATCTGCCTTGGTGTAGCGGTTCTTGAGAAGATCCCAAGCTTCTTTAGCTGTATGAAGTGTACCAAATTGAAGTTTGATCTCTGGGATAATAGTGGCCTGAAACCATGTGAGAATCTGATGATTTTTTCTATCCCATTCATTTAGATGCTCAACATATGTTGTATTATCTTCGTCGACCTTCTTCTTGGGTTCAGTAATATCTCCAGTCACGTAACGCCATAATTTTCGTCCATGGAGGAAACCAGACATTTCTTGAGCCCACACAACATAATTAGATTCATCCAGAATAGTAGTAATAACTCGAGGCATAGGTAAATCCGACTTAGCCATAGGCACAAAGAGAGAAGTGAACTAGTGTAGAAAATACTCAAATAAAGAAGAAAATATATTCTGTGATTACCAAATCAAAAAACGGAGGCCGAAAATGGATTCAGAACGTCCAAAAACCTTAGGGACCACTTGATGACGTGGCAGAAGGTACAGCTGACGTGGCGCTGACTGGGCGCTGATGTGGTGCTGACTGGGCGCTAATGTGGCGCTGACGTGACAAGCAGTGTGGCGCGTGGATCTGGCCGCGGTCGGCAGCAGAACCTTTAGATGGCGCGTGTGGGCGCGTGCGGCATCCGATTGAGATGAACTTTATGTCGCTAGAATCGTCTCGTCAAGAGGATTTCGATGATATATGATAAGATGGAGTTCGACCTCTGATTGAGTCGTAGAGCACGAAAAACCGAGACACCGACAAGTGGTGGTACAGCGGGCTGTTAGAGGCGCGTGTGAGCGCGTTGGGCATCAGGTGGCGGTGATTTTGGTGGCGTTGGCTTCATCTCGTTGAGACGAAGAAGTGGGTGTGGTGGGTGTTGATACCGGAGCTAGAATGAAGCCTACAGTAGCGATGAAAGTCTCAGCGGCGGCGGCAAAAGCTTTTGGGTTACGAAAATTTTTAGGAACAATAGATCCAGAAAAAACTTGCTCTGATATCATGTTAAGATGGTTGAAATGTGGGAGAGAGAAGTGGAGAAGGAAGAGCAATATATTGAAGTAAATGATTAAGTACATATATTACAAGCCATATACACAAGTATATATAGGGGAAGGAAGAGTTAGGGTTTGCCCTAATGGGCCTCAGTGGGCCTTAGTATATTATTACATTAACATATTGATGATGATAATAAAGGGAAGGGTTTGAGTTAGTCTTTGTGTCTCTGTTGGTTTGGTTCCATTTTGTTATGTTTTTTGTTGTCTGTTCACAATCTTTTTCATGTCTTGTCGCCTGGTTTTCTGTATGCATATGATGTAATCTCTTAATATAGTCGCTGTCAACTAATGTTTGTGTCTAGCCATCACCATGTAAGATAATAAGAAGGCACTGATTGGCTTTATTACATAAATCAATGCATGGAGTACAGTACCATGCAACTAGGGAGCAAGTAATCGAGTCGAAAATTTAATTGAGTTATCCTGTGCCATTTTTTTGATGGTATCACGTGCTTAATATATGATCATTCCGTAAAAAATTTAATGGTGCATCTATGTAGGGATCAAAGTGACACAAATTAAATGTTTTAGGGATCAAATTAATAAAATTAATATAATAAAGATTAAACTGAAAAAAAAATACTTATTTTAAATACAAAAAAAGCTATTAACCCTACAAATAATTTCAGAGCACAATGAAAAAGTCCCTAAATTCGTAAATCAAAGTTAATTCTCATAGTTCCCTAGCATTATAAAAGATATTAAACATGCAATTCTAGGCAAAATGATGGCTCATTCTCTTATAAAATTGTTATCGAAGGGGGAGAAAAACAACGTAATAACAAAATCATGGGAATAATGGCTAAAAGTTATCTATACTATTTAAAAAAGTGAGGATACATGAAAAACATATTTTTTTCACTTTTACCCTGTGAAATTACAACTAAGTCATCCTTATCCTTCAAAGTTAATGTCACACTAATTTTATTTTTCTCTTTTATCCTCAAACAATTATATCATATTTTCTAATTTAACTCTTACACCATTCCTATTCTAAGAATAAATGAGTAAATCTATATCTATATATATATATATGTATATATACTACTTCTATCTATCTATACCACTTATAAAAGTGGCTTAAAGTGAAAAACTTTTAATTTCTTTATTTATTGATATTCTTGTTATCTTATATCTTCTGAAAATAAATATTCCATTTGAATTTCCTATAACACTTAATTAAAGGTTGAATATTTCATATTCTCCCTTAATTAACACTCATAACTATTGATCATTCATACCGACTAGGCCCTTCATCTCCAAAATATCAGTTAATTATTAAACCTCAATAACTGCTGCTTATTCATACCGAATAGGCCAACCGTTCATCTCCCTGTATAAATTAACAATGCTAATTGGGTGCATCAATTCAAAATTTAGATTTTGTCTTTTGATTTTTCAGAAACAAGTCATTATTATCTTCTCTCCCCCTCCTAGGAAATTTATATACCAGACAATTATCTCTCTTCCCATTGCCTGCCATAGCCGCTGTGCAATAATATCTAGAGTCTCTCTCTCTCTCTCAATAGTTACCCATGGGTGCTCCTTCATGGGTAACGTTCGCTGAATTCAATTCTCAAGTGTGTACTATATTCACGTGGATGTGAGTTGGACTTATTGATTCTGTTTGAAATGTTACAAGACTGTTTTACAAGTTGGGTTGTGCTCTACATCAATTGGGTTTTCCAAATCCTATTATGTTATCTGAATGCAAGATTTGTGTTCTAGATCGTGATGTATGCGTGATAAGGATTTTCAGACATCTCTTCCCTAGTATGCAAATAAAAATTCAAAGAGAGTGTTCATGTATTTGAATTTTGACTTATTTTAGACATCTATATTCATTTTTTAATCTAACAGTTTTTTTTTATGGTAAGGAGATGGTATTAAATTGAGTATATTTGAATTACTGATTTACCTCTTGAAAATTGTTCTTTAGTTCGAATTATTGGGTGAAATCATATGCATTTTACTTAGGTTTGTAGAGTAAAATGTGGCACTGGATTGGATTTGAGAATTGATATTAGCTTAGAAATCTTTTGACTTGAACTCTAAATATTTTTGTCAATCATATAGGCTAGATATTTCTCGAATTTTAATGCGATGATAGGAAGTTTGGGTGAGATCATACTTGCATTTCTACCTCATTATTAATCAATCAGTTGAATGTTAAATTGCCGGAGATGAGGGTTTGCTAATTGTATCTTTTGATCTTTTGATGAGTTCCCATGGTTCATTTAACCATGATTTCTTTGGATTGTTCTATTTCGGTTAGTTTTTCTTTCAAACACATTTTTTGAGAGATAATCAAACCAATATCATTAAAACAATGTAGGTAATTACATTCCATAAAAGTTATCTATTTGAATTTTACACATTTAAGAATGACATTAGATTAGGAAGATGGAACATGAAAGATAATATATTCCAATTTTAATATTTTTTTTTCACATAATAAAAAACACATTTCATTTTTTGACAATAATTCGCTATTACTTTTTACATGTGTAATCAATTAATATTACCTTTTTTTTTACAGTGTCAACGTATGTATCTATGATGATTTGTCATTTCTATTCGATCTTTCTGGTACATATAAATAGAGAAAAAAGACTCTAATGTTGATCTAAGGACGTAGAGTATGGTGTAGATGCTGTTCAATAAACCACAAGGGATGAACAAGTGAGGGCTAACAAAATAGGAAAAGGAACAACAAATAAAAAGCAAGGGAATCGTGCTCATAACAAAGCTAAGTACAAAGTTCGTATAAAAAATTAAAAAGAGTCATGAGCTCCCACTTGTTATTAAACAGTCGACTGCCATATTGGGTATACATTACAAGCCACTAACTTATTTATCTGGTAAAAGGTAACTTCTTTCTCAGAATGTTTTTATAACAAGTTTCTTTGATTTACTATTTTTGTCTATTGGTCCTACTTCATTTTGTTAAGAAAGTATGTATTTATAGTTGAACTCTTTGATTTATTACTTGTGTATATTGGTTTGTTTAATTAGATGCCAATTTTGCATCCTTAGCTTTTAGAATTATTAAATTAACAAAATTATGACCTGTTTATGTGCTCTCTTGGTATGCGGGATAACCTTGACCAACAGGATCGTAGTGTACAAAAATGATTAAAGGCAGCAAATTTTATATTAAATTAATAACGAAATAACATCTTAAAGAGTAATTTTTTTTTAAAAGGGCCTCGTGATATTTAGAACACTGACTTTGGCCGAATTGGAGGAGAAATTGTGAAGGATATATGACGTGAAAACTTTGAATGTCATCTTTGTGTTCAAGTGCAGTACCCATTTTGAAGGAGACAAATCAACTAGTTTTGGTTTGATTTATAATTCTATCCAAAAAAAATGAACCCAAATATAGGCTTATCATGGTAATTTATTGACCTTTTCTTACTTATTTGCCTGCCCTGTGAAATAAAATTTTTTAATATTGCCCACTTATTCCAAGATACAGATTAGATATGTGATCCTAATTAATTATTTATGTGAAATCAAATTTTTTATAGATTAAAGTTGCATTGAAATTATCTTCGGTCAATTAACTATTAAGTCTAAGACAAAAAATCAAATAAGCAGGCTTTACCCTTTGTCCTCCAGATTTTTGGATCTACATATTGAAGTTGTCACATGAATCTTCAAAATTTTGTACACTTCTGCAACAAACAATCAATCTATCAATTACCCCGATTTCTAAGATAATGTACATTTATTATATTATGTTTTTTATTGTTGTGATTCATTTTTTATGAGCATAGTGAGAAGAACAAATATAAGGCATTCCACAGTTCGTATTTAAAGTAAAAATTTATTGTCTTTGTGTATTTGTCTATTCATATGCCTCGTAATTTTTTGGGCTGGTTGAAATCATTTTATTTGAATACGAAATGCAGAGTTCCTTTGGAGAAAAAAGACAATGAAAAGTAATTATATATTTATGAGAACTCAGTTCTATTTCTATAAATATTAGTATTTTAAAATTATTGTATAATCTTGCCGTTGTGATAGTTCAATCTATTATGCTCAAAATGCAGGAATTGAACAAGGAGCTCAACTACTTATATTTGGTCAGACATCCTGGACACATTAGAACCATCAATGTATGCATCTAGAATCAATTATTTCTTTTGATGGTAAACTTGAATAAAAATAAAAGCCTAGAATAATATTACAAGTTAAAATGGTTCACGTGTAACGCACGTGTACACTAATTAGTAAAAAATAAATATGGGTAGTGTACGGGACATCAAACAAACCCAGCTGACAACTCTTTTGAGGGATGGTATATAGGGGTGGCAAATAAATGGATTGGATTGGGCTAAAATAAATTCAATATATTTTTTACTTATTTAATAAATGAGTTATAAAGAATTGAGTTTATAACGGGTTGCGTTAAACCGATTAACCCATAAAAGAATTAAAATTCTTAATAAACACATTAGTACACAAAAATACACACACATTAGTAGTACACCAAAATACAAACACATACTAAAACACACACAAATTAATACATTAAAAACATACACACAAATATACTAAAATACACAGTAATACACCAAAAATACACACATATACTAATACAAGAATTAAAATACATTTAATAAAAAAAATACACACATAATGGGTCGGGGTCAATTTTTGGGCTATGAGTTGGTCCGTGGGTTGTGAGTTATGGGTCGACCCATGACTTATAGGTCAACTTAGGGGTGTCAAACGTGTCGGATCGGGTCAGTTTTGTGTCGTGTCACTTTTTGCCGTATTATTTTTGTGTCGTGTCATTTCGGTACGTGTTGAGTTTGAATTAATATTCGTGTTAATAAAAAATTATTTAATTTGACAATAACTAATATAATATTATTTAAAAATTTATAAAAAATTATAAATTCTTATTTAAGAATATAATACTCGTTAAATAATTATTTTCTATCACCAGTACCCATTAATCGTGTTATTCGTGTGAAAATTAATTTGACCCATTTATTACCGTGTCAACTAATTGTATTTTTTTTGGGTTCGTGCCGTTTTCAATTCGAGTCGGGTTTGTGTTCCAGGTTAAAAATTGACAACCCTAGGTCAACTCATAGGTTGTGACTGACCCACAGGTTATGAATCGACCCATGAGTCATGGGTTGACCCATGAGTTATGGATTGACCCGTGAGTCATGGGTAGTGTATTAGTATGTGTGTATTTGGTGTACTAGTGAGTGTATGTTTTGGTGTATTAGTATATATGTGTATATTTTTTTGTGTAATAGTGTGTGTATTTTTTGATATATTAATATATTTATTTAATTTTATTTCTTTTGTTATTTAATAAAAAAATAAATACTGAACTCAATGGGTACCCATTTGTAATTCATATTAACTAACTTAATTAAAATGAATCATATTACCCATCTCATTTAGAAATCATATTAATTAATATAGGTACCCAACCCATTTATTCATGGATGGATTTTCTTTTTGTCTCAATGATTCTCTCTGCTACCCCCACTGGAATTTTAAAAAAATTTGGGACTTAAATTTCAAAATTGTTCAAATCTTGTCTCCACTAAATTTTTCATAAAGTAAAGGGTGGCTTAGTGTAACTTTTAAACAATCAAAACTTGGCTTTGACATCGTCATATGTAGGCCTGTCAAAATTTAACACGACACAACTAACCGACTCGATTAACCGCTGATTAAATGGGTTTGGGTGATACTTTAACGGGTTTGAATGATAAACGGGTCAACCCGTTTAATACGTTTAATAAACGAGTCGTGTTCGGGTGAGACATGTTAACCCGTTTATCACCCGTTTACCCGTTTAAATAAATTTAATATAATAATAAATTAATAATTAT
>CM042193.1:13846556-13864672 GCA_023539305.1 Ilex asprella | reverse complement strand
CCTAACTGGTTTTTGATTTTTAGTAGGAATGGGAGTTCTAGCTTGATGATACTAGTACTAATCCTTCACTTTCCAAACCTTTCCTAATCAGATTTTTTGTAATTGATTATAGGCGGGATAGTAATTGTGGGTTGAAGTTGCTTGGAAATCAAACCTTTCCAAATTAGAATTGATGGTGTTTTCTCCAAAAAAACAGCGTTTATTGGGCTGAGTTTAGGGGTGGCAATTAGATCGGATCATTTATAGTTCGGGCTAAATCTTAGTCAATTCTATCCCAACTCGATTAACTAATTGTGTATTTTCGTGTCGTGTTAGTGTTAACTTATATAACCCGAAAATAAAAAATTAGCGTTCAGTTTTATGTCTAAAATTTCATTATTACTTAATCGAACTTATTCTTATATTTTTTTTATAAACTAAAAAATTAATTTAATAAATATAATAATAATAAATGAATAAAATATTTTTTTACAAGAATTAAGTCACTGCTTGATAAAATATAATAAAAAAGTAACATTTTATTTTTATAATACTACTTAAATTTATTAATCATGTCAATTTCTTATTGTTCATGTTTGACACTAACTTAACTCATTTATCATTCGTGTTAACAGGTCGTGTCATATGCGAATTCATATCGAAAAATGACTAACTCTAACCTATTAATTTCGTATCAATTTCGAATCATATTTTTGTATTGTGTCAAAAATTATCACCCCTAATTGAGTAGGAGTTGGAGAAGATATTTAAGTCTTTCTCGCCGAGCTTGAATGTGCTAGGAAGCCAACCTTTTCAAATTAAATTGGGAGTTCTTTCCTAAATCTTAGCGATAATGACCTTTGATCGAAGGGAAAATTTATCCGAAGCTAATAACCCAAATATCTCAAGTACAATACTTTTCATATTCTTAAGAGTTAACCATTCTTATTTCTCATTAGACGTGTTCGAAACTTGCTCGAGTTATGGTGGTCAGTATTCGAGCTTGAGATAGTAATCAACCCAAACTTAGATAAAAAATAAATAAATAAGGTCTCGTTTGGTAACGTTTATTTTTTTTATTTTTATTTTTATTTTTAAAAAAAATTAGGAAAAAAAATTCATTTGGTAACTGTTTTTTTTTACGGCAATCGTTTTCAAAACAGTGGACGATTTTCAAAAATGAAAAAAAAATATTTTAAAAAAAATCATAAATGTTTAACGTGCGTTAAATATTAATGAGGTCAAGTGATCGAACTTTGTGAGGATAAAAAAAACACGTTTATTGCCACCTCGATAAATAGCCATTCATCAAGCTAAACCCTAGCCCCTTCAACCTCTCTCTCTCTCAGCCCAGGTGGTGAAGGTGAACGGTGAAGGTGTGCTGTGATCTGGGTTTGTTTGCTTTTATGCATCTGTGCTGTGAACGGTGACGGTGTGCTCTCCAAGCATCTGTTCGACGGTGAAGGGCTCTCCATCATCAAGGTAAATAATCTTCGTCTTTGATCTGGGGTTTTTGGCTTTTGTGCTGTGCTATAGTGTGCTGTATTTTTTTTTTTTTTGGGCTCTCAAGTAGAACACCATGTTGGGTATCAGTCCATAGCTTGCCTTCTCAAATGACTCGTTCACCGTACAAAACCCAGATCAAAATCGAGAACAAAAAAGTCAGAAATTTACACAAAAATATGAGATTCAACGCAAAACCCATATGAGATTCAATGCAAAAATATGATTATAGTTGCTGAATTTTTTTGTTGCTGATTTTTTTGGGGGCTGATTATAGTTGCTGATTTTTGTTGTTGGCTGCTGCCTGTCAAGCTTGCCTAGAGTATTTATATCTTTCTATTCAAGGATACGCAAAGCAATTTCTCTCTTGACATGGGGTATGGTTAGTTGACGAGAAAACTTAGAGCCAATAGCAATAATCATAGATTGGGGTAGGTTTTATTGGGTAAGATTTCTAAGGTGCAATTGAGATTGATTTCAGAACTGTGACTTGGATTTCATCAAGGTTAGGGTCTAAAGTTCAAAGATTGGGACTTTCATTTTTCATATAATCCAAAGAACAGACTTCATCTCTAGTAGAACCGGTGCACTATGAGAAAATATTGAAATCAGCAATATTTTTATGGATCTTGGGAAGTTTTATGATCCAGCTTTATTTTAGCCCCTCATTTTTATGAGCTGATTTTTGTTATGATGAACTTCATCATCGCTATTCTTTGGCAATACTTTCTAAGTCTTGGAGTGTCAAAAGTTGGTCAATTCTTTAACTTCATTTTGTGAGCCTCATTGTCTAATATTGACTTGTTAATGTCCCTAGGCCTTACTTTCCTGTCCCACAAGCTCAATCCATACAGAGAAACCTGCTCGTGATATTCTAGAAGTTCAGAAGACATTTCCAATTCCAATTAATGAGGAGAGAATTCCGGTAACTCATAATGCCCGTCATTGTTCCTCATTGAGATTTGTAAATAGGAAAAAACTCATATAGTGACGTTATATTACACTTTTATTTGACAGAAACATTTTTCAATTCATGTAGGGTAGTAGATATGGGTGGAAATAGTATGTAAAGCTTTAGAGTTTAGGCAAAGAGCCAGACTCTGAAAGATGCCATGTATATGCGAGTCAATGGCGTGCCATTACCTCCCACTTGGAATAAGTAGAATGATGGGTAAAATCAAATAAGAAATTCAATTCCATTTTGCTAAAGGATATACGATTAGGGAAATATGTCTGGAGCGAGGTGAGTATGACTAGTAAATCAAATGTTTACTGGCTGCTGATCCTCCCCTTCTTGGTGAAAAGGAGCACATATTTTGCAAATACAATAGTAAACATTCCACATGATATTTTGTGAATTCCAATATTGGGAATTTTGTGACCAAAAAAAATATCTGGAGGTTTTGATTCTCTCAACTCCATTTATCAAAGAGAGGATGTTCAAATTATCTGCTAAAGTGTTCAGATGTGCTTGGAAGCAACTTGGAGGAACAATGGCTACTACCTATTATTGTTGTGGTTCCTGCGAGGCTACCAGGGACGCACTTTCTGTTGTGAACTGCATGATGCTGTTATTGTCAAAGGAGATGATTTGTAAGGTTCTGCAATGGTCTGATGCACTGGATTGCAGGGGCTGTTTCTGCACCACTGCAGGGACTGTTCCTATTTTTTTTTTTTTTGCATTTCTGCTCTTGATGCATTGAACTGCATGTTCCTGTTTCTTGATGCATTGAAGCTGGAATGGTGCAGGAGGTTTATCAGCAGCTGGTTCAGTCTTGGTTTGCATTTTGCAGGTAGTCTGTGGTCTATCTGAGAGCGTGGGCTGTTTGTGCGTACTGATTGCTGGGCAGCTGGGATGAGATAGGAGTTATATGGCTTTAGTCTCTTGAAGGATTAAAGCCAACTTCTTGTAATTAGAAATTTTCAGTTCCTTTGCTTCTTGTAATTCATTGATTCATGGAATAAAATTTTCTTTCTAAAAAAAAAAATGGATTGTTGTTCTAACTTTTTATAGCATGGAATTATGTTAATGTATACAAGGTAGTCACAAAAAAAAAATAATAATAATAATAATACAAGTGTTACAACCAAATGAGTTTTTTGTTTTTGTTTTCAAATTTTTTACAACTATAAAAGCAACCAAACACTTTTTTTGTTTTCATTTTTTACTAACGAAAATCTAAAATTGATTCTATTTTTTATTTTTTTTAAAAACTAAAATTATAAACGTTACCAAACAAGTCCTAAATAATCTGGATATAGTGTTTACATGACTACATAGCAGTCTGGTTTTGTAAGGCCTTGTGATTATTTCAGGTAGTTTGTCCAAGAAGCACAATATACAGGACCCATGAATTTTTTGGGGTGTTTGGTTGGGGGAACTGCGGTACTTGTACAGGAAATTACAATTTTATAAAGTAAAGGTACAATTTTTTTGAGATGTAAGTTACAACTTCAAATAACATGATTGATCATGAAATATTGAGATTGATATCGCATTATTTATGATCAATCATGGGTGTTTATAATCTATTATGACCTCCCTTAAGCAATTGTAATTTCTTTTTTCAAAATTGTAATTTTACCATATAAAATAGGAATCGATAGTATCGATACAAATTTTTTTTTCCGGTACCATAGAGTTACCCTTGGTTGGAATACATTATGGTATATGCTTGAATAATTGGCTGACTTTTTTACTTTTATATTAATATTATTTAGATTTAATTTGTTGATATAATTTATTGACTTAGTTCATCACTATATACAAGTAACGAGTCACATTCAATATTAAAATCCAATCAATCAAATGATAGAGATTGAGGAGATCAATAAATTAGATTAATAAATTAACTTGAATTAACATTGCTCTTTATTTTTATCCAAGGTTGGAATAAGAGGTGAATTTATTATCCTTATATTCTCTCGTACCTAGATCCGAGATCATTTGGTATTAAAGTTGAAAAAGATAAAAGAAGCATGACTTCCAATCTACTGAAAACCAGGCTTGTGCACCCTAGTATTAAAGTTTAATTTTAGATTGGAGTAATGTTAGATGGACTTAAAAACTAAACTTAAAAAGTAGACTTGATAATCTCAACCATTGAATAAGTAATAAGTCTCAATAACTATTGGGACCTACAGTAAAATCAATGGTTGTAATTATTGATGAGCCCGAATTTTACTGGGTCAGCCCAAGTAAAATAAGTCAAGAAAGCTAGAAAAAAAACCTAATCAGAGCTGGGTCAACCCGTCAGAAAAGGGCCCAAAATGCCAAAGGAACAAGAGACCGAAGTTAGGAGTCCCAAGGGAGTGGGCGCTGCCCGAGGGCACCCAAAGGGTGCCGCCCATAGCCTCCAAGTGGGCGCCGCCCATGGTGTGCCTCCTTGCTCATTTTCTCTATTCTCCACTCTAATGCAAGTCCAGACACATTATAGTACAAGACTAATTTCAAGATCAAGAGTGAGCGCAGTCTAACTCAGGATCATCCTCCGAGTGAATAAGAGTACGAGGGAGAGAATACCATAATTGAGAAGATTGAGTCCTACTAAAATAGGACTTACCAAAGTGGTAGAGACATCCTTTATCATGCCACCGCCTCACCCTTTTTACCCTAATTATATAATGTAAGCCCTCTCAACTTTGAGGGCACGCCTCCGAAGCCTTTACACATACCCTTGCACACGCTACTCTCTCTTTCTGAAAAACATTGCAACTTTCTAGTGTAAACCCTCCGATGACAATTATTCATTAATAAACAACACAGGCCACTACTGCCATTTTTGAGAGTGGACGTAGGTCACTGAACCGAACCACTATAAATTTCTGTGGTGACTCTTTATTTGCTGTTATTTTATTAATTGCTTGTTTACAACTCATTGATTGCAACTATTCGAATACTTGACTGTTGATCTTACACAAAGACAATTTTGTGCGTCATCAGTTTGGCGCCGTCTATTAGAAACGACAAAGTTTCTACTACTTCTCAGTCTTTTTCGCAATCCATGACGATTACCACCAGATCAATGAGCCAACAACCGGGAGACAATAACCCTGCTCGCGCGTGAGGAGGCTCTGCCTCCCCTCGGGCCGTCCGAACCACCTGCTTCTACGAGTCTCGCCGGGCAACAGCAACAACTCCTCAAAACCATGCAGTTGCTGGTGAACCAAAATCAGCAAATCATCTAGTTGATACTCGCTCGAGGGGGCGTCACCCTAACCCCCGTAGGAGGAGTCCCACTCCCTCCGACAGGAAAGGAGCCATCACCTGTCCTTTCTGGGCGCCAGGCCCCCCCATCATGGGGAACCTCGCCAGAATGCTACAGAGCCACGCCAGGGGAGCCCCTCGTCAACCGGTCCCTCCTCTAAGAGTAGGGAGCTCACGTGTTCCCCCTCTGCATGTGCCTACACAGGAGGACGAAAGAGAAAGCTAATACGGGGACCACGAAAGCCAATACCATCACTTGACTGAGGATATCCCCAACCAATGGGACAAAAAAATAAGGGAAGTGCAAAACTAACTTGGCAATGCCCTTAACGCCATCAAGGCACAGACGCTTACAACCGTGGGCTACCTGGTAAGACGCACTGACACGCCCTTTATCAATGATTTTGCCAACTATCCATTGCCTTCGAAGTTCAGCCCAACATCGAGACCTTAAACGACAATAGAGACCCCCTCGACCATCTGGATACCTACAAGTCCCTCATGTAACTCCACAATGTGCCTGAGTAGATCATGTGTTGGGCATTCCCTACCACCTTGAAGGGGTCTGCCCACTAGTGGTTCTCCAAGCTCAGGCCCTCCTCCATCTGCTCTTTCGCAGAGCTAAGTAAGTCATTCGTCTCCCACTTCTTTGGGGAATGCCACCATCAAAAGTCAGTGACCCACCTGCTCACCATCAAGCATGATAGGAATGAAAGTCTTCATAGCTACCTTGCCCTCTTCAATGAGGAGGTCCTCTAGGTTGAGGAACCAAATGACAAGGTAGCCTTAGTCGTCTTTATCGCTGGACTCCGCACCTCCAGCTTCATGTTCTCAGTCATCAAAAAGCCGCCCTCTAGCATGTCCGAGCTGCTGTCTAGGGCCCAAAAATATATGAACGCCAAGGACGTCACCAAAGCCCGTAGAGGCGAATCCTCCAGAGGGGAGAAAAAGAAAGACAGTCGAGAAGACCGAAGAGAGACCAAGAACAAGAGAAAGAAAGCTGAGAGGGTCCCCGTAAAGGACCGCCTCGGACCACTGCCCCCGAGGGACCGATAACCATTCACTACACTCAATGCTTCAGTGGAGCACATCCTACTCCAGATACAAGATGATCCAGCCATCCGTTGGCCCGAAAAGATGAAGTCTGACCCCAAGCTCCAAAATCTCAGTAAGTATTGTCGCTTCCACCGCAACTATGGACATGATAGTGATGACTGCTTCTAGCTGAAGAAGCAGATTGAAGAGCTTATCCAACGGGGTTATCTTATACAGTATGTGGCTGGTCGAGGATCAGCTCCTCCGCACAAAAGAACGAGAGCGCTAGCAGCCCCTCAGTGAGATTCAAACCATCACCGGAGGGCTTGGAGGAGAAGGTGACTCCAACTCCGCCAGAAAGGTGCACGCTCGTAGAGCCAAATAGACAGAGTCTCATAACTCTCGCCCGATCAATACCCCACGATATGGGGAGGATGAGGTCATTACCTTTTCAGATAGAGACCTTGTGGGGGTCCAGGCCCCTCACGATGACCCTTTGATTTTGACCTTGATGATAGCCAACTATCAAGTGAGGAGGGTTCTAGTCGACAGTGGTAGCTTAGCCGACATCTTGTTTGCCACAGCCTACGACAACCTTCACCTTGACAGAGAGCGACTACAGCCAATCAGGAATCCCTTGGTTGACTTCTCAAGAGAAAGAGTCCAGGCTTTGGGATCCATCACCCTTCTTGTCACAGCAGGAATTGCACCAAGGAGCTCAACAATCATGACAAACTTCTTTGTACTTGACTGTCCCTCTACTTATAATGTAATACTCGGACGCCCTGCCTTCAATGCCTTAAGGGCAATGCCCTTTACTTACCATCTTCTCCTCCGTTTCCCAACTTCCAATGGGATTGGGGAGATAAGAAGAGACCAGATCTCATCCAGAGAGTGTTATGGCCTCTATGAGGGCTAGGAGGCCATATGAGACACTCCAAGTCGGAGTCCTTGACCCCAAAGATGACAGTACCTTGGAGAGGGGCGAACCAGTAGAGGAACTTCGCCCAATAATACTAGATGATAGCCTCCCAGAGAGGAAAGTCTAATTGGGTTCCTCACTCTCCCAGGAGCTATCATCTGTCTTGGTAGACTTCCTCAGGATAAACACAGACGTCTTCGCCTGGTCCCATGAGGATTTGGAGGGCATCGACCCCGAGGTGGCCTCCCACCGACTGAATGCTGACCCTAGATACAAGCCTATCTGCCAGAAGTTAAAGAGTGTGAGCACTGAGAGAGGGCAGACCATGGAGGAAGAGGTAAATAAGCTGCTGACTAATGGATCAATGAAGGAGGTAGCCTACCCAAACTGGTTATCTAATGTAGTAATGGTGACAAAGGTCAATTAAAAGTGGCGCCTCTGCGTGGACTTTACAGAACTCAACAAGGCCTACCCCAAGGACAATTATCCTCTCCTATGCATCGACCTGCTCATTGATACCACTGTTGGACACGAACTCTTGAGTTTCCTAGACGTCTACTCTGGGTATAATCAGATCATCATGTTCCCTCCGGATCAGGAGAAGACCTTATCCATTACCCCGAGAGGCACTTACTGTTACATAGTGATGCCTTTCAGGCTCAAGAGCGTCAGTGCCACATACCACGCCTAGTTAACAGAATGTTCGAGGCCTAGATTGGGAAGACTGTGAAAGTCTGTGTGGACGATATGTTAATCAAGAATGTAGCAGCCGAAGATCATATCACCCACTTACAGGAGACCTTTGATGTGTCAAGAGCCTACAAGATGAAGTTGAACCCTGAAAAGTGCACATTTGGCGTCAGTTCAAAGAAATTCTTAGGTTTCATGGTTCACAAAAGGGGTTTTGAGGCCAACCTTGACAAAATCAGAGCCATTATGGAGATGAAGTCCCCAGCTTCAACAAAGGAGGTTCTGCGCCTCAACGGGAGGGTAGCTTTCCTTAACAAGTTTGTCTCTAAATCTGCAGATAAATATCTACCCTTTTTTAAGATCCTTCGCGGGACTTTTCAGTGGAGCCCAGACGCTGAGGAGACTTTTTAGAAACTCAAGGCTTACCTTGCCACACCACCATTGTTCTCCCACACGGTACCAGGAGAAACCCTCTACCTTTACCTCTACTCTTCCTCCTCTGTCGTAAGTTCTGTACTTATCAAAGAGGATGGGAGCATCCAGAAGCCTATCTAGTATGTAAGTAGAGACTACCGAGGAGCAGAGGTGAGGTACTTAGAGTTAGAAAAGTTAGCTCTCGCCCTTGTCACTGTCGCCAGATATCTGCGCCATTACTTTTAAAGTCATACCACTATAGTGGTCACCAATCAGTCACTCAAAAGAATTTTAGGGAAGCCTGATTTCTCTGGGAGATTGCTCAAGTGGGCTGTGGAGTTGAGTGAATTCGATGTACAGTACCAACCGAGGCTTGCATCAAAGCACAGGCACTTGCAGACTTTGTAGCAGAGTCCACACCGCCCTAGGAGTCCCAAAAAGATGTACTAGGCACCCCTGCGCCCACCTACTCAGTGCATACTAACTCTCTTAACCAAGAAGTTGGACCAGTTACCACACAAAGACCTGCCGACCCTGAGGAGGAACAGGAGGCAGAGCCATCGACTGGGTAAGCCAAGGCGTCGCCCACCCTGCCTAGGGCGCCGCCAACTCTGCCTTGGGTGCAGCCTTCTCAGACTCCCTCACTCCTCGCTTTTCATCCTCTCCAGACATTACCTCCATCATCCACTCTGTCATGCTGAAAACTCTATGTTGATGGGTCATCTACCAATGAGGGCAGAGGAGCGGGACTCGTACTCATCAGCCCCCATGGCACTCCATTAAAGTACGCTGTCTCTCTCCACTTCACCACATCAAAAAATCAAGTAGAGTATGAAGCCCTTATATCGGTTCTAAGGTTAGCCTAAGAGATGGAAGCACTCAGCCTCATGACTTACAATGACTCTCAACTCATAATCAACCAAGTGAGGGAAGATTTCGAGGCCAAGGAAGAAAGGATGCAGGAGTACCTCCCGGTGGTCAAAACCCTCATAACGAAGTTTGCCTCTTTTGAAATCCACCATGTACCTCGAGAGGAGAATGTCATGGCAGACGCCCTCACCAAGTTTGCCTCTGCCAACATACTCATGGGTCCAGTACTGACAGATCATCAATTCGAGCCTAGTATCGCCTGACCAGAGGAGGACAAGGTCCATTGTGCATCCTCAGAGTCCAATTGGATGACCCCCATCCGAGCCTACCTCGAGGAGGGCACTGTCCCAAACAACCCAGTGGAAGCCAGAAAGGTGAGGATAAGATCGTCCAGGTATGTTGTTCTGTAAAATATCCTTTATAAGAAGAGTCACTTTCTCCCACTACTCTGTTGTTTCACCCTAGAGGAGGCAGACTACGCCATGAGGGAGATTCATGAGGGGATATGTGAGAACCACTCAGGAGGACGTGTATTGGCTCACAAAGCAGTCAGACAGGGATGCTATTGGTCCACCATGATCTGAGACACCTGAGACTTCGTTAGGAGATGTGATAAGTGTCAGCATTTTGCGACTGTGCCTAGACTGTCGCCTGAGGAACTCACCACTATTTAGAGCCCATGGCCCTTCTCTATGTGGGGGATCAACATTCTAGGTCCTTTCCCTGTGAGTCGAGGCCAATGCAAGTTTGTAGTCATAGCCATCGACTACTTCACTAAGTGGGCGAAAGCTGAAGCCTTAGCCAGAATCACAAACCAGAAGATAAAAGACTTCATATAGAGGAGTCTAGTTTACCGTTTCGGAGTACCTTATGCCATTGTGAGCGACAACGCCAAGTAGTTTGACAACAAACTCCTCCACACTTTCTGTGCGGACCTTCAAATTAAACAGCCCCACTCCAGCCCCGCCCATCCACAAGCTAATGGACAAGCAGAGGTCACTGTCAGGACCATACTCCGTAACTTGAAAGCTAGATTGGAGACTGTAAAAGAAAAGTGGGTAGACAAACTTTCAAGAGTACTATAGGCATATCGGACCACACCAACAGGTTCTACGGGCGAGACCTCTTTCTCTCTAGCCTATAGGACAGAGACAGTGATACCCGTTTAAATTAGGGTACACTCCCTTAGGATCCACCACCATGACCCTACCAGTAATGAAGAAGGACTCTGCATCAACCTCGACTTGGTGGAGGAGGAGAGAGAGATAGCCATGCTCAAGAATGCAGAGTACAAATGTCGCATAACCAAGTATTACAACTTGAGGGTAAAGCCTCGTGCCTTCTTACACGGGGACTTGGTCCTCAAGAAGGTCATCATGTCCACCAAAGACTTTCAAGAAGGTAAACTGGGACCCAACTGGGAAGGACCATATACGATCACGGAGGTAGTAAGGCCGAGTACATATAGAATCCAAAACTTTGAAGGAAGGGTCCTGGGCCACCCATGGAATGCAAAATATCTAAAGAAATACTACCAGTAGGTGGGGGCAGTAAGTCATGCATTAAGTCATGAGTTGGTGACCACCGTTTAGGTTATTTACCTTGTTAGTCAATTTTCTATGTTAGTCTTTTTCCTTCAAATATTTGCTTTGAATTATGAAATAAAATTGCTCAATATTTTTCTCAAAAAATTGTATTTCATTCAAAGTCTAGAAGCTTTTACAAAGGAGTTAGACATAGTCTGACATTTCATTCAAAGCCAAGAAGCTTCAATAAAAGAGTTAGACATAGTCTAACAAGCAAAAGATACAAAGTGTCACACCCTTACTAACTCTCATTGCCTCCATTCACACAATCGCCCTCATTATCAGACTCAGGGGCCTCATAAGGCTTGAGGTCAGAAATATTGCAGTAAGGGAATGCTGCTGAAGCCTTCCTCTTGAGCTACTCATAGCCGTCAACGAAGGCACTGGCCCTGGCTCTCTCAGCAGCATCCCTCTGAGCTTCCGCTCTTGTAGCTCTCTCAGCAACAACCCGAAGGTCAGCCTCAAGTCGGGCCGCCTTCTCTTGTGACAACCTCAACTGTTCAACAGCACTATCTCATGTTTGTCGCTCGAGCCCTAACTGCTTCTCGACATCCTCTTGCGCCTATCGAGCTAGTTCTGCAACGTCTTCTCGCGCCTGTCCCTCAAGCCGAAGCTGCTCCTCTGCAGTCGAACACGCCTACCGCTCCATCGCCAGACCATGGACAACATCCTCTACCTACAAGGTGTTGTTGAATAGATAGGACAAGGCAGCAGCGACCTATTGGCATTCAAAGGTAAATAGGAGTAAAGAGTTAAGTCAAAGTGTAACAAATAAATACATATACAAAGCAAGAGTATAAGACATACCAAGGTAAAGCCCTCAATGGTAGCGTTAATAGCACCAACTGGACCTCGGGAAGCAATTCTTGAGCCTCAACGCCGGTCACAAAGGCGCGGAATCTCTCTCTTGCCAACTTCGCGTCATGTAGCATGGACGCTCGGGCGTCACCCTGAGGAGAACCTCCAAGATTTGTCTCTACAATACCGGCTAAACTGGGGGATCAGTCCTCGTCCTTTTTGGGGGAGAAGGAGAAAGAACAGTCCTAGAGACACAAACCTCCTCCACTATGGACCTATCAAGTGGAGGACCTGCAAAACAAACGTAAGTCACGAATCCTATAACACTATTTTCAAAAGAATTATTAGAAAGTCAAGTACCTCTCTTCTTCGACCTCGAGGGGGCCATAGAATAACCAGCCGCCAACATAATCTCGGAATGCTCCCTAGCTGGGTTATTACGGACCGTCTCGAATAACCCCTTCTGTTCATCGGTAAGGGTCGGCAGGGCTGCAAGAGAACAGTCTCATCATAAGAATAAGTATGTGGCAACACGTGATAATCAAGGCAGAAGTTAAAATTTAAAGTCCTTACCCTGCTTGGTCGTTGGGACGATACCCCATCGAGTAGGCACCCTGATACGATTGGACTTGGAAGCCCATTCGCCTTTGACAAAGAAGAATTTCTCCTTCCACTTGTGAAGATTAGAGGTAAGCCCAGTGATAAAATTTTCTGACCTTGAAAAAATCGATACCACCCCTAGTGGGGAGTGGGGTTCTCTGAAAGTGTGTAAGTAGCCAAGAACTTCTCAAATGGCGGAGGAACACTAGCTCCGTGCGTCAAGCCGCCACAGGACAAAGAAGGCCAATATCACTCGCCAACCGTTCGAGGCTAGTTTCCCAGGGACTAATGACAAATGTTCCAGGACCCGACATATTGGCCCAAAAATTGGGAATCTCAAGCCCGTATCTAACATCCCCTCGTAGAGGAATATTTCATCCGGAGAATCGCAATAAGTTGATTCATCAGCCTCCGCATGACGGCACAGTACTGAAGGTGGAATGCGGTACAAGAAAATTAACTCTGTAATATCTTCATCATATTGAAAGGAGCTAAATATAGAAGCTACCTTAGAAGAGTCGCCTCCGTCAGTAACTAGGCCTTCATCGGGACCCCTAGCAATCTCCCGCTCGTCTGAATGAAAACCTAGCAAGAAATGAAGTTAAGACGACGAAAAAGAAAGCACCTGTACCAATAGGAGATCAAAAAGAGTACTAGAAGCATACCTTAAGAGTCAGTACCGTCACCATCGCTGATCAGTCGCTTCTTGCACTCACAAAGAAGAGACTGAACTGAGCTTGGGGCACTGCCCAGTGCATCATAAGCACCTCTTAGAGTGTCTGAGGTGCTACCCAACCCATGACAAGTGCCCTCTGCATCTCTTGAAGATCCACTCCGCTGTCCACATGAGCCAGAAGTCCCTCTAGATACACCAAAAGGATTATCTGAAGTCCTCTCACACATACTAGATCCACCGCTAATGGTCCCAAAGGGTCCCTTATCAACCACTGGAGCCACACTAAAACCACCGCAAAGAGGAGGACCCAAGCGTCTGAAGCTCGATGGGAAGCCACCCAAGCCTTTAGCGCCACTTGAAACTCGATTGCCTGTCTCGCCCAATGTGGTAACATAAAAAAAACTGTCTGCCGAATCCACTATGGCGTCGCCCACACCATGACCGCCCCTTTAGGGGTGACCCACTCCGTCAACGGCGCGACCACCTACTTTGAAACCCTCCAACATTCCATCAGTAGCACCCACCTTTTCTATGCTCCTCGTTTCCATAGTCTTGCCTTGACTCACAAAAGAAACATGGAAGAAGAGATGGGGAGATGAACAGTAGCACTTAAAGACCCAAAAAAAGAGAAAAAAAAAAGGAGAAAAGGAGCTTATCAGGCGGCACCCAAGCTTAGACCAAGGAGAAGAAAAAAAAAGGAGAAAATGAACTTATCAGGTGGTGCCCAAGTTCAGACCAAGGAGAAGAAAAAAAAAAGAAGAAAAAAGAGAGCATTAGGGCTGCGCCCAAGTCCAAACCAAGAAGAAGAAAAGAAAAAAAAAGAGAGAGAAGAGGGCGGCGCCCAAGTCCAGACCAAGAGAAAGAAAAAAAAAAGAGGAGCACATATAGGGCGCCCACCAAGTCCAGACCAAAAGAAGAAAAGTGAAAAATGATAGCTATCTCTATATACATATGTATCTCTACATATATATACATATATATCGATTCTTTATTTGATATCAAAAAATTTAGTGAGTCTCCGGGGATGAAAAGATATCGGAGGAAGCAAGAAAATTCAAACTCACTCCGATGAAGACGAAGCACATGCCCACGACCCTTTCCTCTCACAAAAAGTCAGAGGCTCGGGGCATGGGGGCAAATGATGAACCCAAATTTTACTGGGCTAGCCCCAGTAAAATAAACCAAGAAAGCCCGAAAGAAAGTCTAATCGGAGTTGGGTCAACCTGTCAGAATAGGGCCTTAAACGTCAAAATAACCAAGAGACCGAAGCCAGGAGTCCCAAGGGAGTGGGCGCCGCCCGAGGGCACCCAAAGGCGCCCGTAGCCTTCAAGTGGGTGCCGCCCACGGTGTGCCTCCTAGCTCCTTTCCTCTATTCTCCACTCTAGTGCAAGTCCAGACACATTCCAGTACAAGTCCAATCTCAAGATCAAGAGTGAGCCTAGTCCAACTCAGGATCATCCTCCGAGTGAATAGGAGCACGAGGGAGAGAATACCGGAATTGAGAGGATTAAGTCCTACTAAAATAGGACTTACCAAAGTGGTAGAGACCTCCTTTATCACGCCACCGCTTCACCCCTTTTACCCTAATTATATAATATAAGTCCTCTCAACTTTGAGGGCACGCCTCCGAAGCCTTTTCACACACTACTCTCTTTCTCTGAAAAGCATTGTTACTCTCCGATGTAAACCCTCCGGTGATAATTATTCATTAATAAATAACCCAGGCCACCGCTGTTATTCTAGAGAGTGGACGTAGGTCACCCGGACCAAACCACTATAAATCCCCGTGGTAACTCTTTATTTTCTGTTCTTTTATTAATTGCTTGTTTACTACTCATTGATTGCAACTATTTGAATACTTGACTGTTGATCTTGCACGAAGACAATTTTGTGCGTCATCAGTTATTTAGTCTAATTTTTAAGTCTACTTTTAAGTCCATGTAACATTGCTCTTTAGATTGTGTGTGTATGATTGTGATCAAACGGTGACTACTTCAGTTATTTGATTTTAAATTATTACTATTCATCAACACAAGGAAAAGTTCATAGGCTAGTGTAGGTGGAGAGTTAAATGAGTTCATACTTGTCACTATTGGAGGGACCTAAGAGGAGGGTGTGAAGGATGGAGGAGGAGAGGAGAGAAGAGAGAGGAGAGAGGAGAGAGAGAGCCTGTCTCCTCAAGACTTAGAGCTTAAAGGTTTACATCCATCCCCCAAAATTGTTCTTGTGAGAATATAAAGGTATTTACACATGTGTGGGCTCGACACATGCGGTGCAAGCTAATAAACTGGTGACAAGTATTAATTAGGTAGTGAAACACAGTCTATCGCATGACCCTACCATGGAAATCCTTACCTCGAGACCTTGGTGCAGGAACCTAGTCTCGGGACCCTGATTTTTTTTACTTAAGGTTTGTTCCACAATCTTGTTTATCTTGATATATATATCCCAATTTTTCTTTTCTCATTCTCTCTTTGAATTATACTGTTTAGTTAGGAAAATATATCCGTAGACTCCAACTATAGTGATACCCCACATGGTGGCCAGAGCACGTGCTTAGCACGATGATACAATGGGTCATGCGTGACATTTTTTCCAAGCTAAAACTCCCTCTTGACAACCAACCATAACCTTCTTAGAGTCCTTCGGGGTGACCTATCGATGTGATCATCTATGTGATAGTGTTACAATATTCACTATGTACAGCTAGTAAACTACCTTGGACTAGGGTGTTCTCTGGTAGCCCTAGAATTTTTTTTTTTCTTGAAAAAGGTAAGTATAGGTATATATGGATGTAGCATTCCTCAAATTTATTTTATAGTGTCCCCCCACCTAAGTGGCTGTTTAAAAGTAAGGTTTCATTTTATTAATGTATAAAAATTAGGGGATCCCATAAAATTTAACTGACCCCAAAAGTTTCCCAATATTAAGCAATTTAAATATACAAAAAAGATCAGCATCATAATATAAACAACAAAGCTAGGGGCGGAGCCAACAAGTTTGGCAGTGGGGCCAATAAAACTAATTAATTGATAAAAACTATAATGTTAATATTTTTTGAGCAATGCTATTTGAATATAATTTTTTAATCTAATTTACTGACTTAGTCATTTTAAAATCATTAAATTAATAATAGGTCACAGTATTTGTTAGGACACGTAATGACGTAGTTAATTCAATAGTTGTAAAAGATTAAGTCAACAAAATAAATCCAAATAACATTATTAATATTTTTCATTGAAATATTAATTTTTAGAATATTTTTTGTTTGATTTCTTTAAAATCTCTCATTACAAATGCAATACGGATACACGAGTTATGTGTAACTAGATGTGACAAAAAAAAACTAGCAAAAAAATCTCTTCTAGCCCAATAAATTCAAAAAAAATTATTCAGTAGTGAGGTTGTAATTTGATCTGGTTAGTTCATTTAAATTTGATCAGATTGAGTGTCAACTCTCAAATTAACCAAATCTAAACCCGAAATCAATTTAATAATTTTGGTTAACTCATTTGTCTAGGAAGGTTACACGAGAAGGTTTTGGCGCTTCCCCTTCTTCCTTTATCTTCTCCACTGTCTAATTTCTTGGCTAGAATCAATGATTTATGGCTGGCTCTACTCTATCTTTGAGGTTGTGTTGAGTTCGAAAGAAGATGAACGGCATGAAATATGATGTCAAAGCTATGTTTTGATTGTTTAAAAATTACACTAACCCACGCTTTACTTTATGAAAAATTTAGTGGAGACAAGATTTAAAATTTTACCTAGGTCCCAAATTTTTTTAAAATTCCAGTGGGGTAGCTGAGAGAATGATCGAGACAAATAGCAAGAAATTGAAAGGACTGGACCTATGGACCCTCCACATAGTCCTTACTTCACCAATGATGAGGATGTGCTCCCAATTGGGGCAGCAATACATGCCACATTCGCATATTCATACCTCTTAAATACACCAAAGAAACACACTTCTCATTTTTAGAAGCCCTTCGAAACTTCTCACTATCTACCCTGCATCAGTCTTCTCATACTACAATCACATAGCAAATTTGTTCCACTCCTATTTATACCCAGCAACAGAGAATTGCATCATTTCTTGTTTCAAACTATGTGTTCTTGCTTGTTCTTACTTTCTTAAAGCTAGATGATGTTAGCAAAAATAATCACAACAGGAATAGAACAAATGACTTGGATCGTGTATTCACTATCCTTAAGGAAATTATGCCCCCACTATATTGTTGTTGGGTTTATGGCAGATTCCTCTAGGATTAACAAAGCCAAATAAAATTTTAGATAGCAAACTCTAAAATTCTCCCAATAACAGAATAGAGAAAACCTTTTGTTGTGTATCTGGTGAAAGATTTGTACATGTATTTTAATACCTTAGAGTAAAGAGACACAACTCTTTAGTCCAAGAGACATGAGACACAACTCTAGGCCAAGAGACATGAGATACCACTCTTGGGCATTTTTTAATTATTTAAGGGTAAATTATAAGTGGTACACTAAATTAGACTTATTTGGCAAAAAGTACACACTAAAAAATGTAGGGTTATTAAGTCCTTAATTTTGATACTTATTTGTATCTAAGTACACAATTTGAATTTACCTAAATTTTTTGTGATATTTTTGTCCTTCATTGATTCATGTGTATTTGTTAATATATATATATATATATACACACACACACACACACACGTACAAATATAAATATATATGAATTTATATACGTATATATATACTTGTATATATATATGCATGTTTTTGTGTATATATATATATATATATAAATGTATATATGTATTTATATGTATACAAGTATGTATATATGTATAAATA
>CM042193.1:13811556-13837384 GCA_023539305.1 Ilex asprella | reverse complement strand
TATATATAGAGAGAGAGAGAGAAAGCGGGTAACGAGGACGGGACGGGGCGGGTACGAGACGAGGGTAAGGGTAAGTCCATCCTCGCCTCTATCTCCGCACGGGTTTATATGGATATCCTCGTATACGTCCACCGTCCAATACGTATAGTCCATCCCCGGTCCAAACGGGGCAAGTTTGGACAAATAACCATTTTTTCATGGTCCACTATCATCCCTAGTAGTTAGTCATTACTGCTATTTTTTGCTAGATTTTACCAGATTTGTTAAATGGATCTCCTAGAAGGGGTGGGACTTAGTTCAGCCCGATTCAAGTAACTTAATCAAACTTTTGGGGCTTAGGGAGGCCAGTTCTTCTTTTAGACTTATTTGGGCTTGTACACTCAAAACATTTATTTAGGGATAACTCTCTTTTGATCTACATTGTTTAAAATATCCTCAATAGTTAAATTTAGTCAAAACTTGTTTAAAAAAACTAACAACTTCTAAATTGGGAATTGTATTATTAATAACGAGCAATGCTACATATCCCAAATTTGTATCCCAAATTTGTATCCCAAATCAATAGGAACCATTGGATGAGTGGGTCCTACCAACTTTTTTCATTGGGACCCACTCATCTAATGGTTCCCATTAATTTGGGATGTACTTTTGGGATACAAATTTGAGATACAAAGCATTACTCTATTAATAACAACTCATATCTTGGAAATTGTGCTAACATTAATATATATATATATATATATATATAAAATAACGCGATCATGAAAACTTTGCACCGTAATCTCTAATAGGTACCTTTTACGTAGACCGTTGGATCACGATTTAATAACTACCAAACAAAGATACTCAAAATTTATTATCAATACGTATCTAATTTAGTTCTTAACTAAATATAAAATATCTATGAGTTATTAATTGTGATCTATTCCTATAAAAAAGTCTTAAAGGTTAATAAATAAATAAAAAATTGGCTTCTCTTAAATATTAACGGATCGACCCAATGACCAAATAATTTTTATCTTTACCCATCTATTAAAAATTATAACACAATGACCAAATGGTTCCCCCAGTTTTACGTGAAAAAATTATTGCTAGTTTGTACAATTTTTTTAAAAAATTTTATTTATTCACAAAATCAGGAAATTACAAGAAGCAAAGACTAGACACAAAAAAGGTCTAACATGAACAAACAAAACTCAGAAAGCAAGGCAAGAACACCTTTTAGAATAAAACCAAAACAATTCTCTCAAAAAACCACTAGTCTTCAGCTTGCAATACCAACCTTCCCCTTTTTCCTTGTCTTCAATTTCACAAAAAATCCACCACACTACCAGACACAGCCCATAAAACAAGCTTTAACTCATGTCATCAAACACAACAACACTATTCCTTCGTAACACATGCACACCCTTGACATTTTGAAGAAGAATCATTTGAACTTCATAAGGCAAACTCACGTCCACAGATAAATCTGCAAAACTATCAATTTTAACTGCATGATTAGCCAACCTGTCCACTACACCGTTGGCCTCTCTAAAAATATGCACCAATTGAAAATCCATGGACTTCAACAACTCCAAAATCTGACCCAGCAAGCTCAAAATAACACCAAGCACATTCACACTTCTGCGACAGAATTCACAAGTGACAAGGAATCACTCTCAATAAGAAGCTTGTACCCACATAAACCATACTACTTAATCATACACAAACCATCCACTACGGCTTTGAACTCACAAGTCGGCAGAGGGTTTGAGTATAAGAGATGTAATCAGTGGGAGATCAACGTGAGAAGAGATGAGTTTGAAGAGGTATTTTTAGTTTTTTTTTTAACCCAAACGGGTATAATAAATTAAATAGGTAATATAGATATGAGATAAAAATCGTATGGGACATTAGGTTAGATCCGTTCAATATTAGTTAATAAAAAATAATTTTTTTATTAACCTTAAAAGCTTTCCTTCTAGGACTAAATTAGAATTAATAACTCATAGACATTTCTTATTTAGTTAAGAACTAAATTAGATAGATTTTAATAATAAATTTCGAGCATCTTTGTTTGATAGTCATTAGATCGTGATTCAATGTGTGACACCCTCATCCACTTCGTAATATTTTAAGAGCGCTAATAACATTCAAAATCACTAAATAATATAGTCTCCAAATGAATAACTCTGATACCAATTTCATATATATTTCAAACAGATACTTCCAGACTATTATAACTTACGCGTCTCAGATATAAAACTTTTTTAACTCAATCTGTATAACATAACACATTTTCAAATCTTCACTAAGGAAAACAAAGAAAATATCGACAGTTCAAATATACGTGTAATTCCTCGCCGCCAGCTAATCTGAAAAAGGGAAAATAATGTAGGGTGAGCATCAACAACTCAGTAGAGTAATTTAATTTCCAAGCAAACGAGTTTGAAAATAGTATAGGTTAACATGATTGGGCATAAATCCAAAACGATCATTTTATACATATACGTTAGCAAAAACATCATTTCATTTGAAACTGTAGTATTTAAACAAAACTGTAAAAGAGAGTTCAGAAATTCGAGTACAGTGCTACATTGGTGGGCAATTCATTCTAATAGACCACTCAGGATCAATACGATCCATACGATCCAATAATTTAGGGGACTTTCACCCCAAGGAAGATACGTTCCCAAGTCAATACAATTCAATTCAGTACCCAAGTACGAAGACCAACAGGCCCACCCAGGCATTTACAAACTCAATGAGTACCCTCTACGGCCTCAAACTGGAATGTAAATCCTTTTGTCACTCGACCCGTGTGCACTTATATTTTCATTAAAAAGGATTCCGAAGTTTCAATCAATGCGAACAATACGAGTAATACGATCATTTCCAAAACATTAGTGCAACTACACTCAAAAATTCTGATCTGGGTTCGAATTCACGTCAATATTTAAACACTCAATCATATATTTTAAAACATGCTAAATCATCATAAATAACATATGGAATAATTTAGAAACAAGTTTGGAAAGCATCGCCTGTTCCGGAATTGAGAAACCCTACCCGCTCGGTATTTTGATCCGAAATAGCCAAAAATTAAACAGTATTATTTTTCGATGAAATTTAATAGACATACTCAATTAACCTACTTAAATATGAATATAAAATTTATTTCCTCAAAATCACTCAAAACTAGGTCAAATAGACCCCGGAGGTCAAAACAGTCATTTTACTCATCATATAGATCCAGCCGTCGGATCGACTTGAAATTTTACCGGGACCTCCGCACGGATGTTACGGAACTTTTGGGATCAACCAGAGGTCAATCAAATGTCAGACGCGTCCTCACCCATAGTCGGGGTGCACTAGTGTACCTCCCCCTCCTTTATCTTCTTCCTTGGTTCATTTTGACTTTTACCCTAAGTGCAGAAATTTCTGCTCAACCACCCCACTTTGACCCTAAAGTTCTCCCAATATAGTACACTATTTCCTTTGATTTCAATGCCCACATACTCTTTGAACAACATAGTTTCAATTCCTCTTAGACTCGGCCTTCTAATTTAACAGTAACATCATCAAATCATTGGTCAAAGTTGGCTAAAAACTATTTTTTTACACACATGGGCAGACCTGCAACTGCCCGTTTCACCCCCCAAATGACCTCAAAATCTAGTTCCGAGGCCCGAAATGAATTCCTTGACCTCAAATTAACTAGACCCAAGCATCCTTTTAAAGCTTAATCAAGTTTATCAAAAATCATATTTTTGAAAATTCAAACCCATAAGGGTTTCTTCATCCCATCACCACACACCACGGCAACCCGTAAAAATACTCTAAAACCATTCTACCACAACCCAAAAAATAATTCAAGACCCAATTGAAGAAGAAAGACTCGTTTTCTACGAGACTCATTTCATGAAAACCTAAAATTCGAAACTTTAAAACTCAAATTCGAACGTAACCACTTACCTGAATCAAAAATTAACAACACCAATGAATTTTTAGCATCCAAATTAGGCTAGAGGCATACCTTTAACAGTTCGAAGTAGCTTCTTCCACAAATTCGAAATTCATAATTTGATTTTCTCTCTTTAACTTCTCTTTCTACTCTCTCTCTCTTCCCACCGAATTCTTCTCCATTTTATCCCCCCAAGCAGCTTACTCAGGTTTCTCCAAGTAGCTAGGTGTCCTCCATACAAGCCAACAAGCCTCCATCAGCCACCTTGCTTGTATAGAAGGTCCTCGAAGCTTCAATGGCAATTTGATAATTTTCTTATTTTCTTTGTGGCAGTTTGGTAATTTTCTTATTGTGTCTAATTTTGAAAATTAATTAAAATTAATAATATATTTTTTTTAATTACCTAAACTCGGGTTATTACACAATGGTTTACGTAAAATGTACTTACTAGAGACTATAGTGCAGAGTTTTCATGATCGCACTACTTTTTATCTCTACATATATATATATATATATATATATATATATATAAATATAAAACAGAGCGGGGCTTCAATAAGCCGATCGAACGGTCACGAAACATTTCATCTAACGGTCTCAATCCTCTCATTTTTTCACCCTAAATTCATTATTTTTCAAACAATTTTTTTTCAAATATCTGACTTGTCCATCACTTCATCTGTTAGGCCTCAACCACTTCCTTTTCTCGGTACAACGGAAAAAATGGCCCAGGCTTCATCTGTTAGGCCTCACTCACTCATTCTCTCTTTATCTCTCTGCCTCTGTTTCTTCTTACCAGCAACACCATCACCACCGCCCCCACTCACCCACAACATCTCTGCCTCCCTCTTCGACTCTCCCCCGTCTCTCTGTCTTCATCTATTTCTCCCTCTCTTTGTACACAGCACACCCACACGCGGTGGAACAAAACGATCTGAACAAATCGAACAAATCGATTTGAACAGAATCGACATTGCTCAAAACTTTTAGAAGTAACCCATCAAAAGAGACTACTTGTGTTCTAGGTGAACTTATTCAGGTAATCACCTTTTGTTATTTATGGTTATTTTTCATTATTTGTCTTAATGTTATGTTCTAAAATGTTTGCCAATATGGGGCTGCAGTTTTTGGTATCTAAGTTGGTTGAATGTTGCACTCCCTCTGATTATATTGGTGAAAATTCCATCGCCAATTTGTCTGAAGTCCTGTCACTGCTTCATCAGCACCGTCTCTACATG
The DNA here is from genome assembly GCA_023539305.1 of Ilex asprella. Taxonomy (NCBI): domain Eukaryota; kingdom Viridiplantae; phylum Streptophyta; class Magnoliopsida; order Aquifoliales; family Aquifoliaceae; genus Ilex; species Ilex asprella. The sequence continues at coordinate 13,832,200 of CM042193.1, read as the reverse complement.
GTTATCTCAAAGTATAATTCTGTCTCTGACTATAGCATAATCTTCTTATGATGAGATGTGTAGATGTTTTGGGTTTTTATAAGTCTTTTCATCCATATAAGATCTTGATATACATGGTTTCAAGTATATAAAATCTTTTCATCCATATAAGATCTGACTGTAGCATAATCTTCTTATGATGGGATGTGTAGATGTTTTGGGTTTTTATAAATCTTTTCATCCATTTAATGTTCCTGCACTTGATACGGAGTCATCGCTACTAATTTATGCAAATAACTTTTGTCAGGAGCTGGAACCATTCCCTAAATTAGATGTATTTGACAGAATATGGAAGTTCCAGTAGGACTTATGCGAAGATTACTCACCCAGAGATCACTTGTTGAAGGTAGGCTTTCAAAACTTAGACGAATTAGTCCATTAGTTTTTGATTTCATTGTTCTGATCATACCTACAGTATGTTTCCCTTGTTTTCTTTTTGTTTTATATTGTTAGGTTGTATGGTACTAACGCATACAATATGCTATTCTACAGTTTGTGCTTGCCTTGTGTGGTGGTGCTTGCCTTTCCCTTATTTAACATGCAGATGCAGTCCATTATTGTTAAATTAACAAAGAAATCTTAAGCTTACCTTTATCATTGAATATTGTTATTTGTTTATGATATTACCAATATAAGCTTCTCTTCCTACTATTTTTCATCTTTCTCATTATTTGTTTTTTTCTTTCATAGACTTTTCTTGATTGTTCAGGAGTGAAGTAGTCACTAAATTTGTAAATTGGTAGTATACTATCAACTTTTTAAGAAGATGTTCAGTGGTTGCAAAGGGCCAAAAGGGTAGGGATAATTCAAAAAATTGAGGGTTTTCAGTGTAATAGTAAGACAATAGAGTGACCCAAATGAAAAGAGTTTGCCACAGTTAAGAAAAATTATATCACATTATGAGAATTATCACTTACTATAACCTGCTGCAATGTCCTCATCGTTATTTTTGTAACATTATTTTTGGGTAGACAAGAATTTACTTGCTTTTAACAATTAATAACTTTGTAGTCTTCGATTGCTGAGGAATTTTTGTAACTTGGCACCCCTATACACATGTCTCAAATGATTTTCCAAATCTGATCCATGGTGACCATCCAATAAAGCAATGCACTTAGCTTGCATGTTTGATCCTTGCCCATAAACAAAGCAGCTGAAATTTTTCCAAGTTTTCACATGTTAGACCACAATTGAATGAATTCACGAGTTTCTGTTATGTTCACTATCCTTCTAGCTTAGTTCATCATTCAATTGTGTTAATTTAGTTATCCTACTCTTTTGTTCAATCCTCCTAAATTATATTACTAACTTTGTAGGCACAGTGCTGATTTTTTTGACCTCACCGTATTTATTTATCTGAGTTTTTAATTTTATTCTCTACTATTTTCATTGCTATTATTATTTTGTGGTATCTAAGTCTCAAATCATTATTTTTTATAGATGGATCCGAACCTTTGCGAAGCGGTAAGATTAATTACATTGTGCCCACATTTTGTAAATTTCATTACCCCTACAGTTCAATTTATTAAGGTTGCTCTTACAGTGGTAAGATTAATTAACATTTTGATAACAACGACATACCTGTAAATTTGTACTTCATAGGCAAATGCCTTATTTTTTACGAATGCCTTATTTTCTACTTCATAGGCGAATGCTAATGTCAATCACTTGAACAACCCACATGTTGGTCCATCTTTGATGAAGGGGAAAGAAAAAGCAAGCAGTTCTACTAGAAAAGAAAATTTGTTTACTCAATCGGTATGAGCAACCCGTGCCTAAAGCAAGAAAATTGTTGTTTTAATTTACTCATACAACAAATTGGCATTTACTCTCTTTCTTCACTTACTTACGGAGCTCCTAAAGCAAATAGAATAACCATTTTTGATTAAGCAATAATTCATTATTCATATCCTATTGCGTTATCTATAATATAAAACAAAGCGGGATTTTAACATCCAACGGCCTCAAATCAATCTAGACTTTAATATCCAACGGTCTCAATTCAATTTAGGCTTCAACATTCAACGACCTCAAATCAATTCATCCAACAAATCCTACAATTTTAAATCCATTCTATAACTTTTTTTCAAAAAATCTGACCACTCTCCTCTCAATCACTTCACATGTCAGCCGCCTCCCCTCTATCACTCTTTTTTTTCCCTCCCATTCTGTCAGACAACCATCCTCCTTACCATCTCTCTTTATCTCTCTCTCTCTCTCTCTCTCGCTCGCCGACGACACATCCATCGGCCCAGCAAGATCGTTACCGCCACACGCCGACGACACCTCTATCGGTCCAGCAAGATCGCCACCGCCACACCCCACCACCATCATACCCCCTAGTATTATCTCTCTCTCATTCACACCACATACACACACACTCTGAACGAACCCCCCACCAGTTATCTCCCTCTCCCTCTTTGCTTTTCTCTCTCACACAAAAAAAAGATGGCTTTGATTTTTCTTATTGTATTCTGGGCCTTCATCTAACCCGAAACCCCGAAGCAACTTCTCTTTCACCAAACCAAATGAATTTTTAAGCATAGGTGGGGTACCAGTGATACGATTACCATAATCTTAGTACTGATTATATTATGTGGCTATTATCATGTATTAGATGTCTAATTGTTATTATCTGAATTGAATTTTAATTTTTTTAAAGGATGTTTTTTTTTGGATCATTGGAGGGGGTAATTCGTGATTTTCTGTGACGTGTGTATTGTGTCCATTAAGTGACGGTGAACTTTTGGCTGAATTCAAAAGAAGCATCAACCTTTATTTTGGGGATCATTGGAGGGGGTAATTCGTGATTTTCTGTGATGTGTTTATTGTGTCCATTAAGTGACAGTGAACTTCTGGCTGAATTCAAAAGAAGCATCAGCCTTTATTGCCAACGTTTAAACAAATCTTTACCCCTATGCTTTACAGGTCACAAGTTTCATTTGTGTGTGCCAGGAAGAATGCAGTTTATACTTGTGTTTTTAATGATCTGATCTGAAATGTGAGTACTCTTTCTGGTGTCAATTATAAAGAATGTTTGAAAAACTGATGGATTTTGGAAAACTTGAAGATGGGGAAAGTGTAATTGACAGCTATCCGTCCCTTTTTCTTGAATGATGCTAGAGGTGTTAGTTATTAGATAGAATGGGAGGGAAAAAAGAGATTCAGTTGAGGTTATGGTTATCAGTACTATATGCTTCTTTGTTGCAGTTCAGATTTATAAGTCAGTTTCGACTATTTGTTGGCACTTTCTTTTGGCTTTTGGCTGCTCATCTAATTCATACAAGTATTACAGGTGTGCAACGGAAGTTGGAGATGAATTATCAGGTGTGTCACCACCACTTGGGTGTGAGAGAGTTTGGCAGTGGTTACCCCCAAATTGCATTATCCATAAACTGGACCCCAAATTTTGAATGCTTTATAGGTTAATTTGACGTGGTTTTAGTTTTATCTTCAGGTTAAGTTAGTATAAATTTTGTTGGGAAGTGAACAGGATTTGAATTTTGTTTCATTGATTTTAATTGTTTTGTGTTGGGTTGGGGTTGGGGAAATTGCAGTACTTCTATTGATTGTTTCAGATTCAATAATAGAAAGTAAATATTGAAGTGCAATTGCTAAAGATTGTTGAAGGGGTTTGTGATAAAAGGGCAGTGGAGGCATGCATTATTTTTTTGGAGTGGGTGTACAGTTCTAAGTGAGATAGACATTATAAGAGCGGACAAACTTGTGGTTTTGACTTTTGAGTGATGCTAATTTTTGAGTGAAGAATTGGACTTTGTTTATCTAAATACTAATGATATCTACCTTCAAATTCTGAAGAGAATCATGTAGGAGGCATTCTTTCTGCCATTCAAAATGGTTTACATGCAAGCCCTTCACTAAGTTACTCAAAAGGTGTTGTGGAGGAACTAGGATTTCATGGTTCTGCCATTAAAAATAGTTTTCATACAAGCCCTTCACTAAGTTGCTCAAAAATTTCTTGTAGTGTTGGATATGTGATCAACATACTATTTTTCTTTGTTAAGTGACACTTTCATTGGTTTTTTATGATTACGTGATACAGTATGTCAATCTTGTAGGACATTGCATTCCAAAAGTGAGGTGGCTAAAGTGGAGTCTAATATGACTAAGGCTTTGGCTGCGAAAAACTCTGAAATTGAGGCACTTTTCAGTTCTTTGGATGCACTTAAGAAACATGCTACTTTATCTAAAGGAAATCTGGGGTCACTGCAGGTTCATGATTCTTCTATTCCTGCAATATCATCTTTTGACGTAAACTAACTTCCTGCATGAGCTGTTTTTGTTACTTCTAAACTATTATCCAAATTCAATTGTTAGTCTAAAACAGTTCAGGTTTTTGAAGTGTCGGCTCTATTTAATTGAACCATTGGAGGTCATTATTGACTACCCTTCACTTTTTTAGATTTCTCTCGATAAACCATTGGGAGCATGAAGAAACATATCAATAAGTGCTTCCATTATTGTATGCCTTTGTGAGGTTCTTTGGTATCATGTTCACTCACTATGGATTACGTAAGTAAGGGAAGTTAACTTTTTTTCTTTGTTCTTCAAAAGTTTTAGGCTATACAATAGCACTGTTGCAATGTCCTATTACTTTCTCTTGTCTATTTAGTCCCTTGTTTGTGTTATTTTGCATTGTTGATCTGCCCCCTTGTTGTAAAACTCTATATTAATGTTTTATGTGTTGTCTTGAATGGTTTAGACTTAGATTGGTCAATTACTTGAGGCTTTTATAATCCTACCCAATTATTTTACAGGCAAACATGGAGTCTATATTGAGAAATAGAGAGCTAACGGAGACGAGGATGATGCAAGTAAGTTTACTCTCTTTTTCTGATTTTAGCATATTGTTGCAGCTCTCTTCTATATCATATGATTTTGATGGTAATACCAATCTTATATCAGGCTCTAAGGGAGGAGCTGACTTCTGCAGAACGGAGGGCAGAAGAAGAGCATGCTACACACAACGCTACCAAGATGGTTTGTGTCTATGGAATTCACTTCTGCATTTATGTTTAGTTTTTCCTCCTTTTTATGTTTGTTTTCATTTGCCTATTCTTTTTGTTCTCTCTCTCTCTCTCTCATTGTGTTTAATTTTATCTGAATGAACAGGCTGCTATGGAAAGGGAAGTAGAATTGGAGCACCGAGCTCTAATTAGTGATGTGAAATACGAACATCTAATTTCGAGAGAAAGGGCTTTCCTCACTTCTTTTCTTTTCTTTTCTTTTCTTGTCTTTTCTAAACATCTAATTTTCTTTGTTTCGTTATGATGGTTTTAAATTATGATTGCTTTTAGTTGATATCTACAATTTTAAAGTGATGGGTTCTTGCATAAAAGATTAATTATTTTTGTCATGATATTAACTTGAGGACTCAAACATTTTTCATGTTTTCAGCTTATGGTATGTATAATAGATAGCTATTAACTAGAGTTTAAAAAAACTAAATGGAGAATTTAAAATGTGAAACTACACATAACATTGCTAAACAAAATTAATATTGTTTTTCACTTTATGTTCTTTATAATTCTAACATTCCCTTTCTAAATATGTTCTAGAATCCATGACTATTTGGTAGGTATTAAAACCCTTTTTCCTCTTTATCTTTAATCTTCAGTGTCGTTTTTTCATAGAATGAATCTTCCTATTTGTTGGGCCTTAGCATTTTTCTGTTTCTCTTGAATCATTAAAGAAAAGTCTAAGAATACAATTTACATATATTGACTTTTTTAATAGAAATATTCTAACTTTTAGTGCTAGGGGCAATTTGGATATTGAGGCAACACACTCATTTCACACAGATTCACAATTGGATATTGAGGCAGCACACTCACTTCACAGATTCACAATCACAAAATATTCAGGATTTTATTGATTTCAATTTCTTTAATTAAAGCAAATTAAAGTAATTTTTTTTTTCAAATTAATCGGTTGATTTATGTTGCACTGTGCCTTTAGGCATGGGTTATATCTAGTATATATATTAAACAATAACACGCTCAATATAAAAATAATAACATCAAACAGTAAAACATTTAACAAAAAAAATAGTAACATGTAAACAATAACATGCTCAACAAAAAAAATAGTACGATCAACCAGTAACATAATATATATATATATATTTAAAATTTAAATAATACACAAATATCAAAAAAAATCTTGAAAGTCTCACATTCTAATATTTAAATATTGAAAATATAAAAATTGTCAATTAGGTATGCACTATTTCTGCTAAGAGTAATTCTGGAATACATTTCAAAAAGAATTTAAAAATATTTTAAAATTTGTGCTTATTGACAACTATTTGATGAAAAGATGACTTAAAAAAGGATAAGTTTGAAGATGATATTTAAAGTCAAATAAGTTCTTGAAAAAGTACTCACACTCATTATCTCAAACCAAAACTACCAATTACGCTTTCCTCGATTAATTTCCTTTTCGGTCCGATCAAAAGCAGACCATCCACACCAAAACTATCAAAATTTAAACTCAAGATATCTGAGTTAAAATTTCGTTTCATTTACCACTTAAACTACATTTGAAATTATAGACAAAAACTTTTTCCCAAATCATTACAGCAAAGCATGATCAGTCATATTGTCAATTCTATCCATTCCAAACATTTGGTGAGAACTAGGGGTGTCAAATGTGTCGGGTTAAACAGGTGATGGGTGAAAAATATGTAAACCCATATACGACACGTTTAATAAACGAGTAAATTTTTTTAACACAAATACAATCCATTTCATAAACGGGTAACACAATACGACCCGTTTAACTCATTTAATTTTAAAATAATTATATCAATAAATTTTAATACTCATTTTTTTTTCAAGTGTGCTTACCTCAAAAAGATGGATTTTTAGCCAAATCTCAAAAATAATCATACTTGAAGGCTTAAAAAAAAAAAAGGTAAGAGGTCCTTGTCTTTTTATAGACAACTCAATCTTTTCTCTCTCCTCTCATTTTTCAATGTGAGACAAAAATAAAAGGTATTAGTTTGTATTTGCCTTTGAAGTGCTCTTCATCTCTCCTCCTTTATCTTTGAACTACTACTTTATTTTTTTTCTTTGTTTTTTTGTATTGATTTCTTTACTTCTTTTTTCTTGTTAATTTTTTTAAAATAATTATTAATTTATTATTATATTAATTTTATTTAAACGGATAAACGTGTGATAAACGGTTTGACAGGTCTCACCCGAACACTACCCATTTATTAAACATGTTTGGCGTATCAACCCGTTTATCACCCAAACCCGCTTAATTCGTGTCGATTCGTGTCGGTTAATCGTGTCGTGTCGAATTTTGACAACCCTAGTGAGAACTTTTTAAGGTGTGTTTGCTTTAGGCATTAGGAAAGAAGATTGAAAAAACTAGTGCGTGAAATCATCTTATTCCATTTATTCTCATATTTGGTTAGTAGTTTTGGATCCGATATTATCACATATAAATAATCCAAGCCTGAATGAATAGTGTATTAATATCCATGAACACCTTCTTAAATAAACCCACCTATTCGATGGGTTAAAATAATGAGGTTATCAAATATTTGTAAAAATATATTTTTATCCTTGACAAACTCAAATATAAATACCAAACAAGGGTATCAATTGGACAAAGTTGGGGTTCTTGGTAATTTTAATAGCTAAATCATTATTCAATACTCCATCAAGTGTTCTAAGGGATTAGGGTAGGCTCACAATTTTTTAATACTTAAACCAAACAAATGATAAGAGGCATGATTTTAGATTTGCATTATTTCCTCTGGATGGATGGGTGTAGGTTGGATAGGTTTATATACCCTGCTTTCAAATATTCCCCATTAATATGTTTTCTCTCAATTTTCTTCTCTCTCATTTTATTTCATTAATTTTTTTTTTTTTGAAAAGGAATTTCATTAAATTAAAAGTTAATAACATTTTTAATCTTTAAAGTATGTAATTTTTTATCAATTTAATCCTCATTATATCAATTTGGTCCCTAAAATATTCAATTCGTTTTATTTTGGTCTTTACATAGATGGACCGTTAAGTTTATAACAGAATGATCACGTATTGGGCACGTGATACCATTTAAAAAAGTGACAGGTGGTCACTTCTGTCAAAAAATTTGACAGATTATCTGATTAAGGACTAAAGTGACAAGAATATTTTAAAGATAAAATTAATACAATCAGAATTAAATTAATAAAAACAATATGTACTTTAAGATCAAAAAATGCTATTAACCCTTAAATTAAAATGACAAAATTTAGCGAGATGAAGCAAAACTGGAGGCTGGCCTCAAGCTCAGGGACACGAAACCGTCAAAACCTCTCTATCTCTGTCTCTCTCCTGTAAACCCTCTCTTCCACAAAACTACCAAACCTCCAATCATGTCCAAAACAACCAATTTCTTCAAAGGCTCATAAACAAAAAGCTTTCTTCATTTCATTCATCTAGGACACCTCTCATCTCTGTCAACAATTAAACAATGTCAATATCATCTTTTCTTCTCCTCCTCCTCCTTCCATCTCTAACCCTAATTTCTTCCACAGAATCAAAGCTCACCATTGACTACTACAACAAAACATGCCCAAAGTTCCCCGAAATCATGCAACAACTCATCACAGAAAAGCAACTCGCATTCCCCACCACGGCCGCCGGAACTCTCCGCCTCTTCTTCCACGACTGCATGGTTGAAGGCTGCGACGCTTCCATCCTTATCTCCTCCAATTCCTTCAACGTTGCCGAACGAGATGCCGAAATCAACATCTCTCTCTCTGGTGATTCCTTTGACCTAATCATTCGAGCAAAAACCGCCCTCGAGCTTGAGTGCCCTGGCATTGTCTCCTGCTCCGATATACTTGCGATTGCCGCCCGGGATTTGGTCACCATGGTCGGAGGTCCTTATTACGAGGTTCAGCTCGGCCGAAAGGACAGTCTTGTATCAAAAGCCTCAGAAGTTGAAGGCCATATTGCTAGGCCTAACATGACAATGGCTGAAATTATCTCCATTTTTGCTTCAAGAGGATTCAATGTACAAGAAATGGTGGCATTGTCCGGTGCACATACAATAGGGTTCTCTCACTGTTCGCAATTCAGCAATAGAATCTTCAACTTCAGCAAGACTTCAGATTATGATCCATCGTTAAACCCTAAATATGCACAAGGGTTACAAAAACTGTGCGAAAATTACACAAAAGATTCGGGAATGTCGGCATTTAACGACGTGATGACACCGGGAAAGTTCGATAACATGTACTACTTGAACTTACAAAGAGGGTTAGGGTTGTTGGCATCAGATCAAGCTCTTGCTTCTGACCCAAAAACGAAGCCGTTTGTGGACTTGTATGCCTCAAATCAGACTGCTTTCTTTGAAGCTTTTGCTCATGCAATGGAGAAGGTTAGTGTTTATAAGATAAAGACTGGGAAGATGGGAGAGGTCAGGCACAGATGTGATGCTTTCAATTCCATTCCAACAAGTAATTAAGAAAGAACCTGCTTAGGTTGGGATCAAAACTACTTAACAATAGGGAGAGACATCAAAATTTGAATTTGGTATTGTTGATGGGATGATAGTGTAATTCTTTCATTAGTGTTAGTGCCTCTCTCTTTTATCAGATTTCCCTTTACGAGTAATCATATAATGTAAGGTGTAAGGTGGTGGTGAATGTTGTCCAAAACAAACTTTTCGTTTTATGTTGTAATATTAACCTTTTTTTTTTTGGTTGAAATAATCTTGATTTAAAAGTGCTTCGCGGCCGTGTGGTTTGACCACACCCTTTCTTTTCTCTCTCTCGCTACCTTTATGTTAAGCGAATAGCGTGAACCACGGACAATACCCGACATGAAAACAAACAAGAAACTATTGATAATTTGATAACTATTTTGTTGCCCAATAACATTCGGAGTACCATAGAGCGTTAGATCAGTTGGTGAGAGACTGTTCTAACTCAATCAAAATTTCGACTTTGAGTCTTGGGAACTCAACTGTGTTCGGTACTGAGAGTTTTGCCGTTCTTGTGGTCCTACCCGGCTCGAATCCAGATTAGTCTGAGCCCAAAGTGATTTTTGGATACCTGATAGTCTGACAAAAAAAAAATAACATTTGGAGAAGAAAAAATGCTTAAAAATCGCTATACGAGTGCCAAAAGGAACCCGTTCAGACCAAAAAAAAAAGAAAAAAAAGAGGATGTTATTGAAAGGTTGTAATAAAAAACAGGCATCATATTAGCTAACCCTTTCATTGATATGCTAAGAATGCCAAAATTTAATGGTTTTAAAAAATCATTTATTCATTCATATGCGTCATCGATATACCATACACAAGTCGCAAACATTTATCAACCATGGAAAATTGTAGGGGTACAATTCGGGCGGGTTAGACAGTCAACTCTAGTCCAATCTTAGGTATATATAATCTTCAACTCTAATCCTAACCCTACCTCGGGTTGAGTTCCAAGTTTAATTCGGGTGAACTCGAGTTGAATTCGGGTTCACTGCAAGAGAGACAAATAGAGGGGGAAATAATTACAAATTCATAAAACAATCCATTTATTTTATTCATAACAGTGCACGATTATTAATCATCTGCTTTCACACTAAAAAGATAGTGATCTCAAAGCACAATTCCAGAAAACATAGAAATTAGACCCATAAAAATATTAAACTTAAAACATCACACTATAACCACTAATCACGCATAACAGAATAGCAAGCAATAAGGCATAGAGGACAATAGAATAAAAATAAAAATAAAGTGTTAATGCTTCATATATATATATATATATATATATATATATATATATAAATTTTTTTTTTAATTTGTCGGATTCAGGTTGAATTTGGGTTTCCAATGCCTTAATACATTGTTGTCTTAATATCCTACGTAATAAGTTTAATTAGCATCATAAGATTCTAAGGTATCCTTATTAATTTTTTAGTTATGAATAAAATTTTACCCCCACTCAAACAAGATATTAATTAAAAAAAAAACTTAGTGTTTCGGTTTTACTTTTTCAATTCACTATTAATGATGTATATTTCATTCAATTTATTGTCAATTGGCAAATTTTTTTATTGTTTTTCTATAATAAAACTCAGTGGTGGTTGAAGGCAATTTAATGTCTAAAGTGGTATTGCTGAATGATGTCTTGCTATTTTTAGTATTAAATTTTTTAATTAAAATCACTTTTTTTTTAATTTTTTGAGTTATAAAAGTACTAATTAAGTTTTGTTATCATATCTTTTTAATTAATAATATCAATAAATCAGTTAATTTTTCTTGTAATATAGATGACTTTAAGTAAGATTTAATTAATTTTAATTTTAAAAAATTTCAATAAAAGCAACTCTTAAAGGAATTGTTAATAATACTCTGCAAGCAATTCATGTATTTGATAAAAAAAAATCTAACCTTTAATATAATTTAGTATCCCATTTTTAAAAAATATTAGAGATCAAGACAATATTATTTTAAGTTATCATTGTTTAATAATTTTAATTTGGTATCCCATTATATATTTTTCATTTCGTGAAAGTCATATAATTAATTTCACATATATAGATGTGACAACTCTAACCCGTTGATACAAATATTATATAAATAATTATAAAATTGACACGATTATTAAATATGTATAATAAATAATTTAAATTAATATTTAATATTCATAATACATTAAATATATTTTTCTTTTTTTAAGTGTTGACAATGATACGATATAACATCACACAAACATAACACGACACGACACCATTCACAATTCACACCCTACAGATGCACCAGGCTTAATTCAATGGTCTATTCGAAAAACCAATCTCATTTTTATTCAAAAAAACACCAACACAAATCCAAGCACCAAAAATAACGAGAGATCCCAGGAAGGACCCACAAAGTGGGCCCCGTTGGTATCTCTCTCAGCCGGCGTCGACGACGATGTCCCAGTAAAATTCGGGTTCGACCCGTATAATTCCTGGATCCCGTCTATGTCATCGTTAGCAAACTTAACCTTTCTCTGACCTGGCGATATAGTCGGGTACATAATTGATTCTTCTACCGATGAATGACCCAAACCCAGCAAATGCCCGATCTCATGAACCGCCACGGACTCCAAATCTACAGTTGAGACAAGCGATGGAGAATTGATAAGATTAGCGTCAATCACCCACTTCTCGTCACCGTCCAAGTGGAACCTTCCACTTGGAGGCGGAAACACGTGAGCTAAAGTTCCCAGAGGTCCATCGAACGGCTCACCATCTCCGTGGTCCCCACTAAAGAAACCAATTCGGATATCAGCGGCCGAAAACGACGCCGTTTCAGTGAAAATCAAGGGAGTAACCTCAGACCACCGTTCAAAGGCCCGTGAGAACACGCTCTTGGCGGAGTCGGAGAGTTGATTTTCCGGCAAGAACGCATAGGTTAAGTCGGTCTTCCTCTGCGGCCAACGTGGCTTGCCGGCAAAGAAAGAGAAATGAGAGACAGTGCGAAGGTGGATCGACGACGCGGAGGGTGATTTCCCGGAATTCATTGAACTTGTGCCATTGATTATATCTGCGTTGCCGCATCTGGGTGATATGAGTTTTTTGAGTGTTGGTCCGTCTAGCTCGCCGGTGGTGTTGAGGTTGAAGTTCCGCTGGTACGTTCTGAGAGCTGACTCGAGAACATCGTCGAAGTCGTCGGTGAAGTTAGTGGAGTTGTTTATGTAGCCGAAGTACTGAAAGTATTGCTTGAGTTTGGCTATTCCGTCGACTTGCTGACCGGTGTGGCAGCCGAGGAGTTTGACAAAGCTTGCCCAGGCGCCGGCGGTGGTGTTTGGGATGAGGTTAGGGGGTAAAGAAGATATGTTGGGGAAGAAATGAGCTGAGGTTGGGGTTGTGAAAATGGATAATAGAAACAGAGCAATGAATGCCTGGACATTCATGTTTGTGGATGTTTGTTTCGCAACAGGTAGTTAGGACAACTTCAACTTGAAATTCAGAGGTTGAGGATGAAATAAAAGGAAGGTTTGGAATGTTTTTATTGTCGTGTGTGTAACAAAGCGACAGGTTTTGAGCTTCGAAGAAACTTTGAGGCCGGCAGGTTTAAATTTTCTTCACGATTATTGTTAAAAGTCGAATTTATTAATTAATGTTATTACAATAATTTATTTAATAGATAAATTAAGTTAATAAATAATTTTAAATAACATTATAGTAAAAAGATGCCAATTGTTGCGTTCCGGGCGCAAACTTCATTGATTTTTCTATGGTCGATTCTCAATGTATACCTATGTACCTAATTTCTATTTTATTCATTAATTAATTATAAAAAATTAAATGTTTAAAATTTCTATGAAGTTTCAATTCAATTCTTCTATTAAATTCGTTATCAATTCCTCCACTACACACACTAATTATACTATTTGAAGTTAATTATCTAGTAGTACTCTTAAAGAAATAAAGAATTTAATCATTGAGCAATGTTATATATCTCAAATATATATTCCAAATTAATGGGAACCATTGAATGAGTGGGTTTCATCAACTTTTTTCATTGAGACTCACTCATTCAATGATTCCCATTAATTTGGGATGCACATTTGGGATACAAAGCATTACTCTTAATGATTTAGGCTAATTGAGTATTTATTAAAGAGACCAACTTCCAAAATAAACACATTTGCAACAACTCTATATAGTAATTATAATCAGTTGAATCGGATAATATTGGACAAGCGTGAAGCATACGATAAATTGTGTAGATAATATTGGACAAACATACAAAAAACTATCTCGACTTGATGCCCATGTCAGGAATATGCCTCTAATAAATTCTTCAACCTTTCTTAAATTTGAAATTAATCCCCAATGCATGTCAAAAGGTTAAGCCAAAGTCGAAAATATATAGAGTGAATCTTTTAGTATATTGTTGTTTAACTATTGCATTTTTTTGTTAAATTATTTATTATAAATTCAAGTAGAACTCGTTACATATAAATAAACTTAACCTCTATGTTTACAAGTTATTGGCTAGGGAGCCGTCTAAGCCCATCGGCATTTTTGGTATTCCAAAACTTGTTCTAAAGTGATGATGCACAAAAGTGAGTTTATGCAAAATTAATCATGATGAAGTAAAGAGAACTCAATACAGGCAAACATAGAAATTATGTAGTTCGGTCTGGGCAACCTACTCCACTGAAAATGACGACGGTGACCGAAAGATCTTATTACTTGAGAGGTGTGTTGTGCAGAGATGTATGTGATATCCCCTATGTGTAGATAGGACTTACAAATTATAGGAGAGTACAATCTTCATTGTGCTCTAGAGCAGATTTTGATGGAGGTGTTATCGCAGGAAACCTTGACTAAGGCCTCACTCTTGTGACAAGAGTGAGTGACTTCGTGATGTTAGCGTAATGGACAAGGTGATTGAGGTTTATGATGCATACCTTGATTCCCTTTTTAAGATAGAGATCTTACATGCATCACTAGTATACTGGGTTTTCCAAGACGATAGGTTTGATCCTTATTGACTTGTATTTTTAATTTGGGCTTGGATGCACCTGTGACCTAGGCTTGGTTTGTATTTCTAAACTGGGCTTTTGAGTTGAGCCTGGTCCAATTTTTGGTGTCTCGCAAGAGGGCCGCTAAGTTGGAGACTGACTACTTGTGTGTGAGCAGAGACAAAGTTAGGTCAAGCTTCCGCTAAGTTGGAGACTGAGGTTGTTTGCATGAGAGTAGAAGAAGAGTTAGGCCGAGTCTTTGGCGACTTACGAGAGAGTCATTTAGTTGGAGACTGAGGCTATTTGCTTGTGAGCAGAGACAAAGTTAGACTAAGCTTCTAATGACTCGTGAGAGGACCACTAAGCTAGAGACTAAGGTTGCTTGTGTAAGAGCAAAAACAAAGTTATGCCGAGTTTTTGACCACTCAGGAGGCTCTCTCCCAAGAGATGGAGACGAGGAAGGAGATAACAATGAGAGTAGCCAGAGGGTGCCATCAGGATAGAGCCGGTAAAGCATGGATATCAGGCGCTTGAGGCGAGGGCACCAGGGTGGGTGACATCAGCCACCAAGAGCATGCAATGCGTGAGGTGCCAAGGCAGGCAGTGCACGGGCCAGGAGTCTGGTGCTAATGCAAGGATGACAAGACACACGAGCTGGCACTGGGCACCGTGGGGCTTAGAGTTAGGCCCGCCGAGTGCTAGGCGATAAGGTTGCGCAGTGCCTGGACATTAGGCACTAGGTGGAGTATTAGAAAAGCATGAAGATATGACAAAACTTTGAACGACCATAACTTTGTGTTCGGTTGTCCGTTTTAGGCTATTTTTTTATCCGTTTATTTTTCTGATATCTACCAGAATTAAATAGCCTATAATAGTTTTAACATTGAATTTTCCTAAAAAAAAAACTTATTTTTCACTGATTTTGAATTTTAATTACAAATTACTGAAGAAGTAGAATTTTCATGTGTCATGTTTCATTCGTGGGAAAGAACAACCATTTTTCAGAATGGATGAAATTATAGTTCTCAAAGTGAATACTATTTCCAGTACCATTAGATGCTAAAATTTTCAAGATTGTTATTCCTCTCTACGTGAGGACTTAACTTGCCTAGCTTTTGCCACATCCTCAGCATTTATGTATTTTCTGGGCATTTGATAATAATTCTAGCATGTTCTTTTGCAGGCACTTCAAAATTAAAAACATAAGATTGGATGAACGTACGATTACTGTGAATGTCGCCATGACAACTTTGTCATCAAGCTCTTCAATCTAGAAGACTGTATTGTTAAAACAAATGAGGTAATTCCTTAAACTTGTATTCCAATCATGTTTGATGCTGAACAGGTGGGTGACAGGCTTCTGGTGTCGACATTCCCCAATGAAATGTGAGACGAATGACTCACTTAATTTAGCAAAATAGTTAATGAAAGTCAAGGTAAGCTTGGTGAACCATTGGTGAGAAGATCCCTTGAATATGGTAAGGAAAAGTCTGGCACATGATTTCGTTTGGTATGTTATGCAGCTACATCAGGGATTTGTGGGTGTCAAGGTGGCCTAGTGGTTCTTTAGAGCCAACAAAAGCTTCCATGATCAACATCTTGAACTTTAGGGGGAAAGAGTAGTTGTCCACATCAACAACAAAGGGCATGTCAGTACGTCTCACAAGGTACTTGACCGTTTCATGTCCTCGCGCTTTCATGGATATGAAGACGTTGTCGAGTTGATTATGCACTTCTTTGATTTTTTTGTTGTAATGGTTAGGAATGCCTTTCGAATGGTCGTTATAGTGGCTCTTGTGGTCCATGTACTGGTTTCTTCGCTTGTCTTCTAGGATAAGAGGGTTACCAAAGTGGGAGGACAGAGCCAACAAGTGAGGAACAGGAGAGAACGAAATGGAGAACTCTCTGAACGAAGAAATTGATGACGGGGCCAGTCTGTTGAACTTGGCTAAGGCTGAGTCATTCAAGGTGATGGCGAATGCTCAGCATTGCACTAGATCTTGTTATCTATGCAATTCCATCTAGTTTTTGTATATATTCAGGTGGTCCATGGGATCATTTGTCCCATCAAAGGTCTCCATCTGTGGCATTCTGAATTTTTGGAGAAGAGGATAATGCAGGACTTTAGGAGTGAATAGAGACTTCATTTGTTGGACCAATGCATCCATTGTCATCGAGGTTTTGCCCTTTACGGTCTCCTTCATGTGGTTGAGCTTTGTTGGATTTCTTTGAAGCGTTGTTCCCAAAATTGTTTATTTCTTTCTTGCTGGAATAGGGGGAGCTCATTTCTAAGAGTTCCCCTATTTTGGCTTTGAATCTCCTCATCCTCCTCATTCTTTTGAGCTCTGTGGCGGATGTTGCCGATTGAATAGTTGTAATTGTTTTCTTTTGTAATATCTCTTAAGGAATTGTGGTGGGGGGGATCATAATGGGTCGGTTGTGGCCTTTGAGGGTGTTGGGTATGAATGAGATTCAACAAATCCTCATTCTACTGGTTGAGATGACTTTTGGATTGACGGAGTGCCTCGAGCTCATTGTTTGGAGGTGGATCCACCATCATTGGGTTAGTTTCGAGGTTTGGCAGGAATTTAGAGGATTTCCTGTTGCCTCCCAACAACGATTTCTTATTGGTTTTGCAAACGTAACAGGTTTATTTCATTTCTGCTCATGTTGCGCACGTAAACCATCAATTACTAAAGTTATCGAGAGAATTTTAACGATAAATGGAAGTTCCCACAAACGGATCAATTGATGGTGTGTGTTGCATAATTGAGCAAAGTCGAGATCTAAGGGTTTGTGAGTCACTGAAAGGCCCAGTCAGAACTCATAGGCCTTTAGAGATCACAAACAAGCGATTTATAGTGGTTCACCAACTTGAAAGTTTAAGTAATCCACTCTGAAATGAGTCTCTTGCTCTTGTAGGAGTATTTTATTGATAAAGGGGAAGATTGCACAGGGTATTTGCGGAGACTTATTGCTTGGTCCGTACTGTGAGGGATATGCCTCCTTTTTACAGCCTTCAAAGGCCTTGCCTAATTTTTAGGTGTCATACTTGTCATTCCCTTATAACGGACGCATCTGTTGCATAGTCACTGTGGATAATACTTAGACAATTGCAACTTACTTGCCTGAATGTTGGACAGTTGCGATTTATGCGCAGCCTTCTGGTGGGAACTAGTTGTCATCCTTGCCATTCCTGTGAGGTCCTTGTTTGTGGGAGGTTCTCGACCTAAATACCTACGGTGGTTCATCATGACCTGCGTGGTTCAAGGCCAGGTTACCGAGCTAAATGTCCGAGCTTACCTTTAGCCAATTTTTGGGTATCATCAGATCTACTTTATTGATCTATTAAATCATTTTCATTAAATTGATAATGATCTTTAATATTAGTTAAAATCTGTTACCAATTCAATAAATATAATGCATTAGATCAATAAATTAAATATAAATAACATTTTTCTTAAAATTTGTCGCAAATGCAAGAAAAGGTCACAGATCGGTCCAATATGAAACTAAACAAGTCTACTTTAATAGATGTCCTCTTTGGCCAATGCTCTTGTCTTTTGGAACCTTTTACAGGTACCAGTACGGCCATGGCCATGGCCACGGACACAGTCAAAGTGGAAAACATTGTTGTATGGAAAATTGTATCCCCAAATTCTTAATAAAACAAAGTTTGGAATTAGCAGATAAATTAAAATGCAAAGTTGAATTTATAAGATTCAGTGGCCAACTTCACTATAGACAATGGAACCTTCTTGTAAATGGAGCTTATCATACCGTTATCTTTGGTTAATTCATTTTTTCTGAAAATATATTGCTAATATATTTGGGGGTGTATATACACATATATATATATATATATATATATATATTTCCTGTGAGAATGAGTTTTGACTGAGAGATAAGATTAATGTAGTGTGAGTTGATCATCACAATTTTTGAGTCACGAAATCAATCTCTTTGTAAATAAAGAAAATTACTTAATGACTAGAGTCTCGTGTATAAAAATATTTTTAAAAAGTGATTTTCAGAATCACTTGTAAAGGGATTAGTGTTTGAAAATCCATATTTCTTGACAAAAATTTTGTTTTACATAGTCATAAATATTTATATTAAGAATCAACCAGACAAAGTATTAGTCTTTGTTTTACAACCATAAAAGCCGTCCATTCGATCCAGATGCTCAAAATTTCTACCTCCTTTTGGCTTTTCAAAATATAGAAAAGGCCAGCAACACCTCTCATGGCCAAGAAGAACCTTTAGATTCCAACTCTCTCTCTCTCTCTCTCTCTCTCTCTCTGTGATCAGGTGCATGCATATGGAGGTAAACAGTGGGACATCATGGGCTGATCAATGGGACTACAACCGAGACCCAGTTCATGAAAACAAGAGGAGTGGTGGTGGTGGTGGTGCATCTTCCAATTTCTCAAGCAAGGTCAACGAGAACTTTGACAAAACCAAAGCGGTAGCTTCCACTGGGGTGAAGAAAGTTAAGGAAGGAGCCTCTGTTGGTGTTCAATGGATCAAAGTCAAGTGCCAAAAGACCACCCAAAGGCACTAAATTCAATCATTTACAAAGACAAAGACCTCTCGCTATTCTGTATTTTCTTTTAATTAATATAATGTATGATTCTTATTTCTTCTTCTTGTTATTATTGTTATTAATTTTTTTGGGTAAGTATTTTGAACATTATTACTGTCTCATATTGTTCGTAGATCTTCATAACATGCACATTATATTATTGTTTGGTGCACGCCCTAACTAATAAAACTATATCATACACAGATTACAGTTAGAACATAATCTCTTATCTTTGATTGTCAACAATGAGTTTTGAATCATTTTGTTTTCTAACCACGAAGATGATGTGCTAAGCTTTAATTAGATATCGAAGAGAGAATTATTCGAACTATATGTAAGTTAGTTTAAAAACGTCTGACCGTTGAACCAAAAAACAAATCAAATATCTTTTTACTAAAGGCCGAGGTAGAGTTATAAAATTGGTGCATCCAAATAAATGAATATCACTACTGTAGAGGAGTCTTTGAAGCCAAGGAAGTTGATGGTTTGGTGTCCAGATCATGTTGTCGACAATAGAGTATTGCATCCTAAATGACGAAGGCAATGCCATTGACCTAGTTAGTATATTGACCTTGGATAAACCGCGACTATTATCGAGGTGTTAATTTAACGGTTATAATAAAATTATATCAATAAATTATGTTAAATATTTAAGTCTCAATAATATTACTTAAACAGCAAAAGTTGAATAGAAAAAATAGCAAAATTGACAATGGTGTAAAATGGAAAGCCCAACTCCAAATTGTCCAAGAAAAGTGGAATAAAGAACAAAAATACGTGGAAAAAAATGATTATAATAATTTCCCTAGAACTTATTTCACTTTTATATAATTTTATAAAATTGGATAGCAAGTTCACATTAATTCAAATTACAAACTTGAAACATTTAATTGAGACAATTAAATTTTAGAAAATCTACGAGAAGAAAATTTTAGAAAACCAGTATTGTTCAAGAATTGTTCACCCTAATTTTAGAAAATTCAAAGTTTGCCACCTTGGTTTCAACTCTCAATGTGGACCAACATACTTGTTCAAGCAGGCTAATGACGGCAACGGATAAAAATAGGTTGAAACTATTTAAGGTAAAAGCTGGCACGCGAATATCACGTGCCACCCCCTCTCCTTACATCAAGCAGGACAAACCCAATTTATACCGAAACCTCTCTCTCTCTCTCTTCCAAGAAAGTTGCATTATGGCAGAAGAAGAACCACAAGTGAACCCTTGGGGGAACCACAACCAAAGCCCGGCTCCGAACCAACAGCCAAGGAGGCTAGGTGGTAACCCTCCAAAACTCTCGACGAGGGTAAGCGAGAATTTTGAGAAAACCAAAGCGGTGGCTTCCACAGGCATGAAGAAAGTAAAGGAAGGAGCAAGTGTTGGTGTTAGCTGGATCAAAGTCAAATACCATAGCAGCAAGCTTGGCCAGAAGAAATGACAAAAAAAAAAATCATTTTACATGAGCCCTTTTCTCTATGGTTATTATATTCTTCTTCTTCTTCTTCTTCTTCTTCTTCTTCTTCTTCTTCTTCTT
>CM042193.1:13780467-13811546 GCA_023539305.1 Ilex asprella | reverse complement strand
TTCTTCTTCTTCTTCTTCTTCTTCTTCTTCTTCTTCTTCTTCTTCTTATTCTACATTGCATGCAATGGCCTAATTTCCTAATTTTTCTCCTCTTTGTTCCTGGTCTTCAGCCATTTCTCTGGAGTTTCACCTTGTATTTTAACTCGGCTTTATTCATTCACTTTTCTTCTCTTTTGAATGCAAGGGGCAAGGGCACATTAATTTATATTAATTTGTTCTTCTAAATTCATGAGATGATTTTATGTCCTTATCGTTCTTGTATGTGTGATACGATTACTGATTACATGATGTTGTTCTTGAGTTCTTGATTGAATAATGGATCCAGAAGGACTCTCGTTATTGCTATCTGAATGCGGTTGTTCATGTGAGGACCAACCTAAATGTCTGTTTACCAAATATGGTATAGGCTTTGAGGGTCTTAGAACCAGAAAAAAGATAATGGAAGACGTTGCCAGAGAAATAATTGTATTTTTTTTCCAATTTATTCATCCTGAGAGTATTTTTAATTAAATTAATTGAGTCATCAACAACCTCAGCCAAATCACCCACTCTCTCCCTTGGAAATGGGTTAGCTTTCCACCCTAATGGTTGAGGACCTGAAGTGCATTTTACTGTCTGATTGTGCTCCTAATTACATTGTTAATTATGGCATGTCATGTCCATCAGTTTTATAAAAAAAACACTTAGGGCAAACTCCAAGGTTAGAATTCAAGCCTAGCCTTGGACTTCTTCAAACTTAGGTTGTTTATGTCAATTCTTATATTGAAAGACTCCTAAATTTTTAATGTTGAGCCCTCAATTTTTGTACTATTTGAAACAAAGTCTAGTCTAATTGGTCACCCTTAATTTTGTCAAGATTCTTCACACCAAGAAGTTAATCGTTGTCAAAAGTAAGACTTGATTTCTTATTTTTCTCTCTTTCGAAGTTGTATTGTGCTACCCTTTTGATCGAGTTGGATAAACTTTAAAGTTTAAACCCCTTTCTCTCTCTCCCCCTATTGTTAAAATATCAATTTCAAGAATGCTAAAAAATAGATGATAAACAAAACAATAAAACTTATCGATAAATACGTGTAGTCACTGTTCTTAAGAATAGATTTTCGCCCTTTTGAGTATGAAACCCAGTGCAACAGGTTATGACGTCCTATCCTCTAAGATTCAACTATCGCTTCTCTACAAGCGTGCACTCACAAATGTAGAGGTGTCTCAAACAACTCTTGATCGTTCTCAAATGGAATAGAAAATCACAGCAACTAATAGGATGTTGGAATTAATAGAGTAGGAATTAACTCTATCAAATTGTGTATATAACTGGAATAAAAAAGCTTTTAACGAAGCACTGGTCAATCAAAATTTTCTTTGGCCAGTGTTCAGAGAACGATTTCTTTTGGCTTGTGTTCAGAAATGAACTGTTCGAGAACTCTATATCTCAAAGTCATTCATTGATTCATTAAATAATCAACCAATTGATGTAATACTTATTAGTTGCAACGGTTTGAAAGTCAGATGCAATGGTTTGATGTTTTGAAATGCTATGACAGAAATTTGCAAGTGATATAATATAATACTATTTTAATAAGAAAGTGATGGCCATGAATTGTTTTATTCATTCAATAGTTTACAATTGAAAACCTTTTGGCCGTTTGACATGTTCCAACCGGCAGCCTTCTCAACGGCTTTCTTTCAATGGCTTTAAATTGGATAATTCAAATTACACTAAGCAGGTTCAGCCAAAATTACACTAAGCAGGTCCCCCCTTCCCCTCTTTCTTTCCCTGCTTGAGCCCTTCTTTAAGCAGGTTCAGCCAAAATGAACAAGCATCATGTGCAATGTAATGGAGAATTGGCAGTTTCAAATGGTATGGCCAAGAAAAAAACACAAACAAGATGGATTATGATCTAAAAGGCTTAAGGCTTTTGACCATTTTTTTTTTTTGATCAGACTTTTGACCATTGTTGGAATTCATGAATTACCTATGTGTCTCACTATTGTGCATACGAACTTCTCTAGAAAAAAACTCAAATTATTCTCATTTTTCTTTGTGTGTTCTTTCTTTTTTCCTAAGAATAAATTCATATATGTTTGAATCATCTACATTTATGTTTATATTCAAGAGTTTAAGTCATAAAAATAATCTCTGCATGCAGATGTAACATTTTATATCGAAATTCAATGTATCTAAATTTGTGTTCATCTTGAAGGGTTTGAAGTGTGAGCATAATTTCTCCGTATGAGGAGGTAAAATTGTACACTGAGCCAATTTTTTTTCTTAGACGGTGAATCCGAGACGAAACTCTGGCGAAATTAGGGTCTATTAATTATTGAGATTGAGCTCAATTTCCTTCCAACATTGTGAAACTTTATTGATTATCCTCTTTTTGATGTGCTTGCTTCAGCTGTTGACATCATTTGGATAGAGCGCCACAATATTTGGTTTCAGTGCAGGTTTGTCTGAGATGGGTATATGAGGAAGGCTTTTGAGTGTAGATGAAGAACTTGCAAAAGAAAAAAAAATAGAACTTTAAGGTCCATTTGGTAACGTTTCTATTTTTCGTTTTTATTTTAATTTTTAGAGTAAAAAAAAATTCATTTGATAACCGATTTTATTTTATTTTTCTGTCACCATTTTGTAAACAATGAGCGATTTTCAAAAACAAAAAGAAAAAGATGTTTTCGTTTTTCGTTTTTCAAAAACGAAAAACAAAAATATTACTAAACGGGACCTAAGATATTCAATTGGGCTTTTATTCACGAGAAGTCTAAAAAGATCAGTGAAATTCCTTAGAGTAATTAATTAGAGTGCATATAATAGCTTTGTTTGTGTATCAAGTAATGCTACACAGACTTAAAAGTTTAACTTAAAAATTTGACTTGATGATATGATTGTTATATGTATCATTGATTTAATTGTGAATACACACTACAATAAAAAAAAAGTGAATATTGATCGTGTAATATTTATATTTTAAATAATATTTTTCTTTAATTACGTAATTTAAACTTAAAGTGAACAAAAAAAAATAATAGAGAGTTAATTAGGGGGAGAGATAAGAGAGATGCAGATGTGAATTAATGAAATTGTTTGACATTGAAAAATGTGTTGGTTGAGCTCTCTTACATTAGGGGTTGTGCAAGGAATAAGATATTTTTATGAGAAAAAAATTGAGATAAATTTTGTACCATAAGATCAAAATTTATATAATAAAATAACTTACAATTCAAATTTCAAAAGATAAACAAAATAAATATTTTTAAATTTGTCTAAATATGATCTAGAAGTGGATATTAACTCCCAAAAAATTAGATTCCCGCCCAAATTTAGCTCTCATACCCTCTCTTCTCTCTTACATGGACATCAAGCTGAGAGTTCTCTCTCATGTCGACCATCCTTTTAGCTCTCTCTCTTTCTCTCTCTCTCTCTCTCTCTCTCTCTATCTCTATCTCACGTTGACCCTGAAGCTTCTGTCTTCGATCAGAACGCAAATCCCACAAATCCGATCAAACTCCGGCGACAGAATGTAGATCCCCTCACACATACACATATAGAAAGTGTGTTGTTGATCTAAATTTGTTATTGTTAAGCATTGAGATTGAGATCGACGAACATTTAGAGTGAATAATTTGAGAATTTATAGATTGTGTCAGAGAATTTCTACGTCAGTCAATTTGCTTTCGTTTGGGAGTTTTCAATATCTTTGGTATGTACTGTTTTTATTTTATTTTTTTAGCGATATTTAAGCAACAGATCCAGATCCGGCGACTTCAACGTATGTACTCTCTCGCTCAACTGCTTCTTATTGCATAATCATCTTGGTTTTTAGTTCTCAAGTACTCTTCACTCTCTCTGTATCCCTCTTTCTCCCTCGAGCAAATTCCCTCATTCTTCGTACCCTCCACCTATATGAGAAAATACTTGAAAGTGGTGCGGTATGACAGAAGGCTGATTTTGCCTGCTTTCATCAGTCATTCATACAATGTGTGTTGGGTGTGCCTTCTCTGTTTGGATTGACTTAATTAAAGCAGAAGGCTGATGTGATTCATTTATTTTTACACTTGAACCACTCTTTGAAATAGTTTTTGAATGAAATTTTTGGTTTCTATATATACAGTTGATAAATTTTTTTCAGGAATTATAACTTGGCAAAACTTCTGCATTCGACATTTTTGTTAGGTAATCCATTGGTTTTCAATTTGATTGATGTGCGGGCAAATTTATGCACAATATATACAGGAACAGATCTCTCCCTTGGTAAACACGAATCAGTTGAGAGTATGGTCGTTTGCACCACCTAGAATAGGTTGAGAAGGCCAAAAGGGGCCTAAAGAGAGGTGATGTAGTGTCCTTGGGGTCGCCTGACCGGTCCGGGAAGGATGCTAACGATACCTGAACCACAGAAAAGATGATTAGAAGGGAGCCGGAGTATTTTTCGGCGTATCCCCTCCGACGATCAAGTCAGTATATGTGAGAGAGGAAGAAAAAAATATTGTATGGCTGTCGTGGGGAGGTTTTTCTGTCCCCTTGTTGCATGTTTTTGTGGGGTATTTATACCTCTGAATGCTCATCATTGCTAGTAATCTGATCAGTAGGTATTGTCAGGAATGGAGCAGTGTGCCCATGATTCATCATAGGAAATTCTCCGGCATTGATTGCTCGGTCTGCCGAGGACTCAATAGTCCCTGCTCGGCGCTAGACCTTATAAATGCCCTGAGGAGGAAC
Organism: Ilex asprella; assembly: GCA_023539305.1. Lineage (NCBI taxonomy): Eukaryota > Viridiplantae > Streptophyta > Magnoliopsida > Aquifoliales > Aquifoliaceae > Ilex > Ilex asprella. Next base: position 13,806,829 of record CM042193.1, on the reverse strand, counting down.
ATTTAATGTTCCTCCCTCAGTACTGGGGTATTAAATATCCTGGCGAAGGAGCATTTAAGGCTATTACTCCTCGGGCCCCAAAGCGCATCACGGGGTCCCATCAGAAGAGGGCTTTATTAAATGTTTGCTTGTGTCAGCGTTGTTCCAGCAGATTTCGCAATCTTCGTCATGTCCTTCTCATGATGACTAGATTGTCAAATCCTCCAGACGGCAGTTGTCTTAAGGAGTCAGAAGGCACAGGCTTTCCCCCTCGGGACCGATGGTCACACTTCCTTGGCCTCAATGGGGTAAACAGATACCGAGGGACACGCGTCTGACTCCTAGGACCAGAAATGCCCTGCCTCCGAGGTGTTAACGCCGGGGGACACGTGTAATGATCCCTAATGTCTCAATAAAGGATGTCGAGGACACGTGTCATGGTCCCCGAGGTCTCAGTAAATGGTCCCATCAAATGTCCCCCAGCCTTTTGGTCTTCTAACGCATGGGAGACGTGTTGTCGGAAGGCAAAAGGGTTTTTGCTAATTGTCTCAACCACCCCCATTTATTACTCCAGCCGATTTCCGTCGTTTGGGGAACGTGCGCATTAAATGCGCCCCTCTTCGTGTCTGGTGCCCAATGATGGGGGGCAGCCACTATATAAACCGTGGCTCTCCCCCATTTCTTCCCTTTTGGCTTCTTCGGATATTCAGAGCAAACCACTGGAGCTATCGCCGGAGTTCCTCATTGCTAACAAAAAGTTTTAGGCTTCCATCGTCTTCCCGGCAGCAACCGGAGTAACATCGTGCACTCTTAGCCCCCAAGTCCTATTGACGAAGAATCAGTCCTCCTAGGTTTCCAGCACTCCAACTCCTTTTTTCGGTGAGTCAGCCTTTTCTTTCTTCTCCTTTTTCTGGTTTTTTCGGCACATTGTCATTTTTGTGTTCCTTCCTCCGATCGTCTCTCCCCTTTTTCGGTGACTAGTGGCATCCTTGTCCCTCGGCGTTACCCTTTCGATCGTTTGTAGAGTGAGAAAATCCCCAGTTTTCCTAAGTTCAAAAGAACCTTTAATTTGCCGTAGAAAATGCCCCGACGACGTTCCGACGCCGAGGGCCAAGAGTCTAGTTCCTCGAGGCCTGGGAAGTACAAAGTGAAGGGGGTTGAACAAATTGCAAGGTTCAGGTCCCGGCATGGCATCCCTCCTAGCGTCGGCATAGATGACTTTAACCCCGAGCGTCATTCTCGATCAGTCGGGACCGAGAATAAAATGCCTTTTTTCACCAAAGCCATCATAGAGGGGGGAGTTAGGTTCCCCTTGCCTCCTCTACTCCTTCAATTTCTCTCTCGGTTCCATTTATTCCCCGGGCAGTGTTGCTTGAACGTTTTTAGGATCATCATGGGGGTATTAGAAATCAATAGGCGTTTAGAGGTGAACCTCGGCCTAGATGACCTCCTCTTCTGCTACACCCTGCTGAGAGTGATGCCCCAGCAAAACTTCTACCTCAAAGCTAGGGACCCCTACATGTACCTAGTGACCCACCTCCCAGACTCGGATAAGGGGTACAAAGACGACCTGCTAATCTTCAGCGGAGCCTGGGAGAGGGGTGCTGGGCCCGAGTACGAAGGTCTTAGATGCCACCTGCAGTGGAGAACGACGAGTACGTCGGCCCTCTTTGCGTTTGTTCTTTTACATTTCTTGTTTCGTTTTATCAATGCAATTGTTGACACTCTTCTTATTTCCTTTTTCAGACGTCTCTTCCAGGGAGAGCGCTCCTCCGTCTCGGCATTTAGTGAACTTTCTTGACCTTGTCATCGTCTGGAGCTACCTTGGCGACGGGTTTGGCCAGGCAGGACATAGACTTTTAGGTTACGTGCCCGGTTACAAGAAGTATTCTCGGGTTCTCATCCCTTTTGATCCATCGAGGTGGTCTGAGCTTTTTGACCAAGCTGAGGGAGAGGAGCTCGAACCAAACTTGGAAGAGGATCCTGATAGAGCCCCCGACGCGAGGTTGAAGGGCCGGTTGAAGAACGGCTGTAGAAAACCCTGAAGTGGACGAGGTCGGGGCTAGGGAGACCACTCCTCTGGATTTACTAGAGGCCAGTACTTCAGAGAGGGCAGAGTGGCCAGATTTCTCCATCCTCCAGAATTTAGACGAAGAAAACGCCCTCGAAGTCGCGATGTCTAGGATCGACCTGCGCTTCTTGAGGCAGAGATAGGCCCTTGCCACCGGGAGGGGCAGGGGGTCCACCAGTTCCGTGCCTCCTCCTCCTCTGAGCTCAAACGTTCCTCCACCGCCTCCGAGGACCACCGTCAGGGGCCAAGTCAGGGAGAGGGACTCCTCGGTGGAAGAGGAGAGGAGAACTAAACAGAGGCAAGACAGCCCCAGCCACAGCGGGGCTCCTACCACTCAACAGCATAGTGGTCGGGGCCGGGGTACATCAACCCCTCAGCAATCCTCTCAACAACAACAGCAGCAGCAACAGCAACAACAAAACCAACAAACTCCTCCTCCTCCGCCCGCAAATGCTGAGGCTGTTTGGAACCCTTGGGCCATTGATCACTATGGCAAGGCGGTTCTAGTCAGTGACTCCATCCTCCGAGACCCCCACGTCGCCTACGCAGTGAGTGAAACACTGCATGTTGGGGCCGACATGGCGGTCCATCGGGCAAGAAACACAAATTCCCTGTTTCGCGATATCATCCAGAGCTGCTTGGGGGTGAGTCTTCTTGACCTTCATTACACTTCTTATTTTCGTAAGGTTTTCTAAGATTCTCTTCCTTCTTTTGCAGATTACTCAAAAAATTTTCGTGATCGTTGCTTGCTATCATGGGAACAGGATGGAGCTCAACGAGGCATCAGAGGGGAGAAAGAAAGCCGAGGAGGACCTTACTGTCGCCAGGGAGGCTGTGGCCACTCGGGATGCCACTCTTGCGCGTCAGGCCACCCAAATCGAACAACTTCTGAAGGACGCTGAATCGGCGAGGGTCAGCACTGAAAAGCTGAGTGCCGCCCTTGCTGATTCCGAGAGAAGGCTGATCGAGCAGACCCAGCGTCTGTCTGTGACCGAGGAGAGAGCTCCTGGATCTGAGGAAGCTTGCTTGGCCCTCACTCAAGAGCTTGACAGGGTGAGGGCTAAAATGGAGAGTAACCGAAAGTCGGCGGAGGAGCTGAAAGAAGCGTTTGCCGACAGTGTGCTTCCTGCCCTTGAAGATAACGGTCAGGAATTTTTCAAGAAGGGTTGGGATGCGACACTTCGGGCCGCCGGCATCCCCTCGGACTCTCCTCTCTTACAAATGCATCCCTATGAGCCCTCGGCTGCAATGCGGCAGGCCGCATCAGAGGTAACTACTGATGACATGACTCAGCTCCCCACACAACCCTTGGGGGAGTCATCTGAAGTGGTTACCCTGGACCCAATTGACAATGCCCCGCCGGCTAATCCTCCAGCTCCCGGGACAGAAGCTCGTTCGGCCCCTCCTGCTGCAGTGCCTGCCGTAATTCCACCAGCAGCCATTACCATCAACCTTTTTAACGCCGACTCTCTGATCAATGACGTCAGGGAGGTGCCGGGAACGAGGTGATCGGCTGTTTTAGTTGTTTCCTAGGATTTCTTTTTTCCCCAAAGTTGTTCTTTTTCTTCTTTTGTAGCCTCCGGGGACGCAAAGCCCCGTCTTTTGATGAACATTCAAACTTTGCTTTATTTGCCTTGCTTGATATGTTGTTGTCACTGCATAATGAATGTTCGATTCCTGGCTAGATTAGGATTTGAACTTCTTTCCTTCTAAGAAATGTTCCTCGGGGCCTCGGGTTCTTTGGAGGCCGAGGGGACGGTTACAGTTTTCAGGGTTTATTCTGCCGAGTCTACAGGCGGATTTGCGGAGTCCCTATCTTCGGATGGGTTGACTTGGATCAAGAATAGTGTGTCTCCGCCTTTGCCAACATGTTTTAGTAACCCCTCAGGCCCAGCCTCGAAGGCCTTACCATCCAGGAAGCTAGTTCCTGTTGATCTTTTGGAGGCAGGAGTCCCTCGGGCTCTGCCCCCAGGGCCTTACCCTTTCAGGAAGCTAGTTCCTGTTGATCTTTCTGAGGTAGAAGTCCCTCGGGCTCTGCCTCCAGGGCCTTGCCCTTCCAGGAAGCTGGTTCCTATTGATCTTTCGGAAGCAGGAGTCCCTCGGGCTCTGCCTCCAGGGCCTTGCCCTTCCAGGAAGCTAGTTACTGTTGCTAAAAGATACCTTTTTTCTCAAAAGTAGTATTTTTCCAAATTCATTACATTCCAAGGACGGATTACAGTATTTCCCTCCATATCTTCTAACCTATATGACCCGGATCCTCCAGCTGATATAACTTTATATGGCCCCTCCCAGTTAGGGCCCATCTTCCCGTCTGTCGGATCTCGGGTATTGGCAACTACTCTTCTTAGTACCAGGTCGCCGATCTGGAATTCTCTAATTCTGACCCTCCTGTTGTAGAGTTTCGATATTCCTTCCTGATATTTTGCCAGTCTCAAGGCTGCCACCTCCCTGTTCTCCTCGGCTAAGTCTAGGTTTAACCCGAGCTGTTGATCATTGCCCCAGTGTCGAAGGCTTGGGTTCTTATGGTGGGGAGTCCCACTTCCAGAGGGATGACTGCCTCTATACCATAAGCAAGGGCGTAAGGAGTCTCGCCTGTCGAAGTCCGAGGAGTGGCTATGTATGTCCAGAGAATATTCAGGAGTTCATCCACCCCTTTTCCCTTGGCTTTCTCCAATCTCTTCTTGATCTCATTGACAATAGTCTTGTTGGAGGATTCAGCTTGTCCATTAGCCTGGGGGTACGCGGGAGTAGAGTAAAAATTGCGAATCCCGAGATGCTCACAAAAGGCTTTGAAGGGTCCACTATTGAACTGAGTCCCATTGTCAGATACGAGAGCGCGGGGGATCCCGAATCGAGTCACAATATTCCTCCATACGAACTTTTTGGTGTCTATGTCCCTGATGTGGGTCAGGGGCTCCGCCTCAACCCACTTAGTAAAGTAATCAGTAGCCACAATCAGAAACTTCTTATCTCCAGGGGCTCTAGGAAGGGGTCCCACCAGGTCGAGTCCCCACTGAGCTAACGGCCAAGGGCTAGTTAGTGGATGCAAGTCCCCGACCGAACGTCTAATCACTGGTGCGAACCTCTGGCATTGGTCACACTTCTGGACGTATGCTTGTGCATCCTTCTACATTCGGGGCCACTAGTATCCCTGGGTCATGATTCGGTGGGCCATGGATCGTCTGCCCGAGTGCCCCCCACATATTCCTTCATGTACTTCGTAGAGGAGGGGCTCCACCTTATCCTCTTGGACACATAGCAGATACGGTCCTAAAAATGACCTTCGATATAGCTTCTGATCCGGGCTGACCCAGAACCTTGCAGCATTTAATTTTACGTTCCTGGCTTCCTTCAGGCATTCGGGTAGATCCCCGGTCGATAGGTACTTTAGGAATGGATCGGTCCAGCTGGGAGACTTTTCCCCTTCCTGGATGGTCATTGTGTCGGAGGATTTGTCAATGCTGGACGTAGGAAGGTATTCCACCGTGATCCTCCTAGGAGTGGTGGAGTCCAAGGCTGAGGCCAGGCAGGCTAGGGCGTCGGCGTGCGAATTTTTGTCTCGGGTGACTTGTTTGACTTTAACTTCTTCTAACTTGTGGAGCAAGGAGGTTACTTCATGATGGTAAGCCTTCATCGCGGATCCTTTACTTCGAACTCGTCGTTGACTTGGTTGACAACCAACATGGAATCACAACATATGTTTAGCATCGTGGTTCCTGCTGCCTTGGCTAATCGGAGTCCAGAGATGAGAGCTTCATACTCTGCCTCATTGTTAGAGGCCTTGAAACCCAGGCGGATGGCCTGTTCAGTGAACACTCCTTCCGGAGAGACTAACAGCATTCCGATTCCAGCACCCCTACTATAGGAGGATCCGTCCACGCAGAGGGTCCAGGTCTGTTCTCCATCGTATTTCATCGGGGTCCACCCGATAGGGTGCGAGTTATCCGGGAGAGGAGGATCCCCGCAGAACTCTGCCATGAAGTCAGCCAGCACTTGCCCTTTAATGGCAGCCGGGGGTTCGAAGTGGATATCATGTTCTCCCATTTCTACTGCCCACTTGGCGATCCTCCCTGAGAGATCCGCCTTCCTTAAGATGGCCTTTAAAGGTTGATCTGTCAAAACAGTGATTAAGTGTGCTTGGAAGTAATGCCTTAGCTTCCTTGCAGTCATTACTAACGCAAGTGTCAATTTCTCCAAAGGCATGTATCTTGTCTCCGCGTCCAGCAGGGCTTTGCTCACTTAATATACGGGTTTTTGTAGACGCTCATGGTTGCAGATTAGCACCCCGCTGACGGCAAACTCCGAGACTGCTAGGTACAAAAATAACATTTCTCCTTGGTCCGGGACAGATAATATGGGAAGGACCCTTAGGTACTCTTTGATCCCTTCAAGGGCATCTTCGCACTCTCGGGTCCATGAGTCCCTCCCAGCCTACTTGATGGCCCCGAAGAAGGGCTTGCATTTGTCCGAGGAATAGGAAATGAATCGATTGAGTGGAGCCAACATACCTGTAAGCCTTTGAACTTCTCGGACCGTCCGGGGACTTCGGATGTCCAGGACGGCTTGGATCTGATCCGGGTTGGCCTCCACGCCCCGTCGGCTCACAAGAAATCCGAGGAACTTTTCGGAGCCAACTCCAAAGACGCACTTCACTGCGTTTAATTTTAATCCAAACTCCCGGAGGGTGGAGAAGGTGTCAGTCAAGTCCGCCAGGTGGTCACGACTCTCCCTGCTTTTGACCAACATGTCATTAATGTATACCTCCATAGTGTTGCCGAGCTGACGTTTAAACATCCGATTCATAAGTCTTTGATAGGTGGCTTTGGCGTTCTTGAGTCCGAACGGCATGACTCTGTAGCAATACACTCCCCTAGGAGTGATGAAGGCAGTCTTCTCCTGATCGGACAGATGAAGGGGAATCTGGTGATAGCCAGCTCTGGCGTCCAGGAAGGCCATGCGTTGGTACCCCGCCGTAGCGTCCACCAGCTGGTCCACTTTTGGGAGGGGAAGTCATCTTTTGGGCATGCCTTGTTGAGATCGGTAAAGTCCACGCACTCACGCAACTTCCCTTCCTTCTTCTTTGCACAAATCGTATTAGAAAGCCATTCGGGAAACTGAACCTTCCGGATAGTGTTGGCAACTAAGAGCTTATCAACCTCCTCATTTACTATCTGTACGTGATGTGGTGCCATGCGTCATGGCTTCTGTTTGATTGGCTTGTGAGTGGGGTCAACGTGGAGTTTATAGGTTATTACACCAGGGTCCACCCCCTTCATTTCCACCGCACTCCAAGCAAATACATCTACATTTCGCCTTAAGAAGTCAGTCAGTTCTGCCTGCTCGGCTGGAGGCATGGTTGTGCCAATTAAGAAATATTTTTCTTCGTCTCCCTCTTTCAAAAATACTTTCAAGAGATCCTCTACTGACCGATCAGTTGGATCCATCCGGGGGTCGTCCACTCCTAAGCGCCTGGACTGTGATTGCTATTTGTCCAGGATCTACTCCGGAGCTTGCCCCCTTTCCTGGACGAAGATTCCTGCTCTTACAGCAGAGTAGAAACAATTTTTGGCGGACGCCTGATCTCCCCGGATTTCCCTTACCCCTTCCGGAGTAGGGAATTTCAACTTCTAGTGGTATGTGGAGTGTACCGCCCCGAGTGCATGCAACCAAGCCCGTCCCATGATAATATTGTAAGGCGAGTCGGAATTGATTACTACAAACTTCGTGTCAATGGTGACGGATCCTGTGGTGACTGGAAGCGTGAACTTCCTCATAGGAAAAGCAAACAAGCCATTAAACCCAACAAGAGGTGTCCTGACTTTGTCGAGATCCTTTAATCCAAGACCCATACGCTTCAGTGTCTCGGAATACATCACCTGGGAAGAGCTCCCGGAGTCTACTAGTATTCTCTTGACGTCGAAGCCGCCGACCTTCAAAGTTAAGACCAAGGCATCGTTATGGGGTGTCACGACACTTGCTAGATCAATGTCGGAGAAGGTGATATCCACCTTTCCTGTTCGGGCCCTCTTGCTGGGCGGGACTGTGTCTCCCTCTTCAAGTTTTCTGGTGAATACCACCCTTTTGAGATTCGAGTCTAGCATCTTTGACGTTGGGCGTTCCAGTGGGCAGACATGGATGACATCAATTACCTTGCCTTGAGTGGCAGCTGTGTCGTTAGTGGTAAGTCGCTCTTCAAATCCCATCTTGATATATTCCTTCAGGTGTCCGTTCTAGACTAGATTTTCCAAGAAATACTTGTAGGCTCTGCAGTCTTCGGTACGATGTTTGAAATCTCTATGGTAGGAACATCTATCCTGTTGATTGCGAGTGGATGGATCGCCCGGCATTTTGGGTGGCCACTTGAAGAATGGCTCATCCCTGATTTTGTGAAAGAGCCTGTAAATTGATTCCTTAAACACGGTGTGGACTCCTTTGAAAGAACTTGCTGAGGGGGGTGTCAATCCCTTCCGGAAGGAGACACCCTCCTTGTCCTTGTCTTTCTTCCTGGATGTAAGGGGTTTGCCTCTTCCTACCATCGTCTCGTCTTCAATCCGAGAATATTTGTTTATTCGGGCCATCAACTCGCCCATGTCCGATGGAGTCTTCTTGGTCAATGACTGATACAGATCGATTTTCCTTGACAGGCCTAGTCTGAAAGAGGCAGCTGCCATGACCTCCGAGCATCCCTCCACCTCATTGACCTCCTCCCAGTACCGGGCGACGTACTGGCGGAGTGTTTCACCTTCCTCCCGTCTCAGGGTCAGCAGCGACCCCACATCCTTGGGGCGCTTGCTCCCTGTGATAAATCGGGGCAGAGAATTGCCTGGTCAGTTCCTTCCAAGATCCTATGTTGTTGGGTGGAAGAGTTTCAAACCATTTCATAGCTGAGTCGCCCAGACTCATGGAGAACACTCGGCACAACAATCGGTGGTCCGAGTGATATAAAGATATCATCTATTTATATTGCCTGAGGTTGGCCTCGGGATCAGAGCGCCCGTCGTAGGTTTTGAATCTTGGCACCGTGAATTTCTCCGGCACATCCATCTCCGTGATTTCCCTGGTAAAGGGGGATGGCAGGGTTCCATTGTCGGCGTTGTCTTCCTGGGGGACTCTGTTTTTTCTCCTGTAGTCGAGTCGAGCTCTGAGGTCGGCATCCCGCGCAGGGGGGTCTTCGGAGTGGTATCGGCGCAGACCGACGATGTCTCTCCTTCCTCGGTGCCGATCGAAGTGAGTTGGATCCTGCTCAAATTCTCTCTCATCTTCTCGTGCGGACAGACGCCGTCAGAGATCGCCCCAAGCCAAGGGTCTTGCCTTTTTCGCCTGGACCTTCGAGGGATGCTGCTTGCTCCTTGAGTGTTTTGGAGCTCTAGAACTTTCTGCCTTGTTGTTAAAGTGATCGCGTAGATCTTGTGTCTCCATCCCCCTCACGGAGGGTTCCTGGGAATGGAATGAGCTCCTAGATCTCCCACCGGAGACCGCAACTTCGTCGAGGCTGCTAAGGACATTAACGTTATCCTTTTCCAACTGCTGCAGTCTATCTCCAAATTTTTCTTCTATCACTTTAGCTAGTTGACGAGCTAACGGGGCTGTTCCTCCGGATCTAATGCCCATACTGGTTTGTAGAGTTTGCTCGTTTGGCTGAACGAAAAACCTCCGGTCATGGCTGTCTCCGTGACCTTCCGCTTTCGAAGGATAGATGGAGGGGGTAAATCACGGTTCCTCTATTGAGGTCCCTTCCCCATTTGACGTGTGTTCACCACGGTTGCTGTTCGCTAGGAAAATGTGTCGTTTTCCCACAGACGGCGCCAGATTGTGCGGGCAAATTTATGCACAATATATACGGGAACAGATCTCTCCCTTGGTAAACACGAATCAGTTGAGAGTATGGTCATTTGCACCACCTGGAATAGGTTGAGAGGGTCAAAAAGGGCCTAAAGAGTGGTGATGTATTGTCCTTGGGGTCGCCTGACCGGTCCGGGAAGGATGCTAACGATACCTGCACAGAAAAGAGGATTAGAAAGGCGCCGGAGTGTTTTCCGGCGTATCCCCTCCGACGATCAAGTCAGTATATGTGAGAGAGGAAGAATAAAATATTGTATGGCTGTCGTGGAGAGGTTTTTCTGTCCCCTTGTTGCATGTTCTTGTGGGGTATTTATACCTCTGAATGCTCATCATTACTAGTAATCTGATCAGTAGGTTTTGTTAGGAATGGAGCAGTGTGCCCATGATTCATCATAGGGAATTCCCCGGCATTGATTGCTCGGTCTGCCGAGGACTCAATAGTCCCTGCTCGGCGCTAGACCTCATAAATGCCCTGAGGAGGAACATTTAATGTTCCTCTCTCGGTACTGGGGTATTAAATGTCCTGGCGAAGGAGCATTTAAGGCTATTACTCCTCGGGCCCCAAAGCCCATCACGGGGTCCCATCAGAAGAGGGTTTTATTAAATGTTTGCTTGTGTCAGCGTTGTTCCAGCAGATTTCGCAATCTTCGTCATCTCCTTCTTTGACACTTGGTGCCACGTGTTGACCTCTCATAGGTCTTGTCTCATTCTTCTAACTCACTTGACTCGTCTGAACAAAATTTCCTCATGATGACTAGATTGTCAAATCCTCCATACGGCAGTTGTCTTAAGGAGTCAGAAGGCACAGGCTTTCCCCCTCGGGACCGATGGTCATACTTCCTTGGCCTCAATGGGGTAAACAGATACCGAGGGACATGCGTCTGACTCCTAGGACCAGAGATGCCATGCCTCCAAGGTGTTAACGCCGGGGGACACGTGTCATGATCCCCGAGATCTCAGTAAATAGTCCCATCAATTGACATTGTAGGGAAGTTGGAATCCAGAGAGCCCTTTCTATCCTTGACAGCCTTTTCCATGCTCATCAAACTATATCACCTATAAATATATTCTAAAGTGCAATGATAAAATATGTAAATTGTGCATACGTGTTCAAATATTGAGTTATGTTTTTGTCTTTTTTTTATGTATTCATGAATATTTATTGTTATTGTATGTGCATTGATTTTTTTTTCTTGCTAATGCTCATTTTTTTTAGTTAATTTTTTTTGTTACACAGTGCTTTCAGGTACGGGTAATAACTATTACATAAAAATTAGATCAATCTTGACCATTTATTTTGTTTTTATAAATCACTATAAAATTATACAGTTAGTAAGGATTTTGCAAGTTTGCATTTGTATCAGATTTCAACCACCAGAGAATTATTGGAATTTGGTAGTGCTGCCTTTTTCATTATGCTTTGTGTTTTGAAAATCTAGGTATAAAGTTATGTTGTGTTGCACTAAATTGAAACTGTAAGATTTTCTATTTAAATTAACACAACAAGTAAAAGTGACCCATCCATCCATCATTGTATCCAAATATACCTTATTCCTTGTTTGAATATAAAGTAATACCCTATAACCAAATAACATACTCTTCATCCTTCTCTTTCGCCTTCGCCTTCGCCTTCGCCACCCTAAATCTCACTCACGTCGCTCACACACACCCGACATACTTTTTCCAGACCATATAAGGAAAAAATAGGTCTTGAATTATTAGCTGCTTCTCAACGTTTTCTGAATTGTTGACTATCACCTTACCTAACCTTACACGAGAGATCACGCCCAAAGTAATTCTAACCCGAAAAACTTAGAGGGGTGCTAACTCGGCCACTAACCCAGCAGATCAACGGCGGTCCAACCAAAGGTTTGAATCCCGCCCCCACAAAAAAAAAATACATACACACAGAGGTAATACAAAAAAACCACACACACATATAATGCACAAACAAACTGTTGGAATAAAATAATTTTTTTAAAACTTTGTAATTATTTTATTTATTTTTAATTAGGGGTGGTAATTTTTCATACGATATGATAGCTCGATACGAATACGACACGAATAAATGAGTTTGGGTTGACTATTTTTTTTATACTAACTCGTATATGACACGACTGGTCAACACGGTGTTAATGGGTCGTATTTGGATTCGACCCGCTTAACCCAAATTAACCTGTCAACACGAAGTTTTTAATTCGAAAGAGATTGATCTAATCTTTTCGTTTCACGTATGAGTTTTCATGTTCTGATGACTTGTTTTTTCTATTACATTTGATGTTTAATTTGGTTGGTGCGATGTACGATTAGTATATTTAATTAATATTATATAAATAAAATATTAATTATTTGTAACTGTTTATTAAGCATTAACATAATTATTGTATAAAAAAATATAATTATTACTTATTATTATTATTAAGTTAATTTTTAGTTTGTAGAAAAAGTATGAGGAGAGATTCAATTAAGTAAAAATACAATCTTATAATTAAATTTTTTATTTAAAATTTATGTAGGTTAACACGAACACGACACGAAAATAAAAAAGTCAACTCGACACGACACGATTAGTTAAATGGGTTGGGTTAGAGTTGACTAATGTTCGACACGACACGAACCCGACACAACACAACTCGATTGTCATCTCTAGTTTTAATATGAGATTTATTTAATTATTCATTTTTATTGGTGGGTTATTTATACTTAACTGTTAATGGTTATACTTGTGCTTTAATATTTGGGCTGTTACTAACTGTGGTTCATTTAAAGCCCATAATGGTTGTGTGGCCATTGACCAGCTATCCATGCAAGGCAAGTGGTGGTAACATGCCCACAAGTCCTAGAGCTTTTGTTGACACACATTTACAAATCTTATACTTGATTATTATTTTCATCCTTCATCTTGTGTATCATTTTTCTTATAATCGAAAATACTTGTTTTATACACATATTATTCATGAGTTTTGGGCACCTTCGATAGCGTTTGGTTCACTCCTACCCTCTAGTGGACGTGACCCTTGAGAATATGCTGATGTGAGTATATTTAAGTTGGATTTTAGAACTGTATATCTTTTAATACTTTTATGTGGGGAGGTATAATTACTTTAAGACAGTGATTACACACGTCTTTTAGATATCAAATGTCATATCTTTCTCATTTATTATTGTCTATTTTATATTGTCCTAATCTCATGCTATATTATTATATATTTAATTTGCATTCTTGTTAGTTTATATTTTTATAATTGACTCGTTAAGTAATATTCATAAAAATCATGTCATTTTTCCCAACACAAACTTAATACCGAAGTCCAAAATCAAGGAAGATTGTGTGGAGGGCCGGGCCAATAACTACACCGAATTAGTGGGTGCTTTAGGCCCCCATATAAAAGGAAGGCCCCATTTTTTTTCAAGTCTTCAATAAGATTCAGACAAAAAATTTGAATTTACATAAATTAAGTCTAAACAAAAACGTCCTATGTAGTTTTAAGGGAAAATTGTGAAAAAATACATTTTTTAGAATTTATTTGTGAAAAAGTATTTCAATATAAAATATATGTGTATAAGTACATTTGTGTGTAAATATTTGGTCAAAAAGTACACTTTTGCTTAATTGTGTTTTTTTGTCTTACAGAAATGTCCTTTTCCTTTTTTAATGGGAGACAAATATGGTAGCTATATTAGGAATTCAGTTTCCTAAATTTATGGAATATCATTTTTGAATTTTAAATTATATCTTTCTCTTTCATTCAACTTAAGTTGTTCAAACATTCATAACTTTTTCATATTTGTATAATTTTTTTTATAAATCATAATAATCAAGATGATAATTCTGATTCGTAGGATGACTTGCTACCTCGCACGATAATGTCACAGTGTTACAAGAAAATGTTACACTGGTACTAGAAAACGGCACACTGTTACAAACCAAATTCACACTGCTACAATGTCGTCCATATGTTTTGTTTTTGTTAAATCGTTACGGTCTCTTAACGTTAATCATGTTCATGTGATGATAAATATCAATGATGATGACTCAAATGGAGATGATCGTAATAATCAAGACGATGATTCTTATTCTTATTCAGAGGATGATTTGCTGTCTTGCACGATAATGTCATAGTGTTACAAGATAATATCACACTGGTACTAGAAATGTTACACTGTTACAAACCAAATCCATATTGCTACAAACCAATATCACACTACTGCAAGTCAATGTCACACTGCATACATTAACATGACGCATGTCACAATATATATGGCCTCTTTGTTTTTTTTTTTTGGTAAATGATCGTACACTTGGTGTGCATGTAGTACCAACCACCAGAAATAGAAAGGTAATTGGCAAATGATCTGAATTTGAATCATCATCTTGATTATTACGATTTATAAAAAAAAAATACAAATATGGAAAAGATATGAATGTTTGAATAACTTAAGTTGAATGAAAGAGAAAGATATAATTTAAAATTCAAAAATGTTATTCCATAAATTTAGGAAACTTAATCCCTAATATAGGTATTTTAGAGATTTGTTAGGGGTTGTGTACTTTTTGACTTATGTTTTTAAAAGTGGTACTTTTTACCCTATAATTTTTAAAAAAGGTACCAACCCCCTTAAAAAAAATTATATAAAAACAAAATAAAAGATTCTCTCTCTCATTTGGTTTGTGACCACCTTGTAAATCACACAAGCAATGTCACCAAATGAGCCCTAGTATATTATTTGATACTCGCACTGTAATACCCCATTTTTTTTAAAATATATATATAATTTAGTTTAGGTCAATTTGTGATATTATTTTTTAAAGGGATGTTAGTGTAATTAAAGAATGAGGAAGTGTAGGGTTTCTTTTAATGAATAGGCAGTCAAACAAAACAAAAGAAAAAAAAAAGATTTTGCCGCTAGAGAGAAAGAGAAAGAGAAAGAGAGAAGGAAGAAAGAAGAAAAAAAGAAGAAGAAGAGATTTGGATTTATTAAAGGTATGAATTGATTATTTGTCTTATGAGTTTTATATATTTATTTAATACAATGGTGTAGGGTTTATAATATTGGGATATATATATACATATACATATATATATATATATATATATATGTTAATGGTGAAGAATGGTGATGAATGTATAAATGAGTTTGATTTGAAGTTGTTAATTTAAATATTTTGAGACCTAATATAGATTTGTTGTTGTTTGAGGCCTTTAAAAAAATTATTTAATGTCTTACAAAAAAAAAAGGGGGGTGGGAAGAGGGCTGGTTCAGGTTCTGCCGAAGGTAGAAGAAGAGCAAAAATTAAAAATTATAGAAAGGTCCCCTTTAGTTTCAAAGAGCTTTACTTTGATCCCTATATTCTTCTAAACTTAATTTTAACCATTTTTTACTTGATAAGTTGGAAGAATATAATTTTTGAAAATCTATGGCAGTCCCGAAAACAGAAAATTCGTTTTTCAACGAAATTATACTTTGACCTCAAAAGTTTTAAAAATTATGATTTGACCCCAAAACTTTAGAAACTTTTTCTAAACAGTCCAGAATACTTTCATACACTATTACCTAATATTAGAAAGGGTATTTATATGTAAAATATATATTAAGTATTTATCAATGAGTAGGAAGTATAAAAATTAAATATAGAATTACGAAACGTCAAAATTAGGAATAGAAATTGATTGTTATATGTTATTTTGGATTAGGTGGTGATCGCATGGAGGTTGAGAGAGAGTGCTTTGAGTTGGAGTTTGGAAATCAAGGTGGGTAGTTTCCTACTTCTTTTGGGAGAATTTTCTATATTCAATGTGTGGGTGCGTGTGTGGATTTTTTTTATATATATGATATATGTTGATGTTTGGGGTTCGTGTGTGAATGTGTGGGTGCGTGTGTGAATGTTAAAAATGTTAAAAAATTCAATGTGTGGGTGCGTGTGTGAATGTTAAAAAATGTGTGGGATGAGTTATGTCATTGCTTTGTTGATAAAAGGGAAATTTTGTGTGTTGGGACTAAAACGACAGTTTTGGGTGTGTGTGTTGAAATCATGTTTATGAGATGGGGACTGGGTTATCAGGTCTAAATGGTAACGAGATTGTATACCGGCGTGGTCGGTATAGGGATGTGCACATAGGGGCCAGTCATCAGGCTAGTGATGACAAGAGAAGGGGCTAGTTACCAGGCTAGTGGTAACAAGAGATGAGACCAGTTACCAAGCTAGTAGTAACAAACATGATTTGACAAATGTAATTGGAACTGAGTGTGTGTATAAGTCTTTGGAGATATAAATGTTTTCTTTTTATTTATAAATTTATTTGTGAAAATGAGTGGTGCTTTGGTTATAAATGTCTTGTCATTTATAAAGTTATTTGTGATCATGAGGACATTTTGTTTAAATGATTATGTGGGTGGGTTTGGGATACAATTTGTTGTACTTATGTGTGTATCAAAGTTTATTTTCATGTATAACTGTGGGATTTATTTTCAAACCTCATTAGAGGTGGTTGTTATTCACGGGCCTTCGTGCTCACCCAAACATTTAACATTTTTCAGGTAAGGATCAGGAGGAGGAGTAAGTCCTCAGATAGACAAGGGATTAGAAGGATTGAAGATTTATTTTATCGTAGGTCTTTAGAAATAAATGTCTTTTGTAGTTTTGAGACAAATATTCAATTATTTTGTGAACAATGTTGCTTAGACTTAGATTAGTGAACCTTATGGATTGATTATTGTTTTGCACGGGTTTAATAATAATGTCGGTGATGTTAGTTTATTCCTCTGGTATTCATTAGATCGGTGAAATGGATCACTTTAGTATTTGTCTTCCGCTGTATTTTGCATTTATTATGCATAGGGATGGTTGGTTAAGGCCTTGGTGGCCGGTCCGCCGCCCACCCTATGTGATCCGGGGTGGGGGTGTGACACGCACTTTCACTTTTTCAATTTTCTTTTGAAAAAAATATAGTGCCAATTCACTTATTCTTTTATTTTATTTTTTTGATAAGTGATATTAAAAGAGAATCACATTATAATATCTAGAGTTTGAGGAACACTTGTAATAAAATTAAGTTTTATAATTTTGATTTTTATTAAAAAAAAAATCTTATAGAGAGAATTTGATTGATTTACATAAAAAATTTGGATTGTTAAAAATTTGTGGTTACAAAAAAATAAAATTTAGATATGAGGAACTTGAAAAAAAAAGAGAAAAAGAGAAAAACTGATGAAATTGTAAAAATAAACCCCTTAATAAATTTAATACTAGTAATAAAAAAATATAACAAAAGACTGAGGTGAAAGTTATGAAATGAACAAGTGATAGATTTTAAAAAATTAGAAGATATTGAAACTACACATCGAAAAAATAATAAATAATTTTTTTATTAGGATGGTTAAACATGAATTTGAAAAAAAATAAAACAAAAAAAATGAATAAAATTTTTTATATTAATAATAAAAAATATTTCTTTAAGAATTCTCTTGACCCTAAGGAATTGTTTGGTAAAAGGGTTTGAGGGGCTTTGGTAAGATGGGTTAGGGAAAAATAGTCTAAAGGACCTCTAAACTATATGTTTGGATTGAAAATTTAATCTTAACTTCAAAACCCGACTCGTAGCTGGTCCGAAGATTAAACTCATGGTCATGGTGGGTTTTGTCAAACCTAAGGGTAGGTGGGTTCAGGAAGATGAGTTAAAGAGTTAAGGATGCAAAAGATAATTGTATCCCTTAACATGGATATGAATTGAATTGATCAAGGATAAAATAGTCATTTATTGGATAAATGATATGAGAAAGAGCAATGCTATTGGAATTTAATTTACTAACTTAATTCACTTTGATCTTTGAATTGATTGTGGATTCTATCAAACATTAGAACTTGGTGTTGATCCAATGATTCCACTAAAGCCATTTCATTATGTCAAATTTTTAAGTCTAAATAGAATTACTATAAGAGAAAAAAGGGACAAGTGATACATCTTAAAAAATTTAAAAAAATATTGAAATTATACATTGAAAAAATAATAAATATTTTTTTTATTAGAATGGTTAAACATGAATTCGAAAAATAAATAAATAAATAATTGTATATTAATAATAAAAATAAAAATTGTCTCTTTTAGAATCCTCTTGACCCCAGGGGTTGTTTGATAAGGGGGTATAGGGGGCTTTGACAAGATATATTTGAGAAAAATAGTTCAAAGGATCCCTAAACTCATATTTAGATTGAAAATTTAATTTTAGGTTTCAAAACCCGCCACATAACTGGGTTGAAGATTATACTCATGATCCTGAGTTTCATCAAACCTAAGGGGAGGTGAATTTTAGGAAGTTGGGTTAATGAGTTAAGGATTTAAAAGACAATTGTATCTTTTAATATAAATATGAATTAAATTGATCAAAGGTAAAATAGTTATTTATTAGATAAATAGTTATTAATTATTATGATATATTTATGAGTTTTACATATGTATATATTATATACTAAATATGAGTATAAATCAGATTAAATGTTAAATCTCATTTTTATAATGAGAAATAAGTTTAAAAGAGTTTGGAGAAAATAATTCAAACTCTCCTAAAAAAATCTAATCCAGCAAGCAAGCCCCAAAGAGCTCGGCCGCCCATGTGTAAGATCTTGATAGCACTAAACAAAGAATTTACGTAAGCAATGACTTCACTTACAATGACTTGACTTGCATTGACTTGTTTGGACGTTCACATTTTGGAATTTATTGAAGAAAGGTCACATCTATATGGTCCAAAACTTGGTACCATTCAGTGGCATCCCCTACACAGAAAAACTAAAAGTGACATGAGGAATATCATGTTATCCGGAATAGTTGTGAGGTGTCGGTAAGTGGGTTCGAAGTTGAACCAAAATAAAAAAAAAATATAGGGTATATAAAGACTCATCAAGTACTGTTTTATCAAGAACAGTCTCAGTCATTGCCATTACAACTTACAAGGGCCAAGACTACTGTTTTACCAAAGTAAATTTCAACCCAGAAATGGCACGGCATGTTGTTCCAGAAATTTCTCTAAGTTCAGGCGAAAAAATGCCTGTCTTGGGACTGGGCACAGCTACTTTCCCACCTGTAGCAGCAGAAATTGTTATAGAGGCAGTGCTTCAAGCAATTGAGCTTGGTTACAGACACTTTGACACAGCATCTGTTTATCAAACTGAGCCAATTCTTGGTGAAGCTGTGGAAGAAGCAATTCGTCGAGGCTTGATCCAATCTCGCAACGAGCTCTTCATCACCTCCAAGCTATGGTGCAGTGATTCTCATGCTGAGCATGTCCTCCCTACCCTTCAGAAGACCCTACGGTAATTCAATCTGGTAACTTCAGAACATGCCATATATTCCTTGATGCTATTGTTTGTGTAGGAATTTGAAGTTGGAGTACCTTGATCTGTACCTCATACACTGGCCTCTGAGCATGACATTGGGGAGTTATGAGTACCCACCAAAGCAAGAAGACTTGCTTCCAATGGACATCAAGTCTGTTTGGGCAGCCATGGAAGAATGCCAAAGACTGGGCCTCACAAAATCCATTGGAGTTTGTAATTTTTCATGTAAAAAACTTGATGACCTCCTTGCCATCGCAACTATACCACCAGCTGTCAATCAAGTTAGTCTTCTTTCATATTTCTATAGAGTAACACGACGATAGAGATTTCGTATCACAATCTTACTATGCAATTTAATCCAATACTTTCTAGGCGAAGAAGCTAAAAATTAAAAAGAAAAACATATCAAATTCCTTTACTACTAACTAATAAAGAAACTACAAGACTATGAGTAATTATGATATGTTAATGATGGTAAAACAATTAAAATTGAAAAAATATGATAATAAAATCTATTTTAATTGATGTTAACAGGTGGAGATGAACCCATGTTGGCAACAAAAGAAGCTTAGAGAGTTCTGTAAGGCCAATGGAATTGTTGTTGCTGCTTTCTCTCCTCTGGGAGCAGCAGGAACCAGCTGGGGCTCCAACGGAGTTATGGAGTCTGAGGTGCTAAAGGAAATTGCAAAGGCCAAAGGAAAGGCCATTGCTCAGGTGCTTCTCACATGGCTTTCTCAAATTGATACATGCATTAAATAGTAGTAGGGACCAAAATAATAAAAATTGAATATTGTAGAGACTAAATTGATAAAATTGATACAGTAAAGACTAAATTGACAAAAAAATACGTACTTTAAGGATAAAAAATGCTATTAACCCATTCTTTTTCCTTTCAAGTGTGGTCAACTATTTACAGCAAATGCTTCAAGCACCATAGAAGACTTATTTGTTAGGGGCCAAATTATAGTTTACATGGTAGTTTGAGTCATTGATATGATACCTCCTTATATTCTAGAAACTTAAACATAACCCCATGAGTTTTTTTAAGCTAGAGTGGAATAGCTAATGGGGTTAACAATGTAGTAATTCCCTGCATCTTTGTTTCTTAAAATTGTTATTTTTCTCCCTAAAAATTTTTTGAAAATAAAAAATATATTTAATGCATGTAAAGGAGAGAGGGAGAGAGAGAAAGAGAGTGTATAATAGGTGTAAAGGAACAAAAATTATTGGGTAAGAGTAATACTCTGTATCCCAAATTTGTATCTCAAATGTGTATCCCAAATCAATGGGAACCATTGGATGAGTGGGTTCCAATAGAAAAAATTAATGGGACCCACTTATCCAATGGTTCCCATTAATTTGGGATGCATATTTGGGATATATAGCATTGCTCAATTTCTAATTTGTATCTATGTGATTCAATCCGAAACCTCCATCAAAAAATTGTTGACGTGTCACGCACCAATTACATGAGACTAAATAGATACAAATTATGAACTTTATGGACCAAATAGAAACAAATTTTGGAGACTAGAACCATCATGATTTTGTATTAGACGTTTGGAATTGGACCACGTACATACAAATTAGGAACCTTGGGGACCAAATGGATAAAATTAGAAGATTGGAGAATAAATAGGAGTTAAACACAATACTTTGAAGACTAAAATTATATTAGCATGTTATTTTATTAAAAATGTTCAGTTTTGACCTTCAACTCGTCAGTTTTAATGAAACTTTTAACATTTTCAATTTAATCCAAAATCAGAAGTTGCACATAAATTTTTAAAGCATAAAGAGGTAATATGTTACTGAATCAAAACAAATAAACTATAATGTAGCCGTATTTGTTAAATTGTAGGTTAGTTTGAGATGGGAGTATGAACAAGGGGTTGCTATTGTGGTGAAGAGCTACAACAGGGAAAGAATGCAGCAAAACCTTGAGATTTTCAACTGGGCATTGGGCGAAGAAGAGTCTAAGAAAATTGGTGAGATCACCCAAATTAGAGTACATTGTGGAGAGGAGTTCATCTCACCCAATGGGCCTTTCAAGACAATTGAGGAGCTCTGGGATGGAGAACTTTGAAGGCGATGCAGGATAGAATCGCGCATAGTTCCGTTTGACCGATATGTGAATATTTGTGTGATCTGGTTGATCGATGTTTATGATTAGAGCAATGCTATTGGAACTTAATTTATTGATCTAATTTGGTGACCTAATTCACTATGACCTTTGGATTGGCTGTGGGGGCCATCAAACATTAGAACTTGGTGTTGATCCAATGGTTCTACTGCAGCCACATCATTATGTCAACAAATTAGGTCAGTGTTTTAGGTCCAAATAGTATTCCTGTTATGATTATGCACTAGTGTATAAATATATATATATATATAATATATTGAGTTCTTTCCTCAGTGTTGTGGCTTAATTTTGGGGTTGATAATGGTAGTCTTTTTCAATTTTCACCCACAAAAGGAATATTCATTTAAAAAATAGTATTTTCATACAAAAAAATAGAATTTCACTCAAAAGTAATATTTTTACCCAAAAAATAGAATATTCACTCAAAAGTGATATTTTCACTTAAAAGTGGTATTTTCACACCAAAAAAAAAAGGTACAGTATTTTCACCTAAGAAATTGAATTTTCACATAAAAAGTGAAATTTTCATTCACAAGTGGTATTTTTGCCCAAAAAATGGAAAATTCACCCAAAAAGTGGTATTTAAACCCAAAATTAGTATTTTCACCAGAAAAATAGAATATTTACTCAAAAAGTGGAATTCAACAAAAAAACAGTATTCTCACCCAAAAAAGTGGAATATTCACTCAAAAAGTAAAATTTTCACCAAGAAAAATAAAATTTTCACTCAAAAGTTGTATTTCCACCCAAAAATGGTATTTTCAGTCAAAAAGTAGTATTTGCACCCAAATTATGGAATTTTCATCCAAAAAATGGTATTTAAACCCAAAAATAGAATATTAACTCAAAAAGTGATATTTTCATCCAAAAATAAATAAAATATTCACCCAAAAAGTAGAATATTCACTCAAAAAAGTAGTATTCACCAAAAAAGTGGTATTCTCACCCAACAAAATGGAATATTCACTCAAAAAGTGGAATATTCATCCAAAAATAGTATTTTTACCCAAAAAGTAGAATTTTCACCTAAAAAATGGTATTTCAAGTTTAAATTTTTTTTGTATTTACTATAACTTAGCTATATGAATCAATGCTAACATGCCATAACAAACAGCCATTAAAAATTCATTGAGAAATCAAACATAATAGTTAGGGATGATAGTGCACCAGGGCGGGGAGAGTAGTATCCACCCTCCTACCTATTTAAAAAATGTTTATTTATCCCCCGTCTACTCCCCGTTAACGGAAAAAAATTTAATTCATGCCCTCACCCTGTTGGGAAATTCTGATCCCCACCCCCGCCCCCACCTTTGTCTTCGCCTTCGCCTCTGCCCTCGTGGACATGTAATTGAAATGTTACATAGCATGTAATTGAAGTGATCACAAACCAAACAACCAAAAAAAATACATTTTATTTTTTAGTATCACACCGAAAAATAGGGGTCTCTCTTACTCAATGGCAGAGCCACACACGAGGCCCGTCCTCAAATTTTTTTGAAAAAATTATATATGTGTATATTTTCATATATTTTGAACATTATGTAAATATATTTTACCTATGCCCACTCTATCACTTTCTTTCTTTCTTTAATTGTTTAATCATTTTCATTGTGTTAAGGCTTTATACAATTGACCTTGTTGTTCATATTTATCAATTTGGATTTTATAAAATTAATTTGGAAGTGAAAGTGCTTGTAATTCACCTTCAATTATTTTTGTGAGAGTGTCTCTATTTTTATTTGATTATTGATTGCAATGTTTATGATATTTCAATCAATTTTTAAAATTTGTACTTTGTTTAGTTTCTAAATTTTAGTTTAGTTATGCTATTCCTTCCACTATCTCAATGATAATATTTAGAAGATAGATTATGAAATAAATTAAGAAATTTGAAGAAAGTAAAATCCGGCCGTCTGTCACTAGTTTGGTCATTTTAGCACCGCTACAGCCATTTGGGACTTCCTCAACAAACGCTACACGATTACAGATCTTGCTCATTAGTATCAGTTTCTTTGTACTCTTCACAGCTTGCGCCAAGATCCTGGTCAGTAAATCAATAGTTTTGTATCACAAATATACACCATTTGAGCCGAAATGGAAATGTACATATGACGATGTGAAGTTTACTACTAATTGTGATCAGCAACGTTTAATTATGTTCCTCATAGCTCTCACTCATACTTTTGAGCCCATTCGAACTTCTCTTCTCCATCGTAATCCTTTACATATTTTGGAAGAAGCTATCTCTGAGTTGCTTTCTGAGCAAAACCCATCTTGGCACTGTCCAATCACATCATCCAAAGGTTGTTCTTAACACTCATCATCCTCGAGGCAATAGAATATTCACCCAAAAAATAGATGTAATTTTTTTTTTTTTTTATGAAACTATTTCTTTGCCTATTTTCTTACCTATTAAGACTAGAACACAATCAATTCAGATAGACAAAAAGAATTCGTAGTGCTATTTCAGAACTATTTGGTTTCTTGTTGAATGTTTTTTCTATTTTGATGCTGAAAGTTCAGACAATTTCCCGATGTGCAAGTCCTTCAAATAGTTTGTGTCAACAACATAATAATTATAGTTTTCATCCTTACCGCATTCGTTTCGATACACTTTCAAAGGTGTAATAAGAATTATTGCAATGGACATGGCCACCTAGTAGGGCTGTCGTCCAAATAAAAATCTCTTGGCACAGAATATGATTGAAAAAGATGGGACAAATTAATCTGTTAGGTGAAAAAAGAAAAGATTAACATCAAGAAAGCAAAAGGCAAAATCTTCACGAAGAAAAAGGTAGCCACCAGACACAAAAAGAAACCCAATAACATTAAGGATGTTGCAGTGAAAGAGATGACATGGAAGGGTCATCAGGAACGGAATCCATGCCAGAAGATACGACCCAAAAAAGAGCGAGATCCCTCCAATATTTTTCTCCGTGCTAAAGTAATTTACATTAAATTTAAGAGAGGCTCGTTATATATATGTTGACCCCTCATCAATGCATAGGAGCAATTTCTATTTATGCCATGTGATATCTATTTATTGACAACTGAAATTCAAGCTTTGCAAAAGTTACATACAAACCAAACACAATGAGCAAGCAAAGGACTTGGTTATACAGAAGACAGAGAGACTTCCTCTCTGCATGCATACCAATTCCAGTTTACTTTGCACTACTACACGAAGTCATGGACAGCAGTGGGAAGCATCTATGAGAAACACTTAATAGAGCCCGAGTTCAGGTTTAGCAACGTACAGGCCTTTCGTAGGTAGGTGGTAAAGAAGGGCAATTCTCGTTCATGTTGGCATATGGCTCTAAAGAGTTGTACTTTGGCAATTCCATTCGATATTCACCGAGAATCTGGCAGAACGGGAGTTGATCATCTCCACTGTTGCACCAGATAGGCAGTCGTGTTTGGTTATCCTCGAATATTTTCAGCATGTAAGCATCCCGAATCTGTCAGCAGTAATAAGGCCAGGTCATGTATTGTGATCACGGTAACCGGTAAGAATCATCTAGAGGAAGACAACATTAACAAAATATTTGGTACTCACAGTGAACTCAGTTACTTGAATCGAGTTGGCAATAGAACCAAAGACTCCGGCTTCTTTATACATTGCCAATATGAAGGCAACACATGTTGTAGATTTCCCATCACTGTATACCCATTCATCTTGTTCAGGAATTGTAAGTAGTTGATCAAAGGTTATGCCACGCTTTTCTGTCTCAGAAAGAATTCCATACAAGTCCAAATCCTATAAAAAGAAAAGTGACATCCATCATCTCCACAACAAGCAACCGAGACAGTTGGGAAAACTCACCTCAATATCAGAAAATGGATATTAATAAGTATATTCTACCATTTATCAATTGAAGAGGCCAATGATGCTAATTTCTCTTATTGCGCATCTCTGCAATTTTTGTTTATGATATGGGCTCCATCTACCAAACAAAATCACAAGTATCACACGACTCAACTACTCTTAGTGAAAATCTGGTTGAATATTTATTCATAGGTTAGGATAGCCTGTGATCAGAATTTCACTTAGAAAAAAGTTCAGATACAAAACTTTTTCCAGTTCTATAGTCTTCTTTACCAAGTCACATGGATGCCCCCATTGGTTGTCTTCGTTTCTTTGTGACACACAGCAGGAACATGCCAGAGACCCAAAATGAGGTGCCATATTGGTAGCCTTTCGAAGTTATCATTGTTGGAAGTCAATATATTGGAACTAAATCAAGCTATGAAACTCAACCACGAGTTCAGCTCTTAATATGTTATGCCTCTTCCATCTCTATCCATCTCTTCTGCAAAATTTCTGTTCCATTGGATTTTTTTTTTTTTTTCACATTTCTTGATGTCCCTCTTAAGAAGATAGCTTAGGAACAAAAAGAAAAGAATTTGTTGCAGCACTAAATATACATTTTGGAGCTAAACTATACAAACAAAAATCTCACAGTTTTAGCATGTCTGTTAACTCCATAGTGCAGAAATTTTATCAATTTTTTGCTGAATCTAGAATGGGGTAATTCTATTTATTGCTTTCACCATGAAAATGAAGAGATGGGTGCAACTTCGTGTCAATGCAACCTGCCCGTTTTTCAACTCCGCCTTTACTTTAATGCCCAAAGCCACATCTATTTAACCATGTGGACTAAAGCTGCTTATCATATAGCTGTCAATGCATGGTTTAAATACAAGGTGAAAGTAATTAATCAATACAGTTCTAATTATCTCTTCATTACTATAATAACATTACTAGGCTATTTTATACATTTGAATCCATTAGTTCCACAAGTAAAAGAAATAACATGCAGATGCTCGTAGCGAAGTTGCTTTCCTTGTACACAAATCAGATATTAGAGGCAAGCCGAAATAGAAATTTGTCTCAAATAGCTCCTAGTGAAGCTAATTTCATTGCACGCAAAGCAAGAATTAGAGCCAAGCCGAACAAAGAATTTGTCGCCAAGGATCAAAATGTCATGTT
>CM042193.1:13689718-13734742 GCA_023539305.1 Ilex asprella | reverse complement strand
GAAGCCGATACACCTAATTAGACTTAATTATAAAAAAATATATAAAATAAAATATTTTTAAAAAAAGTATACAGCTAAAATACAAAAACGTAAATGTCTATTTTGTAAAATTTTCTTTCCTAATTAGACTTTAACAAGGCATTTATTAAACGTTGAAATTTATAGTCATTTAATTCAAAATCTCTTATTTTTAATGCACCTTGATTCATGCGTATATTTTTTTTTAAAGTGATTTTATTTTCAAATTATATTTATGCATTAAATATTTACTATTACTAGTTTTATAGAAAAATTTTAATATTCTGTTTATTTTAGAATATATCACTTGTTTGAATTTCAAAATTTGTTAATATCTAAACTCCATAATAATGTAACAAAAATAATATATCAAATACACTGTAATAAAGACAGTGTAACAATACACTGTAACAAAAACAGTGTTCAGTAGTTTTGTGTATATGGTAACAAATTCAAAACGGAGATGGACTGTTTTGAATGAAATTATATAACAATATATATTTAACAAAATATAATAGTACAATATTTTGTATAAATGTCTTGTTACACTGTTATTGTTACACAATTACATTGTTCGGATATTAATATAATTAAAAACAAAACCACTTTCTAAAAAAAAATTACGCATGAATCAAGGGAGGACATACAAATATGGAATATTAAAGTTATCTAATAAAACTACGAGATGTTTAATGCACCACTTTTCAAAGGAAATACACATGAATCAATGGAGGACAAAAATGTCACAAAAAAATCAGTAAAATTCAAATAATGTACTTAGATACAAATAAGTATCAAAATTAAGGATTTAATTACCCAACATTTTTTGTGTATTTTTTACAATTAAGTCTAATTTAGTGTACCACCTTCCAATTTCTCCTTAAAAAATAGATTGACGAAGTGCATAGTCCGCTATAGATCTTTAAGGCTGGTCCGGTAGACTGATTGTGGGCCATAGAATTGCTGGACAGGTAGCCCATCTGCCCCACCTGGGTACCCTTTGGGTTTGTTTGGATGGATTTTTTAGGAGGGTTTGAATTGGTTTCTCTAAACTCTTTAAATCTAAATCTCTCTTTACAAGTGCAGGACAGATAGTTCATACTCATAGTTGATATGTAACACATACACATATAAGACTCCCGAATATATCACAATTACTAACAACCATTTGTCCTATAAGTGATTATTTTACCCCTTGTTCAATCTAATTCACACTTATATTAAGGGGTACAATTGTTTTTTATATCTTTAACCCGTTAACCAATCTTCCAAAACCCACCCCCTTAAGTTTGACAAAACCTATGATCATGAGTTTAGTATCCAGGTCAGCTGCGAGCTCGATTTGGTAATCAAGAATTGAAACTTTAGTCCAAACATAGAGTTTGGGGGTCCTTTAAACTATTTTTCCCAAACCCTAGACACCAATCTCCCTCAAACCCAGAAAACAAATAGGCCATTTGTGTGTTATTGACTACCGAGTTTGGGAGACCTTTTGATGATTTAGGGGTGTCAAACATATCGTATCATGCCACTTTTGGTTGTATTATTTTCATATCGGATCACTTTTGGTATGTGCCGCGTTCGTATCAATATTTGTGTTAATAAAAATTATTTAATTCCGCAACAACTCATATAATACTATTTAAAAAATTAAAAAAATCTTATTTTTTATCTACAATACTTGTTAAATATTTATTTTATATTTATAGTACCCGCTAATCATGTTATTTGTGTTGAATCTTAATTTGACTCATTTATTACATATGTCAAATTAATAGTGTTATTTTTGAATTTTTTGTCGAGTCGAATTTGTGTTAATGGATAAAATTGACATTAAATCTATCCAAGATGGTGACATGCAATCGAACTCTAGACAAAAATGCTGTAGGCTTAATTGTTTCGAGATTACAAATTTGAAAATTAAATGATTTGGACGATTCTCGGTTACGAGCTAAACTAATCCTCGAATATACTCCAGCTCCAAAAATCTTCCTCGAAATGTTGATTTGAAATCTTCTGTCCCTTGCTCTCTGTCTTTGGCACCTAAGTACCTAGCTCTGGAGAGGGTTCATGGTCCCTACTAGGGGTGTTTATCCTACCCTACGGGTAAGAAATATGTTCTTCCGCATTCTTATCCGATACTTTGTGGAAGAATTTTTTCTTGGCCTACCCTACCTGACAGCTTTAGTATTCCTACCCGCCTTCCTACCCGATTAATCGGGTAGGAAGTCGGATAAATACTTTTATAACTATTAATTTTTGGATCATTTTAATAATTTAATTAAATAACATCCACCAATTTAACAACACAATAAATCATTAACATTAAAATAAAAAACAACTACAACAACAATTATAATAAAACACAAGAAAGTATAAACATCAATCCACCATAATTATTCCACAAATATAACAACAATTAATTTAAGTTTAAACAATATGAAATACAAAATTAATGCAGGTAGGGTAGGGTAGGGTAGGAATGCAAAAATAAATGGCTCTTCCGCATTCCTACCCGATTTAATCGGAAGAACAAAAACTTTTCCGCATTCCTACCCAATTTTTGTGGCTAGCCGATTTTTAGGGTAGGGTAAGAACTTGCGACCAGTCGGAAATTTGAACACCCCTAGTCCCTACTCTCTTTTATGTGCTTATATAGACCATAAATAATGGTATGATTCGCCCCGCAAGATTTATACAAAATCCATCAGATTACCACATCCAAAATGGCTCACACAACAGTAACAGTACTTGTTAGAAAAGGAGCCTAAAAACTTCAGTTTGAGCTTGCATAACTCAACTTGTTTATATATAAAATAATCAAATTATTCTAGTTCAGCTCGTTTTGAGCTCAACTCATTTTTTAAATGAGTTGCGCTTGAATAACTTTTTAGGCTCTTTTAAAAAAATGAACTCGACAGTCTTGGCTCGAGCTCACAAAACTTGACTCGACTATCGGTCCTAACAGTGAACACACAACATAACCTCACTACGAGCCTGTCTAGTGTCCTTCTCTCATACCATCCAAATATAGTAAACCAACCAACTGTAACATGATAACAAACATGCTGCTAGGAAATGTAAGATGATATCCATCTACAATTGTCAAGAAAGAAAATCAATGGCACGAGATGGCTATATATCTTCCATAGAAGCTTCAAAAAGAAAAGCAAAGACTACCATCTCAATTAAAAAAATGGCAATATTCCCCTTAAAATCTAAGAAAACAAAAGGAAAGTTTGTTATAGAAACAATACTTATTGAAGCTAGAAAAAGCTTTACGTGTCAAAGTTATGAGGCGACTCCAGGAGCCAAAAAAGTATTTAACATAGGATAATGAGCAGTGCACCAAAAATTACATCATCATAACTCAAGATCCTAACCGTGAACAGAGAAACAACCATTCTCTAAACCAAAATCAGAACAAGTGAAGCTAAGGAAGCATCCAGGAGGAAGATGATTTCGTTACACCTTTTATTTTTTAAAATTCTCTTTTTCTTTTTTCTTCCTCCAAGTCCAGAGGAGGGGAAGTTAGAAAATTTCCCCAATGCTTGCTTTAAGGAAGTACTGCCCTCACTTCTTTCCTATCTGCTCCAAATGCCTGCAACAGATCACCAAATGAAAATCTGATGTCAAGCCAGTGAAAAAATAAGCTTAAGAATGATTACCAAAGACTGGTCTGAGTCTCCTGACCACCATTTATCCATTAATCTGTTATACTTTTAAGAAGTAATAACACGTATGTATCATAATAAAAACCGTATACTACATATGTGAACTCCTACAATGCAATAGCATCTCATTTGTTAACACGCTGCTACAAGAAAAACAAATCAAACCATCACCAAACTTATATTGGATGAAATCCCACAACTTGTGTTCCACCACATAATTTCTGCTTATTTAGGTTGAAGAAGTTATGGTGTTTTTGCAACACATTAAAATTAAAAAAGAGTTACTAGTACTAATCGGTAATCTTAGAAAAGATAATATTATTCTCAAAAATGCAGCCAAAATTAAATAGTTTAGATAAAGTTTTGTTAAATTGAAATTTACAAATTACTATTAGTCACACATATCATTGGAATAGGCAGAAGATCCTCTTGATTGGAAGATGAGCCTTGTTCTTGGAGACCTTTATGGACAGGATTACTCTGAATAATATGTCTGTGTTGTTTCCTAATTAAAACAGCATCAAAATTGAATATCGTACCAATGCTGCAAGTCTACAACAATCATATGGTTTTTTAAGATTTTAACCTCTTAGTTACTGTTTTGCAAACTCCAAAACATTTCTCTTTCTGCTCTTTGACCATCCCCTTGTCAAAGGATCATCAACCTCCATGTTACATAATCTTAGGTTCAGGTAATCGGTGTAACTGTGATGTGAGTCTAGTCATCAGATTTACTTAATCCGGAAATCCAAAAACATGGCCAAATTCAGATTTGTTAATGTCCTACATTTATTTCTGTGGTAAATTGTTTATCACATGCATTGCATGTGCACTTAACTAATTTCAAAGCATTTGGAATTCTGTAACAAATGGACATACATAAAATTACAAAGTGGGCCTCCGTTACCAGATACTATTGGCGCACATCTGAAAAGTAAATTTCCATTACCAGATACTATTGCAAAGGAAATCCAGGTCCTTCGGGAGGTGGAGTTATAATGGGAATCATGAAGGACAAGTCTTACTGGTGGCTTCGTATTCCTATGGGTGTTGTACTAATCTGGAAGCAGATGCTTGGCTTTATTGGAAGATTTGGAAATAATTATGGATCTTGGTTTTAAAAGATTACGATTTTATCATTGGGTTCAATTCTAAGCTACTAATTGATGTGGTGAATCAAGGGATCTCTCCTTGTTGGAAATTATGGTATAAGTGGCTGACAATTAAAGATGTCCTTCAAGGTATTAGGTTTGTTATAGCCTTATGGGTCATTTTTTTGGGAAGGAAATATAGTGGCAGATTTTTTGGAAGTCTTTTGAATTTTCTGATATTCCATTCCAATGAAGATTACTTATTCTCCAAGATTTTCTTCAAAACAGAAATTTATGTAAAGGAAGGTGAGACAATAGTGGGAAAATCCAATTCTCATAAGAGCCAATCTGTGGGTCTTTTATTTGTAAGTTGCATGCATTTTTTAATTTTATTCTTTTATTATTCCTTTAAAATGATGTAGACTAGATTGCATTAGAGCATCTCCAACAAGGTTTTGTATTTTAGCTATCCAAAAGTATATTTTTTCTATTTAGCTACTTACTTTTTCAATTCACACTCCAACATATTTTTTATATTTTAACTACTTTAAAATATTATTTCACATATTTTGTACCTTTGTTGGGACTATTGGAGGGGGAGAGAGAGAGAGAATGGAGAGAAAGATAGAGAGTGGACAATAGAGGTAAGGATAGGAGAGATAAAAAATTGTAAAGTATTTATACAAGTTGATATAGTGATGCTCTCTATAGTTAGAGTATTACTGTAACAGAAAGCTATTTTACATGTTCTCTTGGAGTTGCTCTTAGAAGAGTAAGGCTCATTACGTCCCCCTTGGCTAAGTGAAATTCTTTTTAGGATTAATAAAACTATAGCCCAGTGATGTTGAGGTGAACCAAAAAAAAACTGACTGATTGATATATTGATAACAATTTCGTCATTTTTTGAAATAATATAAAAACTAACAGATCACTAGGAGCTAAAATCTACCTCAACTCCATAACCTTTCACGTAGACATTGGTGAAAAGTTCAGAAGGATCAGGCATGGGGCTCTCCTGGAAACACACAAAACAAAAAGATCATGAATAATGCAAAAATATGCATAAAAGCTAAGCTTTCAAAAATGTTCACACTTCCGAAGTTCACTTATTCTAGAACTAATGAATGGACTACAAATACAAATCATGCCATGTTTTACCTTAGCTGCTGCGATGGCTTGATCTACCTCTTTTCTCATTTCCTTCTCAATATCCTGCACAAGATTTCAATAAAGTCAACGAGCAAACCTCAATAAGACGTTACTCTCTAACAGGAAAATGAGATTGATCACCCTCATTTATGATAAAGAGAAGAACAAATGATCAAGTAATTGATCATTTCAAACATAGAATTTGGTAGGGGTAAATTCAAACTAAGGGTTTCAGATCTTCAGATACCTTTAGCTCTTTCTCAGTGGCTATATCATGAGATAATAACAGTTTTCTTATTCTTTCAATTGGGTCACGCTCCTGCAAATAACATAGCAAATCCAAACTTAGGGATACCCATCATACGAGACATCTCAGAGAGATATTTTAATATATTCTGCCATCAGAAAGACAAAAGGGAATATATCAACCTGTCTCACACCAGTTATCTCATCACGTGTGCGATACGTGCTCCCAGGATCAGACATCGAATGACCATGGTATCTGTATGTGTCCATTTCAAGAATCTGGACACCAATATCAAGAAAATAAGAATTAAGAAAACAGACGTTAATGATATATACAACTCTTATTTCTGATAATAGCACATAATAGGACACACAAAAGTAAACATTAAAACGTCTGACCAAAAGAAAAAGGTAAACTTCAAAAGGAAAAGCAAGATATTTTAGTTGCATGTCCAAAGAATATAAACATACAAGTTTCACATATTGAGAAACGGCAATACGCAGCTTCCATAATAACGTTTTACCCTATTGAAACACTAGGGAGGTTCTCATGAAATGCATGGCCAAGTGTGCATTTCTACTTTTAGTCAAGTGTGAATTGTTTTTACTGTAATAAAAATAGAAGCAGGTAAATTTACTGTGGTTAAAATATGAGTGTAATTAACAAATTTTTAATGCAAGTGTAGTTAAACAATTTACTGGGGTTAAAAAGTTTATTGTGATTAAAATATAAGTTGTAGGATAAATAGCTAAATCTAAATGATCTGGGCTATTGTTGTCCTTTATAGTAAAGACACTTTTGTTTTATTATGTAGTTATTTGGGTATATGCGGTTGTCCAACATCAATTTGGTGTAAGAAAAGAAAATCCTAACCCCCTTTCGGATAAATCTACATGTCCCATATATCATATATATCTCATTCCAGTAATTCCAATTTCCAACAGCATAGCATTAACCAAAGATATTATAAAATACAAAATAAATCAGAATTTGGGAATATATTTGACTGTGCCTCCTGAGTTTTTTATTTTTTGGGTATATACATCCTGAGTTTAAATACAGATAGCAATGCATCTCTCTCACAAGTAAAGTAAATGTAAAGCCCTTATTTCTTCTGCCTCATTGAACAACTGGGGAGGGCAGTCCAACATCTCCACAGCTAACTTAGGGAACACCCAAAAACACCAACTCCTACTTTGTGTCTTATGATTCATTACAAAGAGAGGAACCACTAAAATTGTTGAAGGGTAGAATGTCAAGTCATAAAATAAGACCAATTACTGATAAATGTACTCACAATTGGTCCATTCTTTAAAGCGTGTTCCTTTGCAAATTTGCATGCTTGTTTCACAGCTAGGGCATCCATACCATCCACCTGTTTCAAAGTAAAATGTATGACCACATATACTGAATAAAGAAACACATAATGACATAGAAATAGAATCACATATGTAACTTAGGATTGTGTACTTGTCCTATCAAGCCTTAATGTTCAATTACACATGGGATGGTCATGATAAATTTCTTTCTTCTGCATAGCATAAATGATAATAATTTGGAGCTGCAAATGAAAAAAATATACAATTGCACCAGTCATCTAATACATCTTAATCTCAAGAATTGAGTATACAATCACTGTATAACTAAGGACCAGCTAACATAAACTGTCAAAACCACTTGCAGCCACTCGACACAGCTCTAATTTATATAGGAAGTCGAGCTAACAGGAAGTATCAATTCAGGAAAAGATCTTCAAAACTCGCCCTGTAAAACGGAAGAGGATGAAAATATCTAAGAGACAGAAAATGACATAGAAAAGCATGTAAAGATAAAAACATATTTTGGAAATCAATGTAACAGTAAGTCATACAAATCAAACTTTATTCCCTCCAATGAAACAATACCAAAAGTAAACAAACAAATCCATATTACGTCAAGAAGTTAAAAACTGAAGAACTGGAGAAAGCTCCATTGCTTATATTAGAACCATTTATGAAGAAGAAAGACTAATACATCCAAGCCAAGTAACACCCACTACTTCACATTCTAAATTAGCACACAATCATAAACTTCCACAGCCAATATCTTTAAGCTAATATTCACATTCTCACACACACCAAACCTTGATTTCAGCAAGATGAAACAGCACAAGTACTCAATCACCTCAAGCAATCACATACACAAAATCAGTCCACAATAAATGCTATTCAATATCACCTTCAAACCAGGAACATAGTCTCCTCTCTTATAATAGGCTGGACTCTTTGCTGCCCTCCACTCAGCCGTCCCCATCCCATCTGCAACAACAATCCAAAACCAATCAAATGACATCATCTTCCCCAATTACATACGTATAGACAATGACATACATCAGCATTACAAAAACATTCATTAGAATCAATTCTTAACTACATAAACAAACATACATATACAACAATCCATAATCTATCAAATCACATTCTTTTCTAAATTGCACATACGAATCTTTTAGTGGCACTTACAGTGATTGTTCTCGCAAACTAAGATTGCAGGAAGATCCCAAAGAGCAGCCATATTCAAGGCCTCGAACAGCTGACCCTGATTCGCCGCTCCATCTCCATAAAGCGCAAACGACACATTATCCTCCTTACTATACTTCTGCGCAAAAGCTAGCCCACACCCTAATGGCACTTGAGCTCCCACAATCCCATGCCCTCCATAAAAACCATTCTCCTTCTTATAGAAATGCATCGAACCACCCTTTCCCTTTGAACACCCATCCTTACGCCCCATTAGCTCTGCAAATGTTTCCAATAAGGTTCCACCACGGCCAAGGTATAAGCAATGGTCGCGATACGCGGTGATGATGTTGTCCTTTTTGGTAATTGCAGCCTCCATGCCAACGGCGACGGCCTCTTGGCCGTCGTAGAGGTGACAAAAACCGCGTATCAGTTTGGCTTTGTAGAGTGAGTCGGCGGCGATTTCCATTCGCCGCATTCGCGACATCTCAGTGAAGAAGGTCATTAGTTCGGAGGACGAGGTTGTGACGGAGCGGGACGGCGGGTCGATTTTGTGGCCGGTGAAGGGGACGCTGGTCTCGATGGTGATGGAGGAATCGGAAGAGGTGGAGAAGAGGCGAATGGTGGGGGTGATTGTGGTGAGGGGTTTCAGGAGATTGGAGCTCCGGCGAGTCAAAGCCATCTCCGTCGCTGGATTGCTTGACCGGTGAGACCTGTGTAAACGGAAAGGTTTTGGTGAGATAGGGGAGGCACCGACGAAAACTATCGGAGAAAGGAGTGAGTAGTTGAATAGAAAATTAAATAATAATATTCTAATATTTAATTAAAAACAAAAAATATCACTTTTTTTAGTACAAAAAATATCACTGTGAGATTGATTCTTTTTAGATGATCAAACATGAGATTAACTCAACTCGAATAATAACTCAAACTGTAATAAAAATAAATTATAAATTCAGACATTTTAATTTTAAATCTTTCAGATTCTTTAGACTTAAAGAAGAATTTTTCAGCGTGAATTGTGGGTAAAAATAAATGAGATTAGCTTCAGCTTAGTGGTGCAACCGAACAGGTCACTAAGGGTCCGTTTAGAAGTATGAATTGAAAAATAAGAGAATCATATTTTTTATCTTAATTTTTTAAAATTATTAATTTATAACCTCAAATATTAAATTTTTGCATTATTATCAGTGTTATAAAATAATTACAATTTGGATGCTTGGAATGAATTTGATAGAATATTAAATTTATATTCATTCCCATTCATCTCTAGCCCATCTTCAGTTGCATTGGTTTGGATATAATGACATATCATGCCTTACCTGGTGTTTGATAAGTAATTTTTTATTTTTGTAACCCCATGGATATGAGTAATGTCAAAAATATTATTTAAATTATTTTAACCATTCTATCCTTTTACACCCTTTTCTCTCTTTTCTGAATCCAAAATTAGGCGGTCTTCTTCAACTTACTCTCTTTGTTTTCAGACCTTTTTTTTTGCTCTCTTCAATTCAATTCACGGGTGAGCCAAAAGCAACTCCTTTATCTACTACCTTTCTCTTGGCTCTGTCTCACTCCCCTTTATTTCTCTCTCTTGCATGACTATTGAAGAACAAACAAAGGAAAAAACAAATTGCACTTAGTTGTTGCTTTT
Source organism: Ilex asprella (assembly GCA_023539305.1). Classification (NCBI taxonomy): domain Eukaryota; kingdom Viridiplantae; phylum Streptophyta; class Magnoliopsida; order Aquifoliales; family Aquifoliaceae; genus Ilex; species Ilex asprella. The sequence goes on along the minus strand of CM042193.1, from coordinate 13,724,411 downwards.
TTTTTTTTGTAAATTAGGGATGAATTCAAAAACAAATTGCACTGATTTTTTTTACCACCAACGTCCAACCCCACCCCGCTTTCGTAATAGTACTCCAGTCAAACAAAGAGTGAGAGATCCAAATGCTTACCTCCCATCATCTTCTTTGTCGCCTTCACAGAGCTCTCAACCTAGATGTCAAAGAAATAAAGTGGAACATTACACGAGAAAACAAGAAGAGTAAATATGTCATTACTCATAGAAAACCTGTTAGTTGGGATTGAATCCTAGGGTGGGGGTGGATTAATTTTAAGCCATCTATGAAGGTTAAATTCTATTGTAACAGCGAGGTTAATGTTTGACATCAGATTCATATCATGACTCAATTTTGGCATCCCAAATAAAGAATATGTGAGACTCATTGCATTATTAACGTATCTTTATAGGAGTTAACCCACCTTATCCCACTACCCCAAACATACAATGTTAACGCAACAATCACATTATAATTGTTTTAGGATATTTAATAGGATAAATTGCACTCGCACCCCTAACATTTGAATAAATAACACGGAGACCCCTCAACATTTCTAAAATTACATGGCAATCCCCTGAGATTTAAAAATCATGACACGAGCACCCCTTCCGTCTTCCCGCCATTAGTTTGACTAACAGAAAATAGCTATATCAAGGAATAAAAATTATCTAATTCCACAATTACCCCTCTATATCTAACATTTTTTAAGATAATCTTGTCCACTAATTATCATAATTTATCATTTTACCAAAATTAATTATGCAATTACAAAAATTAATCAAATATTAGCATTAAACTATTACATTTTGATTAAATTTAATAAAAAATTACCATAAATTAGGATAATTAATTCCATTGATAGTGGTAGGTTTGGAGTGACGATGGCAATGGTAGTTGGGGTTGAGAAGGTTGAGTTTAGAGTGGTGGTAGTGTTGACGATGACAATTCGGGCATGTTTGATATGTTTTTTATGATGAGTTTGAATTGACTTGTTCAAACTCGGGTTTGACTCAAATATGAGATTCAACATTCAATGTTATCCATACCCATGTTTAGTATGCACAGGAATATATGATTATTATAGTAATATATTGTATATAAATGACTATTTTGCCCCTTCACTAATTTAATTCAAACATGGGTATGAATATATAAATGTCATTTAAATGTGAAACCCCCAAACCCATATATGAAACTCACCCTCCCCATGGGTTTCATGACCGTGCTAGATTTCAAATCCTAAGTTTAATATTTAGTTATCAAAAATGGGTTTAAAGGGGTTTAGTCTTCAACTCATATTTTCAAACTCCCATACCAAACAACCCCTTGGGGTTAGGTGCAATGGAATTTGTTGCAAGGAGGGGACTAGGGGGTTTGAGAGAAAGAGAGAATAAAGGTAGACAAAGAAATAAAATGGGGATGAGAGTTATGGGTTTGGAATGGTGGTGGTAGCTGGGGTTAGGTCGATGAGGTTTATTATAAGAAGAGGGCAGGGAGCTGGGGGATCTAAGAAAGAGAGAAAAATAAAAGAGGTGTTGGGAATGAAGGGGTTGGAGTGGTGGTAGTTGGGTTGGGTCGATGGAGTTTGTTGCAGGGAGAGGTCTAGGTGGATCTGAGAGGGAGAGAGAAGAGAGAGAAAGAGAAAGGGTTGGGAGTGATGGTTTTGGAGTGGTGGTGGTGGCAGCTAGGTTGGGTCGATGGGAGTGATGAGTTTAGAGTGGTGATGGTGGTGGGAGCTGGGTTGGGTTGATGGGGTTTGTTGCAATGAGGGGGCGGGAACATAAGTTATGAGTTTGTAGTGGTGGTGGCAGCTGAGTTGGGAGAGTTGGTTGTGATGAGATTTGTTGCAAGTTGGTAGAGAGAAAGGAGGAGGAGGAGGAGGAGTAATGGTGACGATCGATGGTGTGAGCGATGAGTAAGACGTCAGTAAGTGGTGTAAGAGTTGTAATGAAGTTTGTTGTAGGTTAATTTAATTTTAATAATTTAATTTTATTTATTACTTATTATTTTATTTAAAATTAAATTAAAGAGTTTAAATAATCTTTTATCATTTATGTTAATGCCGATCACTTATTGATGTCGACAAGGGATCTCCGTGTAATTTTAGAAAGGTCAAGGCATCTCCATGTCATTTAGTCAAATATCAGAGGTGTGAGTGTAATTTATCTTATTTAATATTAGTGAAAAAAAATTATCGTGCAAATTAAAAATTTTAATACCTTTCAAGAAGGAAAATGTGTTTCGCCCATAGCATTTAAATATAAAATAATACAATTAGTAAAATAAACAAAAAATATATCACAATATTTCTGTGAGGTTAATAGTGCTCTGATCAAATTTTAAATTGAATTTAGTAGTCCTAAATAAATGATGATACTAAACATAATAAATAACTTGACCAAAAAAAACATTATAAATAAAAGAATTAAAAAAAAAATTAGAATGTGAATGTGCCATATCATGAAGACTGTAAAATTTAATTTCAAAATTTAGTCTCATATTCTGTTTCTTATTGCAATATTATCTTCAACTCGTAACAACTCTTCTAAGTCTCTCCCGCCATGAGCTCCTCTCTCTCACACATTCCCACAGCCTATTCTCTCCAACGCTCCACACGCAAAGCTGTTCCATTTCTTCAACCCCTAGGGTTTTGCTGCCTCAAAAATCTCGGTGCATCGACTTCAAAAAATTCTCAATTGCGAACACTCTACAAGTTTCCGAGGTCGGTGTTCCCTGTAGAGACTCAACTCTCTGACGAAGATGATGAAGACGACGACGACGACGACGACGACGATGAAGCCGCTGATGAATACGTCGTCGGCTCTGGTGAAATTTCCGATGGAGTTGAAGATATTGAGGATGAAGTTGAAAGTTCAGCGGTGGATGTTTTGGAGACTAAGTCGAAGTTTGAGGAATTCAAATGGCAGAGAGTTCAGAGGATCTGCAATGAGGTCAGAGAGTTCGGTGAAGACATTATCGATGTCGAGGAACTCGCTTCTATTTATACTTTTCGCATCGATAAATTCCAGGTTATACTTCAGTTTTTCGTTTTCACCTAAAAGTTACAATTTTTTTTTTGTTTTGAAAATATAAGAATTCATTGATTTGTATTTCCCTTTTTTTTTTAATTGTTCTTAGAGGTTGGCGATTCAAGCTTTTCTGAGAGGTTCTTCAGTTGTGGTTTCTGCGCCGACAAGTAGTGGAAAAACATTGATTGCCGAAGCTGCGGCAGTGGCTACGGTAGCTAGAGGAAAGAGAATATTCTACACCACTCCTCTTAAGGCTTTATCTAATCAGAAATTTCGTGAGTTCCGGTATGCTATTTAATTAATGTTTAATATATTGTGTTTTTGGATGTAACCATTGAATCTTTTGTTGTTTATGTTGGGGTTCTTCTGGTGTTTTAGTGAGACATTCGGTGATAGCAATGTCAACGTTGGTCTTCTGACTGGAGATTCTGCAGTCAATAGAGATGCTCAGGTTCTAATTATGACCACAGAAATTCTTCGCAATATGTTATACCAAAGGTACATTAGTTTTTTTTACAATTTACCTTCGAGTAACACACCATGTGCTACTTGCGGATGACATGTTTCAATTGGAAAAAAAAATTGTTTTGGGAAATCTGAATTAGGATCAAGAAACCTCCTTTGGGTGTAAATATGTAATCATGTACTTTACGACTATAACTTAGACTTTCTGATTTGGATGGAGTTAAAAACTTTGTTGCCATTAATGTCTTTTCATCTCATCCTATGTTTACTCATACATTTAGTTTGGAATTATTAGTTACATTATATTATAGTACTAGTGCTTTAGACAGGATTTTCTTTCCATTTTCCAGATGCAATTGCTACACCTTCTATGGTTGTATTTATTATTGGTTTAATGGATGTGTTGCAAATCTTTCTCTCTTTTCTACATGCAGTGTTGGAATGGTTTCGTCTGGAAGTGGACTTTTCCATGTTGATGTGATTGTTTTGGATGAAGTACATTATTTAAGTGACACATCTCGGGGTACAGTTTGGGAAGAGATAGTGCGTAGTATCCATTCTTCTCGTTATCGTTCTATGTACAGAAGTTCTTCCGTGCTTTTTTTAATAGAAAATAGTCTGACTGCTGTGCGAATCTTTACTTTTCCCCTTGTTTAGGTTATATATTGTCCAAAAGAAGTTCAGCTTATATGTCTGTCAGCTACAGTTGCAAATCCAGATGAGTTAGCTGGTTGGATTGGTCAGGTAATATAGTCATGTCAGATGATTTTTGCACATCATGCTTTCAAAATATCTTGAACATTGTGCATACTTTATAATAATCGTGTTCTTTACACTTGCCCTATTTGGTTCTCATTTCCGCTACAAACTCCTCTTTCGCTGTTCAGGGAATTTATTTAGCAACTATTCACATATCAGGTCATCATAATAACATCATGTCTACAAGAAAATCAAAGATGGCTCGATGTAATGAGTCAAGGGCCTACTTATGCCAATAGTCATGGTTATTTTGGGAGGTTACTTCTAAGGGGAAATAAGAGACCTGAAAATTCTTAACCCTGCATAAGTATGAGTATAAATTGCTATTCTCTTATACACTGATGAGTCGTCTTGTATGATTGAGATAGAATCCACCAGAGGAGTATTTATTGGACTTATGAGCTGTTGTTTTCTTTTCGCTTTTTTGTTACATCAAGATTCATGGTAAAACGGAGTTGGTTACATCATCCAAGCGTCCAGTTCCATTGAATTGGCACTTCTCTACAAAGACAGCTATGTTACCTCTTCTTGATGAGAAAGGAACAAGCATCAATAGGTAATTTCTATTGCATCCTGTGAGAGTTTATTTATAGATTATAAACCGTAGAATGTAATGCATTTAGTGCCTCGGTTTTGTCCATAACCCTGAATTTTACAGCAGTGATCTTTGGAACACTGGTAGATATTGATGTACTAATATACTTTTGTCTGGTACTGTTTTTCTTTCGTTTTTAACCCTTTTTGCAAGAAAGTTGTGATGCTGTCATGAAAGAAAGACATGGGTGGTGTTGTACGAATATTTCAGTCAGATTTTTTTTTGTATCTCATTGCTTTTAAATATATCTTTCTGGAAAACCCTCTCAAGAGTAATCAGGCATTTTAGCTACCTTCCATTTGTTTTGTGTGTGATATGGAGGATCAATGTCTAAATTTAGTAGTGCTTACAGATTGTTTTGCCACTTCTCTCTATTTTGTCCTTTTCTTTTCTTAATTTATATTTTTCAGTGATTCTTCTGTCTGTCTATCTCATTATCTCTCTCAATTTTGCCCCTTGCTCTCTTTTGTTCCCCTAGAATATATGGTGAACATTTTGCAGCATGAAGTACTAACAACGTTTAATTTTTGTTTCTGACTGGAACAGAAAGTTGTTGCTGAACTATATGCAATCTGATTCGTCAGGAGTTAATTCATACAAGGTTGAGGGATCTAAAAGAAGAACTTCGAGGAAACATGAAAGGAACATATCTCCTATTTCAAAGAATGAAATAAACACCATTCGCCGTTCTCAAGTAGGGACTTAAACTTTGTGTATGACTTGTTGACGGTGGTTGGGTATTATTTCTTTTTGGTTCAGCAGTTAAGGATGAGTGTTCTGCCACCATTATCCTATAGCTCTTCAGAAGAATGGAAAACTAACCGGATAACCTGCAATACTCTTTTATATTTCAGGTTCCTCAAGTTGTAGACACTTTGTGGCACCTTGAGGCGAGGGATATGCTTCCAGCTGTGTGGTTTATCTTTAGCAGGAAAGGATGTGATGCGGCTGTTCAGTATCTTGAAGATTTCAGGCTCCTCGATGAGTGTGAGGTGAGTGAAGTTGAACTGGCCTTGAAGAGATTTCGTATTCAGTACCTCGATGCATTGAGGGAGTCTTCTGTTAAAGGCCTTCTCCGAGGGGTTGCTGCACATCATGCCGGTTGTCTTCCTCTTTGGAAATCATTCATAGAAGAGCTGTTTCAACGAGGACTTGTTAAGGTTGTTTTTGCTACTGAGACACTTGCTGCCGGGATGAACATGCCTGCTAGGACAGCTGTTATTTCGTCTCTCAGCAAAAGGGGTGAAAGTGGCCGTATTCAATTAATCTCAAATGAACTGCTTCAGATGGCAGGGCGTGCTGGACGTCGGGGCGTTGATAAAAAGGGTCATGTAGTTCTCATTCAGACTCCATATGAAGGGCCTGAAGAGTGCTGCAAGCTTTTCTTTTCCGGACTTGAACCTCTTGTTTCACAATTTACTGCCTCATATGGAATGGTGCTAAATCTTCTTGCGGTATGTATGTCAACCTATCATTAGTTTTATCTAAGTATGTTGATGGTGAAGGACTGCATCTGTCTTTACTCTGCAGGGTGCAAAAGTTACTTGTAGATCGGGTCAAACAGATGACATAAAAGTTTCTCAAGCAGGACGAACTTTGGAAGAAGCAAGGAAGTTAGTTGAGCAGAGTTTTGGTAATTATGTTGGGAGCAATGTTATGCTCGCTGCGAAAGAGGAGCTTTCTAACATACAAAAGGAGATTGAAATGCTGACTTCAGAAATTAGTGATGAAGCTATTGACAGAAAAAGCCAGCAACTGTTAACGAAAATGGCATATGAGGAAATTGCTGATTTGCAAGAAGAATTGAGGGTAACTGAACTTCCACTGCTCATTTCCATTTAGTTGCTTGTCTTGGCTCCAAGAAACTTCAAGTAGGTATGCGAAACACTGGCTGTAACACTCATACCATTTTAGTATCCTACTACGCTACGTATGGCCAATGAAGCACGGACACTCCGTGTCGGACATCGACACTCTTCGGATACTCTCGGACATATGTCCGATACACTTTTATCCGTGTCCATAATTAAATGATAAATTTTTAATTTCGGACACATGTTGGCCATTTCTTTGGTGACGTGTCTGACACTTCTTTAGAACGTGTGTATTACTAAACAATAGACATTTGTTAAAATGTGATTAACAAAGTTTAAAATTTGAGAACATATAATTATTAATACTAAACATATTAAAGTTGTATTCCAAATATAATAATAAAAACAAAAGATGCATAAAAGTTTTAAAAAAGGGGAATTGAGAAAATGAAAGCAATTATTTAAATTATATATTAGGTACACATTGTCTACAAAAAAAGTTGATGATTTTCGACTATAATGAGGATATTTTAGTCTAAAAATTCACATAGATGACTAGACATTAGATTTTCTTATCATAAAATACTGATTTTTTTTATGAATTGTATATCATTATTACTATATTTGCAATAAATTATATATTGTTATAAATAAAATATAACTTTGTTGTAGCGTGTCCCCAACATGTCCGTGCCCTACTTTTTTGAGAAATGTAGTATCGGCATGTCCGTATCCGTGTCCGTATCGTGTCGTATCCGTGTCCATGTCCATGCTTCTTAGTGTATGGCCTTTTAGGCGTTCACTCATAGAACACGATAAAACCTCTCTCACTATTCCTTCTTTAGCAAGTTTGAGCAAGCAATAATCAATCTGATTCTCATCCTGAAACGATTCTTGGATTGTAAGTCGTTGGCATGGATGGTGATGATACCAAGAGAACACAGAGCTTTACCAGCTCTCCTCCCAGTTCACACTTTTCAGTTTTTATACAACATCAGATAGAAACCTGAGAAAGCTGATTTGTTGTACAAAGCCCACCAATTTTGTGCAAACCCCTGCTCTCCCTCTCTCATCCCGGCTTGCTTTGGTTCCTTATCTCTCTTCCCATCATTCTAGGGTGCCATAGTGTACCGGCTCATCCTAAACATCATTCCTATGGTCTAATCCTCATCTTACTTTTTATTGGGCCTGAATTAAGCCAGAGGATTTGCAGAAGGTCTTATTGTGTTGCATAAGCATGTCTTTTTATTTGAAATTTCTGTCATGTTTGTATCTTGTTGTTCTTCTGATTACTTTTGCATTGTTGCTGGTGTCTGAATAACTACAATATAGTAATATTGATTGTTGCCGGAAACTCGAAGTACACATGTAATCATATAGCTTATTATGTACAGTCGTTTTTTGTTTTTCAGGCAGAAAAACGTCTGCGGACTGAACTACGAAAGAAGATGGAATTGGAGAGACTTTTTTCTTTAAAACCTCTGTTGAAGGAGTTTGAAGACCGTCACTTACCTTTCATGTGCTTGCAATATAAAGATACCGATGGAGTTCAACATTTAATTCCTGCTGTTTATCTGGGGGAGGTTAATTATCTGAATGGTTCAAAACTTAAGGACATGGTATGTGTTCTATATCTTCCTTCCTTTTGTATATACAAAAGATATTGTTTTCTAATTAGGTCAATAAGCACAACTTTTGTTTAGCAATTGAAAAGGTTCTTCAACTTTTAATTTGAGAGCCAAAAGGTGCTTTACTGATAAATGAGATTGGGGTAAGGTTGGGTACACTTGACTCTCCCTAGATCCCTGCCACACACAGTGGCATGAGCCTTGTGGGCGGGGCTGCCTGCTTTATTGATATGTAAGGCTGTATGCACTAGAGGATTTTGCTCATTATAATATGGAATCGAAGAAGACATGCAAAAGGAAGGGAACAAGGAGTTGGGCTGCTATTTGTTTTGATTAATGCGAAGGACATGCATTATTAGGATGCCCAGTGGAGGTTGATTTTAATGGCTAGATATCGAGAAACACTTTGTGGCGTATAGATTGGTTGACTCATATGTGTATGTGAGGCAGTGTGGTTCTCTATACATAAAGTGGATTTGCATGAAATTTACTTTTTTGGAAAGCTTCCATGATTAGTTGACAAGCAGAGAGCAGAGGTGCTTACCATTTCCTACTGTCTCCATTAGTATCTGATTGTGTGGAAAGTTGCAACACAATCTTAAATAGTGTCCTATTCCTAAGGTTTGTCTTTTGAAGTAAGCTACGTTTACTCTCCCCTCCGGGTGTGGGGACTTCTCTTCTACCACAACTTCACCAGCAGACAATGGTGCCAACTATGGGTTACGATATTAAGAAGTATTAAATTCATTGAGAGCCCCATCTCTTGGCACCCACTATTTTCATGAATTGATAAAGGTTTGACGGCAGAATGAAACCGCTTGTAAATAATCCCCCATGAATCTCTATAAATCTGACATAAATAGGGGAGGTTAATGGTGGTTCTGGATCTGTTTGATTTCATTATAACAGGCAAGCAGCAAATCACCATTTTGGACTTCATTGTTACCAGTTTGTGGTAAGTGGAAGCAAGTATAGTCCTCCATAGGGGCGCACTACCATGACCGACCTGCAGTGCCTGGCCACACTGCCAGGCCGACATAACTGCACCCGGCTGGGCAAGTATTGCACAAGAACGGGATGGCACGACCTTTGTTCTGCACTTAGCTAGGCTGCCTTGACAACGTGCTGCACACAGCCATGCTACCATGATGATGTGCTGTCCAAGGCCATGCAGCAAGTTGGAACCTAACAAAGCTGGCTTGCCACCTGCTTTAATCACGTGGGCCGACAATGCCACTGCTCTACGACATGCCACGATCACCACTCGGTTGAGTGGCTATCATGAGGCATGTAGTGTCGATAGGCACGGCCGACTGGTGTGCTGGGCACGCTTGCCCCTGGGGAACCGCTGCTGCAGCCCACAAGGCACTAGACCCCAACCCCCAAAATGCTCCTCATGAAGCGATGATAGGTGCCCATGCTGACTTATTGGCTCTATCTGCAGGATTTGATGGTTACCTGGATCTAGCTTCCATGCTTCCGCCTCTTAGTGCAATTGCTTTTATTTTTCTGTGCAAAACATGTAGGGGTTCACAGTTTCCATTATGATTGTATTTCAACAATTGCTAACAGGCATTGGAATATGCTGATAAGGTGACGATAGCTTTATATTGAAGGATGTGACTTATGGTATTTCAGGTTTTCTAGTTTTGCAGAGCTTACGTAGTTTTTTAAAGGTGAATTATTTTTCTAAGATTTTGCCTTGGCCCTTGGACCTAATAAAGCAAATGTTTTGTGACACTTCACCAAGCAATGCCTAGATAATTTAGGTGAGATTTTGTTCAGCTGTTAGGGAGACTACCACGCACCAAAATTCTGACCCCTTTGATATTTATAATCGGGGTTTCTTTAAGATTGATTGTTTCTCGCATTTTATGATAGCAGAAGTCATATTTTGATGGCAAGCTACAGAATTGTAGCTGTATTGTAGTTATTGCTGTTCACTGTAAGCCTCTTCTAGGACTCTTGTCATTTTCATGTTAAAAAATCCTGACTCATATGTCATAGAATGTTAAAACTTACATGTGATTTGTGTGGCATTGTGTCAACAAAATTAATCTAAAACTAGTTTATAGGGGTATTACCGCCAAAGAACCCTGTTGTATGTTCATATCTTTCGCCACACGAAAGGTGTGACGTAAGCCAGTAACTTGTCACTATTGTATTCTTCTCTGGACACATTTTAAAAGTTCTTAAAGGAGTGTTGATCTCTTTCTTAACTCATATCTTATTGCCTTGATGTTTTACTGGATTGCTGAAATTGACATTCAGGAAAGTAATACAAATTCTCAAAAAGGATGTCCTCTGCATGTAGACCAAGAAAACAGGAAGTTGCTGATATACTTATTAGAAGTGTGAGATTGTTAAAGATGCACTTAGGTGCCAAAAGGTGCAAGCGCAGCCTAGGGATTTTACTTTCAGTGAGAAGAGTCATGTGCAAGGTATATGGCATGTCTATATGACACCCAGGAGAGCTCTTTGCAGTGTGCAATCTTCCTCACATATTTCAACGCTCACCTCAAATTCCCTCATGTATTCTTAGTTCTTACTGTAAAGGCTACTATGACTTGGAAAGGTGTTTGTTTTTATTCTTTTTTATTGATGAAAATCTTCCTACAGTATGAGGGCTTGCATTTAACTCTCTGTTCTTCAGAAATTAGAGAAATGGGAAAAGTGATCAATTGGCATTTTTGTGTCTCTAACTTCCCTGCTTTGGAATTGCTTTCTATTTGCTGTTCGATGAGTTATATAAAGGATCTTGGGACTTGCTGCACAATTGGGCCTCAGTTTTTATTTATTAGTGCCTTTATGCATACATTCTGTTTCAATATTTTCCTTGCACTTAAATCTTCTTGATTGAGAGAACTGTTTGAACGTGTTCAAGCGTTTTCCTTCTTGCAGGTTCATGCCAATGATTCTTTTGCTTTAAATGTGGAAGGAGAAATTTGTAACATTGGTGAAATGCAGCATGATGTCAAACCCTCTTATTACGTGTCTCTTGGTTCAGATAACTCATGGTATCTTTTCACAGAGAAGTGGATAAAAACTGTTTATAGAACAGGCTTTCCTAATGTTGCCCTAGCTCAAGGTGATGCTTTGCCACGAGAAATTATGACAATGCTACTTGACAAGGAGGGAATGCAGTGGCAGAAGCTCGCAGAATCTGAACACGGGGGCCTATGGTGCAAGGAAGGATCTCTGGAGACATGGTCTTGGAGTTTAAATGTTCCTGTTTTGAGTAGCCTTTCCGAAAACGACGAGGTAAACTGATGGTTGTTATTACATTACTGTCTCTTTCTATGTAAGAGCATGACATTCGTCTTATCAACATTTACCCAAAGAAATGTTTAACTTTGATAGTAACTAGCCAATGCCCAACATGTGGATTTTGCTGCTAGTCTTCGTTAATAGTATCCATTTTTTCCTGCTCCAGAATTGCAGAGATGATGTGATTCTGAAGCCTGATAGTTGAAATGACGCTCTTTGAATTGTAATGATGAGAGAAATTGTAATAAGAATCATTATTAGTGTTTGTTCATGTTAAATTTTTGTTGCAATCTCATTTGGCTGAGTTTGATGGTTGACTTACCTCTTTTTTGTCAGGTTTTACAATTCTCACAAGCATACCATGAAGTAGTAGAACATTACAAGGACCAAAGGAATAAAGTTTCCCGGTTGAAGAAAAAGATAGTACGTACAGGAGCCTTTAAAGAATATAAGAAGATCATAGATATGGCTAAGTTTACAGAGGAAAAGATTCGACGCCTGAAAACTAGAGCAGACCGTCTGACTAGTCGACTAGAGAAAATTGAACCATCTGGTTGGAAGGAGTTTCTGCAGGTAGTATGGGCATGATAATTTATTTATTTGCTAAGGTTTCTCAAAATTTGGCACATGAGATTATAATTTTGATTTACCGGAGAATGTGACATTTTACTCTTTGGGGAGATCTCATGCAAAATATACCACAATAAGACACAGTAGGAAATTGTGCTATATGTTTCTCTCGCTATTCTTTACCGAGAATGTTCTATGCTGTTCTTTTTTGATTGGTATAAAATGTTCTTCTCTGTAACTATACTCATTATCAGATTTTATATGGTCCAATACAGTTATATGCATTTAATGTGGCTAAAAGAAACTTATGGCCCTCAGATATTGGCTCAGAAACACCTTTTCAGCTTAGCACATTCATTTATGGTTCATACAAGTATCGCTTGAAATGATATAAGTCAGAGTCATAATTATATTGACTCTAATATGCCCCTGCTTGTGTGAAGTGATGTTGTGGGTTTGACTCAAAGGGCACTCACTTTGTAGTTTGTAGAGATAATGTCGAAGTTTAGGTTTGTACCCAGCCCACCGGAGCAAGGATCCCAATTAATGGGGACTAAACTGGGTGAGTACTCAGATTTCAACACTGTTTGGACACTGATCAGGATTTAGAAGTGCTACCATAAACAGGCATAGTTGTGGGGACTCTTAATTCCAGAAGCAAAACATTATAACTTCACTTACTTGAGCAGGACAGAAAACATCGTTACCATGATGTGAAAAAACAACTATTTCCAGAAAATATGTACAGAAGAGGCCGTGTTTGTTTGTTCTTTTTTTTGGTGAGCTTAAATTATTTTTTTTTTGTTTTGGTCACTGTACAAGTTTTGCTAATTAACTTGTGTTGTTGATGAATCATTGTCAGGTCAGCAATGTCATACATGAAACTAGGGCATTGGATATCAATACACATATGATATTTCCCCTTGGTGAAACTGCAGCTGCTATTCGAGGAGAAAATGAACTGTGGCTTGCAATGGTTCTTCGGAATAAAATTTTGCTGGATCTAAAACCTGCGCAGCTTGCTTCTGTCTGTGGAAGTCTAGTTTCAGAAGGGATCAAAGTTCGACCTTGGAAAAACAACAGGTATCATCTTTATTTTTATTGTGGCATATTATGAGTCCATCGGTTTTCGATGGGTAAGCTGAGACCACTCTTCATCGCTGTTGTGTAGTTGTACCAACAACTACAGGCACAGCTCCTAATTATATATTCTTATCGAATATCGCTTGTTGATTGTAATCTAATGGTGGTCATTATCAAATTTCACTCGAGAGTCAAAATTCAAAGCACATTATGCAGTTTTTGGCATTCTGGGGAATAGAAGCACCCCATGGAAATCGATCCAGTCAATTCAGATGTTTAGTTTTGGAATTATATCATTGTGTATTTAATTACATATGGTTACATGGGACCAAGCATACTTTTGGTCTTCCCAAAAGCTTTTAATGAATTCTGAAATAAAAGTGGTGGTCTTTACACAAGTTGTATATACTATCCTCAGCGTGGAGTACATATACTCTGGCCGGGTATGCTGCTGTGCCTAAACTGAGAATAACTGTGGCATGTCCTGCTGTTGATAGTGTGCCAAAATCTGAATCTGTTGATGTATCTCAACTTTTGCTGAAAGTTATGGCATTGTAGTCAACAGCTAACTAGTCTCTATAGTAGTGCAACTTGAGTCAGCAATGCTTGGATTAAGTCATAGACTTGAGTTTTAGTTTGAATACTGGTCGTCCAGACTCAAAAATTTTCCCAGACCTTTTGATTCCAGTTTATTTTCTGCAGCTACATATATGAACCTTCCACCACTGTTACAGAAGTCATCAACTTTTTGGATGACCAAAGAAGCTCCCTTTTACAACTTCAAGAAAAGCACGGCGTAAAGGTGAGTCCTTTGGGGGTTATAAGACCATATGTTTTGACAGTATTTGGGTTTGCTTGATATCCAACTCTAAAACAACTATGTTCACTGCTTACAGATACCTTGCTGTTTGGATAACCAATTTTCTGGTATGGTTGAAGCCTGGGCTTCTGGCCTTACTTGGAGGGAAATCATGATGGACTGTGCTATGGACGAAGGAGATCTGGCTCGCCTCTTACGGCGAACGATTGATTTATTAGCTCAGGTAGGTGTGTAGTTACGTAACTATAGCCCATCTCTGTTTGGATTCTTAAGCGTTTGCTGTATTTGTTTTATCTAATACATCATATATCTGAATATGTCAACGAAGAAGTTACTCGAAACTTGTCCCCTTGATTTCAGATTCCTAAGTTGCCTGATATTGACCCACTGTTGCAAAGCAACGCGAGGACTGCATCCAGCATCATGGACCGTCCACCAATTAGTGAACTGGCAGGATGAAAATTTATTGGACAAAGGTAACTGCAATTTTTTGTGGTTAAATCTTATTAGCCGATAGTTTTCTGGGGTCTTGTAATGCTGTAGGCCTCTTTGTCTTCTGTTGTGTCCTACTAGAATCTACTTCGCAAAGCCATGTCATATGCTTTTTGTTTGCAATTGCTTTAATGACAACATTGACATTTACAAAAATAATGGGACATCTTTCATCATGCATGGTTCAAATGGAGAAGTGTCTTTGTGGTGTTGCAATTATTAGTTAGAAACAATGAAATGAGAGGAATACAACGTAAAAAAAAATAGGAAAGGTATGATATTAGCTTCTCTAATGATACACATTTTATTTATGTGCTTACTCTTTCTATGTATAGGCTGGATGAGGTTGGGCATACGTGAACTTCGATAGCATGTCTATTGACTCAGCTGGTATAATATATTTCATACGTGTGCCATGAGAGCCATGACGATGAATCTGTCTAAGGACGTGCTGGGATAGTGAACAATTAATCCTTCCATTGCAGAAGAAGGCATTGCAGATACACAGCTACTGCTAAACCCTGATTGGGTATATGGTAACACCCTGGTTCCTATAACTTGTCTTGGTGTAGTCGTTATTGTGATGAAGAAAATATGTATGATGATCAATAAGTACTGCAAAAGTCTAAAATGATTAAATGAGCTAATTTTTGTCATTTTGCTGCATTTAATCTAATTATTTCATTCTCTGTTTCTAAATTCTAAATCTGCCCACACCAACCAAATGAAAAAAAGAGAATAAACTTTTGAAGAAGTAAAATCACCCAAATCTTTGCTCATGATGGGTTCCTGATTTTCTGAGGAAGCATGAGTCAGTGATTTGTATTTGATCCACCCTTTCTTTTTCCCCGAAAGCAAAAATTAATGATGGAAGCATATAGTTCTTAAAAACAGTGGAATTCATTGTACGGCAATTCATCCCCTAATATTTGAGGCTGATGTTTGTTTTTTTCTGGATAGAGCTGCTGCAAATATACATTTGGGGAGACTTCATATAACAGCCAGACAATGATGTTTGAATTCATTGGGGCACTACGCCCAGCCCTAAGGTACAGTAGCTTATGACATGGAGAAGTATCAAGCGCTAACTTAGCTGTTGGAAATGCTCATTATGTGGTCATATGGAAGACTTATTATAGAAACTACGTGTTGTCCAAGTTATTCAATTGATTACCCTGAATTTGGGAAATTGTGTTTCATCCATTGTATACACAAGCCGACCAGTTTTCTTTCCGTTGCCTGGTAGTCAAGAATGATACTTCTGGCTTCCAAATCATTTGACAGAAGGGGTTGATATTTGAAGGGGCTACACACACACAAAAACATGCCTCATTGGTTGGTTTTGGCCGAGTATTAGTATGGAATGCTTTGTCCTTTGCTACACAGGCATGCCTCATTGGTTGGTTTTGGCTGAGTATTAGTATGGAATGCTTTTGTCCTTTGCATGAGATACAACACGGTTTCTCATCGATGACTGTTACAAACTTAACGTGTCATCTTTCTTGGCTAGTTGATCTTTTGCAGGACTCTGACCACCTGCAATTAGCGATAAAGGAACCATTTGTGATTTTCAAATTTTTTTCTCATTGCGCGGCTAATGGCAGCTTTTATATCGAGCAGTAATCCTTCAATTTCATGGCGGTTCCTTTCAGAGACTAAGGAGGAGCCATCTGGCTCTTAGACGGCCCAAGATCTTCCCCAACACCTTGAGAGGGCCATCTAGTTTTCTGATGAACCCGTCCCGGTCGGAAAAATAGGATAGAGATTGGGGGTTTCCATCCAACTATATGGGTCTAGGTAGAACCAAGTTGATGCAACCAACTCTCCAGCTCGGTAGAGAGTATACTTTCCACCAATAAAAACCCTCGATTCTGAGAAAAAAAAAGCATTAACCTTAAGGATCAAATTTTATTTTGAGACATTATTTTTCAATCGAAACGTTTAAAAAATATAACATAATAAATAAAAATTGAGAATTTATAGTCAAATTATTTCTATTTATTGATTAAAATCTTAAAATAATTTAAAAAAACTATAACAAAATATTCATTGAAACATGTCGTAACACCTGTTTTGATAATTTCAAAACAAAATTTTGATCATCGATTCACCTAGATTGCATTTCCATTGTAATGACAAAAAAAGGTAATACGGACAATTGAAAGTAACAAAAAGAGATGTTTCTTTTTTACCTCTTTAACAAAAAGAGATGTAACACGAAAGGATTACAAAGATATATAGGCGACATGGACTGAACAAAAGTCTGTTTACATCACAAATTACTTTTATGTTACACGATTGGCGCTCAAAATGCCGCCACCAGTATGCTACAATCTTCCTGACTCACATCCCTTCCATTCTTTATTGGATAGGTGAGGACCAAAAAAAGAGTAAAATGCATGAAATAATACTTCCACGAGAGTTGGTCTAATTACGGCACTGAGACTTCGCCATTTGCAGCGCCTTCTTATCAAATGTCTGCAATTCGAAACTAGCCGAGCATGAGAGGAATAAGTGAAGTTATCGAAAGACATAAGCTCTCGGACAAAACACGTTACATTGATTGGTCATTGTGTGTGCATGGATTCAAATAGAATTAGGATGCCAATGACAAAACTACCAGCTTCAAAAGTTGAAGAAGATATACCAAATCTACTTCCGGTGTCGCAGAGTTGCATTTCACGCATGAGACAGCAAGCTACGAAACCTTTGGACTCTAGCTGAATAACCATTTGAACAGTTTGCTAGGTCACGGCATGAAATATACTGATGCATGGTTCTCCTCTTTTTTCTCCGCATCAAGAAGTCTTCTGTATCCAAAACGTAAGAGACCTACCACATGCCAATTTGCTCACATTTTAGTTGAAAGAGTCGAGTTTCAGATATGCTTGCTTTTTTACATGCTAAGAGACATTGAATTTTTCAGATTACCTTGGACGAGTTGCAAGCAATTTTACATTCCAGACCATTAACAACTCTTAGTCCTCCCATAGCCTCGCATGTAGCAGAAATTTCATCTCCACATGCATACTTGCGTTTATTTCTGTTATACGAGCAGGAATCAATAAAACTAACTAGCGCAAAAATATAAATGGCGTTGTCCACTGTATACAAACCTCCTCAAGAAAATCCCGGGCTTCTCCTTTTTTTCAGGAACAACCGAGAGGAAGTCGTTATTCAGATAAGCTGCAAAATTTGGGTCCATCGAAACAGCAGTCACTTCAGGCTTATCATACCCATAGTCCATAAGTTGGATGGATAAATGAGTTGGTGCACATGACTGCAATGAAATCAAATACCGCTGTTTATGATCATATTAGGATTCCAACCCAAACAGAAAGATAAAAGCAAACGAATCAAACACCTACACATTCAATCCGATATATATTCTCATCATGGAGAATGACACGGGCATTTTCATGATAAACTACGTCAACAAACTTCTCAGGTTTCCTTGATTTTTCATATGCATATAGTTGGAGAAGTTTGTTGTCCATCTCATCAGCTGCAATTGTTTGAAGCTACAGAGAAACATGGAAATTAAACTTTAGGCCAGAACAGGGACAAAATGTAGATAAAAAAAGCCAGAAAGAAATTAAATATTTGCTCGTATACCTGTTTGACAAGTTTAAATATCAGCTTGTCTAACGTGAAGAGAACATATGATGCAGTCCCAATAATAGCTCGACAGTCGTCCTCAAACTTTGTGTTATCAGATGAACCATCCAGTAGACTGTAAAGTGCATTCATAAACCTGCATCATAAAGGGGGGAATAAAGGTAATTAACACTGATCACCTAAAAGTTGTTTGAAAATGAAACTCACAAAGATAAACCACCTCGCATACGAATCGTTTGGCTTTGTATCATTTGAAGCCCTCCATTTCATTTCAGCAGATGAGGAATGAAATTTTGCGTCTTTTATTCTATCATACAGTATCTGTTAAATTTTGTGAGATAGAGAGCAATCAATGATAGAGAAAATACATGAGATCACACTGATCTAAAATGTACTCCAGAACAAAACAAGACTTACCTGATGAAGCCTAAAAAGCACATAGAAGGAATCATTTCCATAGAAAATCCGAGAGTCCTTTTTTGTGTCATGTAATGCTGGAGGAACATGCTTTGTAAGAGGCTTCACTGTATGTAAAAAACGCTCTGAAAATGGCAATAATATTCCATCTCCATCAACATCATGGGCATCAGCCGTCCCTTCAGCCTCACCTTCACTCTCAGCTTTGTTATCATTCTCATCATGGTCTCCGTCTTCTTCCTGCTCCTCTCTGGAGCAATCTTCTCCATCAGCAGACTCACTACCTGAACCATTACCATTTTCTGAAGCATTCTCACTGTCCTCTGATGACCTCTGCGCACTTTCCTCACCTTCGTCATCAGCATCAGCATCAGCATCATTTTCTCTTCCCGCCTCTCCACAACAACGTTCTTGTCCATCTGTGGTTTGATATTGCCCACTCACGGAACCATCCTTCGTTTTATTTGTAGCCTCTGCTCCAGCATCTGCATATGCTGCAAAATTATCCTCAAAATCTCCATTTGGAGATAATTCACCCTCTTCTCTTTCAATAATTTTAAAGTGCTCGACAGATTCTTTGTGATATTTCTGAACTCCGATACTCTTTGCCATTGCCCCATTTGAAGATAAAATTTGTATCATAGAATCACCACCCTGCAGCACTGAATATGATTAGACTACCTTACGGCGATATATAATGATAAGCAATTCAACATAGGATCAAAACTGTAACATGCACTCAGTTACATGTGTATCACATGGCTGGCAGTTTAGGAGTTGATTGAAAGCAAGGCACTGCATACATACTGTTTCCATCCAAATTCCTAATGGTTGTAACTTACTGGATCACATTGATGTAACACTGATAGTTCATGGGCCAACTTGTAGCAATTAGAACATTAGGAACCAAAGTGCAACTGATGCTAAACACCATGCCCACCCCACCCCAACAAAAAAAAAAAAAAAAAAAGCTTACAAGGCGTATAAAAGATACATAATGCCTTAAAGAGGGACCAACTCCATAATTGAAGGTTCGGACAGTCAGAAACCACATAGGCTGACAGAAATCTATATGAGAGGTAAAAGAGTTCCCCCATTCTCCTCTTCTTTACCAAAAGTAGTTTTGCATGTTGTATATATTGTCTATCAACCAATTTATTCAACACCAACCCAGCAGAACATCCTTCTACATACCCTAAGAAACTTCGGATCACAATGAACCAGACCAAACTATGTCCACCTCAAAAAGTTAAATTGTAGCTACCCCTTTCGTTATTCACATGTACTCAAATAGTTATCACTATCAATAATTAGATCAAACAATGAAAAGATCAATTTCCATATGAGCTTTTAGGATATACATTTGGTTCTTTATCTGAAACAGCTCAAAACCAACATAACAGCTGATAAGTCGTGTAATCTAAAAGCCAGATGGCAAGAAGACCCAGTACTTCCATAACTGGGGAAAGTAAAAAACGTGAGGTATTTTGCAAACCAGCCATTTGTTCCTTCATATATACAAGACAATTCTTTCATCTAAAAAAATTAAAATTAAAATTAAAGACCATCTTATTATCAAAGAGAGAACAAGTAAGGAATAACAACATCATACCCAAAAACTAAGTAGGCATAACCAAGGAATTAAATTTCGTTTTGAAACAGGTGAAACATTCAAAATGTTTCCGTTTCTATGGAAATCGAAATGATCATTGGCTAAATATCAAAATTCCTAAGTTTCAAGGTGTTTTAGTAGGTTTCGAGGTGTTTCGATCTATGTTTTGGAATGTTTCGGTATATTTTGAAGAATGTTTCGGAAACAAATTTGTAAATTTGTCTTTGTTTCCATCTTATTTCCGAAATATTACCGAAACGTTTATGTTTCTAAGCTCACCGAAAATATGCCAAAA
The DNA here is from genome assembly GCA_023539305.1 of Ilex asprella. Taxonomy (NCBI): domain Eukaryota; kingdom Viridiplantae; phylum Streptophyta; class Magnoliopsida; order Aquifoliales; family Aquifoliaceae; genus Ilex; species Ilex asprella. The sequence goes on along the minus strand of CM042193.1, from coordinate 13,703,931 downwards.
TTTTGATTCTTGGGCATAACCAACTGGATGGACCAAGAGAAATAAGCTCATCCACATGATGACCAATAAATTACGGATTAAAATTTTAACTATACCTCTGTTGAAGATAAAATTTCATTATGCAGTTTACTCTCAAGCCCACCCTCAACAGCAGCATCATCAGGTCCGGAAGTAGTAGCACAAAGCCCTAGAAATGGAAAAGTGTATCTCAGACTTCCAATCATAAATTTGAGAACTAGCATGCCAAGGACAACTGAAAAGAAAACATAAATTCTACAAGATTTAAGCCAATAGGCAAACCTAACGTATTTTCTCCATTGACTCTTTCATGACTTTCTTCTGCTCCCGCAGCAAGTGATGTACTTGCATTGGCTAGTTGTTCATTAGCAGTTGCTTGTTTGCTGACCCCAGACGTTTCATCTGCCGCATGAGCATTCATCTGCACCTTTTGATGTTGAGGTATACTACTCGTATTACCCCTACGTACAGCATTATCTGAATCATGAGAACCATCCTCTTTAGCCCCATTCTCCCTATTTAGTAACCATGCTCTGGAGGAACTTGAATTTTCAGGTGGAGTATTCTCATCTCCATCTCCAGAAGCATTTGATTGTTTACAATTAAGGATAGCGGCGCTGTCAACAAGACTGCCGTCACTTTCTCCAACACTAGTGGCCACACTTTTGGCAACATGAGTTTTAGCCTTCATAACATCTTCAGTGTCCTCTGTACCCTGAGGCCGAGAAAGAACACCAAGCATGGGTTCCAGGAAGGTCATCCAAATCTTCATGACTTTGTCCAACTGTTCAGTTGTACAAACTTCCCCACAGGAATATTTGATTAGTTGATACAAGTCTTCATGGATGTCTGAATCAGGATAGTCAAACTCTATGTTTGGAATGATAGGTCGTCTATTTCCAGCAGCAATAGATAAGAGCATGTCATCCTCTTTGAGCTTGTTTTCACTGATTTCTTTGATCTCGGCCAATAATACTGCATGAGAAAAAAACACAAATGATGCATTAGAGGAGTTCATGGTAGATGAATGAGGTCTTGTAATCACAATAGTGAATATAAACCAAATTTGATCTTCCCTTCTTTAATTTAGTCGTCGTTGTAGCTTCTCAAGTTACACAACGTAAAACAATTCAAAAAATTACACTGAAATGATCTCCTATTTGTATTGTATGGTTAGAAGTGTGTATCACAATACTAAATTGCGTCTTCAGTTAGTAGGTTGAACTCAGTGGATGTCCAAACACTTAAACAATCAACAAAAATATACCTGAATATACAGAAATCAACAGAAAACTTTGCATTTTCAGAAGCCCATATTATCAGAGCATTTTAAGGTAGGTAGACATGCTAAAAAACACTTAATTTGGGATAGGAGAGCTATATTCCATTATGAAAACTCTAGGCATCATACTATGGAGATTAGAGCTCATAACTCTGAACATTCTATCCTTCAATTATGTGTAGATTTACATCAGCTAAGAAGTGGAACTAAATTCTGAATACTAGTCTATACTTCTTGGAAATGCAATGACATGTGGAAGGGTATCCAAAGAGAAGGGCACATGAGGTCACCTTACCTTTAGTAAAAATTGATCCCCGACCTTCTATTAGTGAGAGTGTCAGGTGACCAACTAGGCTAGACCCAAAATTGGACACTTGAAGAAGTTAGAGGGAGTTGTATGACATAATCAGCTCAAGAACCAAAAAAAAAATCAAACTTCTCCGGGCAAATGATGACTACAGAAAGATTCCAAAGGTGAACAAATTTGCTGGAATAAAAACTTCAAAGAGGTAAAACGAGGGCCTAAATGAGTGATACAGAATAATTTGAGGGGCAAGTTTTTTCACTCTCTTATCTTGTCATAAATTTATTGTCGTCCTCAACAAACACTGAAGCAAGATTATTTCGGCAATTATTAGCGTATATCCTTCAGGCTCCACAAAAATGAAAAAGGAGGTGACCAAATAGAGAGGACATAGAGATTCAACCCCTCCACAAATTGCCCAGGAAGGGGGGGGGGCACTATTATAATACATAAGCTTAACAGATCTCAATGTCAACAATTTCAAAAATTCAGGTTTTAAGTAGTAATGCAATCAGTTGCACATTTTTGTAAAAAAAAAATAGGAAAGGGGGTGAGTCAAAATAACGAGAACATGTTGATCCCAGATCTCCTTAAATGTAAACAACTCCAAGGATTCAAATTTTAGCACATGCACAAATGCTATTAATTTAGAATGGATGGGTGGGTGGATGAAATCAAATATTAACATGGCCCCCTGCTTTTATTTTTGTTTTTCGTTTTTTTCCATTCCCAGTTAAAATTACCTATCCCTACGATTTTAAGCCTTTTTTTTTTTGGCATAGTAAATGTTTTTTTCTATATAGAAAGATAATTACCAATGGACAAATTCATTGACGATCAACTGGGAAAGTGATTGATAGCAATAATTTGAGTAATTTGCATGCCAATAGAGGTCCCATAGGACCCAAAAGTTGTGAGCATGTCTTCTATGAGACCGTAAATGCACGATGAGGGAAAAAGATTAAAAGAGAAGCAAACCCTATGCCCTCTTTTTAGAAGGAGGGGAGGAGGAGGGGAGTGGAGGAGGGAGGGATTAGCATCACCGTACCTTTACTACTGAGTTGCTTCATTGTTGAACCCTAGAAGCCAAGAAAGATGATTGTGGAGGAGAGCCAGGAAAGGTAAGATAGAGAAAGAGGGGAGGGAGAGTTTAGCATCATTTACCCTTTTCTAATGGTTTCTCCATCGTCAAGTCCAAGTAGCTCCAAGGATCATAAATGCACTCAAGTGAGTCAAAGAACTATATCTCTATGTTAAGTTCAATAATTTCAAGTTGACCCAACATTTTCTGCCTTCTATATAAAAAACCCCTCTGCTGAATATGGATTTCTGAACCCACCCACACATTGATGTTATTAGAACATTTACCTTCTCTTTTAGATTACATGCATGCAAAGACAAAATTGACCTCAATATTGGCAAATATCTAAAAGAACAATTAATTAGGTTCATAAACAGGAGAATTAATGTTGTCACTGTTGTATACAAACTGACAGTCTTAAATTACCTTTAGTGCTCAAGTTCTTCGTGTCCTGTTGCTTGAAATAGAAGCTACGATGATCGAGTGATTTGTGATAGTTCTTCGTATAGATTTCAGCCCAAACTTTATTAAAATCAGAACGACACCTTGCCCACTCTTCTTGTTTCTGCTTCAAGCGTGTTAATATAACTGGCAAAGCAAGAGGTGCATTCTTCCTTAATACATCCATCACATCAAGTCCGTGGTCACCATATAAGCGTTCAATGCACCTTAAATTCAGAGCTACAATAACAACAAAGAGAAAAACATTCAACATGACAGCATATATGAATATCTTGAGCAATCAGGAGCCAGTTATTGTTTTATCACCTGTAAAATGGTCTTCAATACAAATCGGGCTGTCCGGCTTAATTGCATTGTCATTGATCTTGTCGAGTAATTCTTCAACGCATTTAGTGGTTGCATTCACAGATTCTAACAACATGTCCAGTTCAAACCTGACATCATGATAACATTACCAATTGCCAAATACAATATTATAACTATTATAACAAACACATCAAAAAAATGTATATTTCAAGTAATTAATTGAGCAAAAGAGAGCGAGAAGTGAAAAAATAAAGATACAAGCTCCTTCACATAACTATCGTCTTACTAAGGAAAATTATTTAGTGATAGCAAAAGCTTAATTTTAGCATAGATATTCTAAGCCTCACATAACTAAGCGGAGAGGTAAATTACTAAGTTACACTGAAGCCTCATAAGGAAGGAAACAGAAAATGAAAGCAATTAAATAACAAAGGAAGAGACAACAGAAAACCTTTGACTTCATGTCAAGTATAATATAAGAAAGAGAACACAGGTAAAAGATCATAACAGTTAGAAGATCTCAAGGCAGTTTCCAACCTGTCATCTTCACATCGGAACAAGCTTTCTTCATACTGGTTTTTGCGCATGTGTTTAAAAGAATAGTCCTCACTTCCTGAAGTGACGGACACCCAATGATCATTCAATACTTCAGCACCAACCTCTGTTCTCTGACTTGCTAAAGGAATTGGATACTGTATCCACAAAAATCAAGGCAACATGAATAAGAAATTTTCTAAGAGGAATATTATAGATGTTGATAAATTTGATGAAGAAATTTCCTACATTATCCGGCAGAAGCCGATAACTGGGTGTGCAGCGCTCACAGTTAGAGAGGTCTAGTTCTTGAATGGGTTTTGCCATGTACTTATCTTTGCTTGAATATAAAGGCATCTTCTGTCCAACTATATCTTTACTCCCAAAACCTCTGTCAGATCTATTCCTTTCTCTGTCATCATGGTCTTTATCTCTCTCTTCCCTCTCATGATCTCGATTTCTACCCCTATCCTCTAGCTTCACTGATTTGTGTAAATGGCCATCGTTCCACAAGGATCCTGCAAGGAATAAAAAAACAGTAGAATGATTTGCAAACTGTATTCAACTTCAGTATATTTCGAGGCACAATATGGTTTAAATTTGAAATCAGTCATATCCTCTAATTCATGTGATGCCTGAGTGATATACTGCCTGAACACCCACTGTGATGATGATCCAAGAGGAGCGTCTTAAATAAATATGACTACAAATCACATCATTTTACTTACTTTTGCTCACAACACCAGCAAGACAACCATCTGCAGGAAAGGTGTAACAATATTAAATCAGCAAACGCAGAATCCAGAGAAGACAGCTTAAAAGCAGGAATCCAGCTACATAAAGAAATAGAAAAAAATGAACAACTACCTATCTTCTCACATCGATCCAAAAATTCGTTGAACTTTTCCATGAGGTCTGGATATCGCCCAAGTAGATCACCCACCTGATGCAAATGATGCACAATATATCAAGGAAATAAGTATCTCATGCTTAGCAATTTCTTTCAACATCTTTAGTGGTATTCAGTATATGGCCTTGAGCCACAAAAGATAGGGCATTGACATACATATCACTCAGAATTCATCTTAACAACTGTTTTTGTATGATATTTTTCTAATTCTTTTTTCTGTTTTTACATCAATAGTATGTGAATATCCGTCTGAAACAACTTTAAAATGCCTATAGACTTTCCAGGAAAGTATGCGGTTATCTCTAGTGCCTTTTCCAAAATTAAGAAACAATTAAAGTATAGTTTCTTCTCATACTCCTGAAATAAAAACAGTGTAACTGAATGTGGCATCATATCACTCAAACAAAAACCTACTATATCAAATGACATATTGAAACAAAAGATGATGATAGAGTGCCCAAATACATAGAAAACTAGAATCAATTCAACTCAGCTCAACATAGTCTTGTCCCCAACATAGGAATCAGCTGTATGAATATTGTTCCACACTTCCCCAACTATACTCCCTCTAGGCCCATGTTTTCTATTAACTCACAAACTATTACATACTTCTTTAATACATCAATCAACGTTAAACTTCCTCTACCCTACCATTACCATAAATAGGTATTAGAACACTCTTCCTCACTAGCACAATATAAACCCCTTTAAACATGTCTAAACAATCATAGTCAATTATCTCAATTCTCTCCTATTGATGCTGATTATACCATTAAAAAATTTATTTTCCTAATTCTATCATTTCTTGTTTCACCAATCATTCATCTTCATATTCGATTTGAGCCACGCTTTATAACCTTTACATGTTGTTTCTTAAATGGCAAATACTCCAACAATGATATTCAAAAGCATGAAAAATTATGAGTCATACTAGTGATTGCAATTGTGATCGCGAAATTATTTCTCTGCCGTAGATATGAAGGCACTTCAAAAATTCTTGGTAATCATCAGGATCACGTATTCTCTCCTTCACCTTCTCACAAAAAGCAAACTCTTGGTCATGCATACCTGCCCCAACAAAAATTAGAAGAAATAAGGAATGGTGACTAAATCCAATCAAAATGCAAAAGGACTCTTGCATAGAGAACCAAACTGCTTAATGAAATAAAAAGATAAAGTAAATTAAGTTGTAATCAGGAACAAAAACAAAGATCCTAGTGACCCAGAAAAAATAAGGAGGATTATACGTGATAAAAAAAATGGGAAGCACGAATATATATACGCCAGCAATCATGAAAGCTAATTATAGCAGAGGTGTTTCCAAATATCTCTTGTGATTTCTACCAGACTACTTATGAAAAACAGAAAAGAGAGAAAGATCTCTATATCAAGTACATACACATACCCATATAGAAAGAAAGAGGAAGGGGGGCTGAGTGGCATCCTGGTGACTGCAAAGGAAGTTGATGTGTTCTACAGATGTTGAATTTCCAATATAAAATAACAGAGTATTCTTTGTGGCTTAGTATATTGGAGTTGGAGGTGACGAATACTACATTACTTCCATGAGTAATTCAATATATATACATGGCTGTAGGGATAAGTTGAAGGACACAGGCTAAAAACTTATTTTGCAATATGCCTCTTCCTCTCTACTCCTTTTCTTTTCATTCTTTCAAAGTTTTAACTTTCAACTCTGCCATATAAGGCACACTTTCATTGACTTGCAATATTTCTATGTAAAAGTGGAGACAAAGAACAGAAAAAAGTTTAAACAGTCTTCTTGATTTTTAAAGTTGATATAGGGGAAATAAAGCGCTCTTATCAGGCTTGAGATCCATTAAAGCATATAGAAGGTTCAGTTATAAAGCACAAAGGCAAAAAATCATCTCACCACATTTACCACTTTCAGAGAAAGCTAGGCCTAAATTTTCTAGTCCTATAATTTCCCCTAGATAGTTACAAATACCATGGAAAAATAAGCTCCCCAAGGTAGTCACAAATTCTAGGGAAAAATAATTGTATTGTTCCAATTTTATGTCAGAAGTCAGAACAGATACCCTCAACTACAAAAGCACCAATCATGCAAAATGTGCAACAGCAGTATTGAGCAACTCATATATCTTATTAAATGATGCATGCATTATGCAGATCTACACGATTAGCAGCATCTTATGAACTGAGAGGCCAAAACCTCACTTTTGAAAGAGAAAGAGACTCTGAAAACACGCAAGATGTACTTGAACAAGCACTTTAAACTATTTGAACAAAATCATATTCTTATCCCACAGCACATCATCAATAAACAGACACCTCTTCAACTTATCAACAATCAATAATTAAACAAAGACACCCTGACAGCGGTGATATGAACTCACATAAAAGTATTCCCCAAAAATCGCCTATCAATACAAGTGCAAGTAAGTGCCCAACATGGAGAAGCAGAAAGCCCTTACATGACAAAGAGATCATATAAGTCGAATTGTGCTGATTATGGAGATTATGACAAAAAAAAACCACGCATGGAATAGAACTTCAGCAGTGAAGTGAGTAGATGCCTCTTTACTACAGAAAGTAGCTTCAGTTGTCTATGCAATGAATTAAATTTGATAGTCCCACAGTTCAAAATAAAAACGCCAAATAAACACCCAAATAGCACAAGTACCCACTTTTGAAGGCACTTTTATCATCACAAGCAGATGAGCCAGGTGTCGTTCCAAAGTTTTCGGTGCCTTCCCCACCTTGGCAAAATTGGTCATCAACAGAGTCTTCCCTACGAGCTGAATTTCTTTTGTGGAGAGGACGATCTTGATCAAAGTCTCTATTGTCCCGCTCTCGTTCTGTAGGGTCTCTGTCTTCTCTTCTTTCTTTTTCTTTCTCACCGCGCCTCCGCTGCTCTTTGTCAGCTCTCATTAGTGCTTTATGATGGTCTGGATCTGGCCGGTCAACACTGAGGTCACGGTCAGCATGTGAAGCGGTAACCTTCTGGCAACAGTGCACAAGAACAGGATATCAGCTTAGATACCTTTACATGTCAGAAACTACAAACCCTATGGGTGGAGAAATCACCTTGTCAACATGCATAGGCCTCATCATGGTCATGGGTGAACCCCTATCATCACGACCCAATATAGGATTCCTACCAGATGGAGCATAATGAACAGAGGCTGCTGCCGAAGCATCGGGTAGAAAATGAGTGAACTCCACAAGAAGGTCTGGATTCTCACGGAAAAGAGCAGCAACCTGCGAAAACATGGAAATTAACCACAAAATTAAGAGCAAAAACTCCAGTAACCTAAAAATGAAAAGGCTAAAGAAAATGTGCTGAAACTCGGATAACCTATAAAGAGGTTGATGACAAGAAAATGCAACAGCATACCTCCTGGTGGACCTCATCAATGGATTTGTTTTCTTTTCTGTACATATTCAAAATGTCAAGAAAAGATTTGTACACATGGTCATCACCTTGAAATCTCATCTGTAAGCAAGGAATACATTAGACGAAATCCCTAGAAGGCGAAACAAAAATGAAAAATTCAGCTAGGCCGTGATGTTTTCACCTTGATTTTGTTCACAAAATTGATTGCTTCTTCAAACTCCACAGGCTTCTTCACCGGAAGTGGTTCATCCGGGGGCAGGATAATCTCGTATCCCTTCGGCAAAAAGGTATTGAAATCCAAAATTAGTTTCCGATGTCCTTTAAATAATTCCTTCACCCTTGCTATAACACCAGTTGTGTCAACTCTACAAACAATTATCATTCAGAAAAATCAACGGGTGTTCCAGATAAACATTGCTAGAAATTACTAAAACAAACAAGAATACAACTGAACCTTTGAGCCTTGAAATCCTTCATGACTTCAAGAAACTCATCATATTTCTCCCTTTTATCTTGAAATATGTCCTTGACTGATTTTAGATACGATAGGGCATCACTTGTTGTTAGTTTCTGTGTGCTGCTCCCACCCGTCATCTGGGGTAGCCCAGAGTGCCCAGAGCTTCATTGTCCAACAAAATTAAAGATGAAATAATAAATTCAATCAAAAGAACCATCAAAACCTTGCATAAATCAATATCCAGATAACAATTTCTCACGTTAAACTAAAGAACTATATTTATTTTTCCAGCAAAGAGAGATCACTAATGTGCCCATATGAAGATAAAATCCTTACTTCGAGCTTAAACCCATAGAGATCATAACTCATAAATATTTGAAGACGGAAAACTTGAGCAAAAATTGGCTCTTTCTCTTAATTCAAAGTCAACATACCTCACAACATTAAACTTGGAAAATGCCAAAAATTTTCAAAGACTCCACTCGGAAGCCAAGCAAAAACTCACATGAGAAATGAAAAAAAATTAACATGATTAAGCATTTTCTCATCCCATTATCCACACATTTAATTCTTCAGAATCAACAACTCATCAAGAGATAATCAAAGATACTAGGCGTAATTTTTATTAAAAAAAAATACTAGAGAGAGAGAGAGAGGACTTACGGCTCGGCGCGAGAAGAGACGATGGGCCGTTTGAGCTGAGAACTCATGTACACATCATCTCTAGACCTCTTCATCCTCTCTTATCGTTCTCAATTAACTCTTCTTAATCTTCAACAAGTCATGCTTTAATCACTCTTAATTCTCCTATTAAAAAAATTAAAATTTTCTCATTAACCAAAAAATAGCCAAACATGACACAATAGATCCAACACAAAAATATCAAATCAAAAATTTATAACAATAATTAAAAAGACTTCATACCTCGTAGCAGATCACCTTCACAATATCCAAATCCTACAAAATAAAATAAAATAACTTCTCATTTACTTGAATATAAAGCAAGCGATGATATCGAATTTCTCACTATAATAACAATGTTTTTCATTAAAGATAAAAGAATTTACAGGTGAAATACGAAGATCTTCTAGTCGGCGAATAGCAAAAGCTTTGAATTCACAATGAAGTACTTACTTCGTTTGAAGCTTTTGTGTGTGTATATTGTGTATGTGTGTGTGTGATTATACGTATCTGTGAACATATGATTGTTGAACTGTTACATGTAGAACACTCTTTCTCTCAGAAGATGTGAAAATAGAGAGAGAGAGAGAGAGAGCTTATGGATTGTTGATTATCGTTAATGTATATATGGGGATATAAAACACTAGAGAGGGAGAGAAAAAGAGAGGAGGGGGTGGAGGAGGAAGAGAAGGGTGTGGAGAGAGTCGTTCGATTTCGATGGACTGGTAACCGGTTATAACGAGTTACGGAGTCCTACGTGTAGGTTAATTAGGGCTTGGTTTGGAAGCTTATTTAATAAATATGGGGAAATATGAAGGGTAAAATTGTCCACAAAATTTGTTTTGGGGGAAATTGTTGCAGTGACGCATTGTAATCGAATTGTCCATTTCAATTAGGGTTTAGTTTCGACTCCAATTAAAAATACATGGGGAAATATGAAGGATAAAATTGTCCATTAAATTTGTTTATAATTGACACATTGCAATCGAATTGCCTATTTTAAACCATGTGTAGGATTTACATATAAATAATGAACTTAATCAACTAGTGACTTAAATTTATACTACTAATAAAAATATTTTAACATAAAAAATTTTTAATTCACTATTTTACTCTCATAAAAAATTAAAAAAATTATTCTGTCCTTCCTCACATAATATCAAAATTATCATTATATCCTTATACATTTAAATTTCTAAATTACATTTAATATCACTTTTAGTTATGTATTCTCTATATATAAATGTAAATTTTTATAAAACTTTTTGATTGATTATATTACTCTTAAAAAATATGTACGTCTTTATAAGTTTTAGCAAATATTCGAAAAAACTTGCAAAAATTCCATCATATAATATTACTCACCTTATTTATAAAGATAATATTATGATTACATATTTATATTTTATTTTTCATTAAAATGTTTAACCCTTTCATTTTTAAGATAAAAAATAATGTATATATATTATTACATGATTTTTTAGTCACAATAAAATTTTCAGACTTTGTTAAAATTTTATGTGAAAACTTGATTTTAAAAAAAAATTAATATGGTTTATAATATATATTATAGCATTGTACATTAAATTTGATTCCAATTAACCTAGATAATCCTAAATATAGTAAGATTCCAATATGATTGGTATATTGATAATTATTTTTATTTTATTCAATGATTTATAAGTAAAATTTTAATCAAATTAATTTTCTAATTATCTATTCTCTATTTATAAACGTCAATTTTTATTAAACTTTTTGAATGATTATATTATTCTTAAAAAATATATGCATTATTTTACATTTTAACAAAATTTTCAAAAACACCTTCAAAAACTTCATCAATATAATAATACTCATCTCATTTATAAAGATAATATTATGACTACATATTTATATTTTATTTTTCATCAAAATATTTAACCATTTTGTTTTTAAAATAAAAAATAATGTATATATAGTTTTACATATTTTTTAGTCGCAATAATTTTTTAAAATTGTGTTTACATTTTATGTGAAATTTTAAATTTTTTAAAAATTTTAATATGTTTTATAATATATATTATGACTTTGTATATTAAATTTTCTCTCAATTGACCTAACTAATCCTAAATACAGTAAGTTTCAATACGATTGGTATATTGATAATTATTTTTATTTTATTCAATGATTTATAAGTAGAATCTTAATCAAATATTTTTTTAAAAAAAAAATCAAACATCACTAAAAAATCACTTTAAATTACAAAATTATAGAAACAAAATAGAACTTTAATCATTTAATTTCTTTTTTTATTATTATTTTTCTTAAATTTAGAATAATAACTCTTCAAAATATACAAAGTTTTAAAAAAATTTATAGTAGAGCATGAGAGATGAAAAAATAAATTTGGTAAATTTGAGATAATAGTTAATTCAAGTATTCATATACCAAATATTTATTTATTAACTTTTTTTAAGAGAAATTATTCACGTGCAAGGTACGTGGTGCATTACTAGTAATAATAAAAACAAATTATAAATTTAGATATCTTAAATTTAAATCTTGATAGTGTCAAGCTAACGTGAATGACCTCTATTTAACAGAACCGATGAAAAAATTAGTGTCGAGATGTGCAAAATAATTTTATGTTAAAAAAATTGAGTGACAAGTAGTTAGTGGATTTGAACCCAATTAAATATTGTATAAACATATGCGCAACTAGACTAGATTATTATTTTTGCAAAAATCGAGATTACATAATATCAATAAAATTGCACACGAACTGACTTTGGTTAAATGTAAGTGATGTGCTCAAATTTCATGTTCCGCACATTGATTATAATTTTTTTTTTCTCTGTAACTCAATTATCTTTAATATTTTGCTCACATTTTCCATGACACAATAATTCGATGCGTAAGATGTAAGGTAATTTAGAATTGAGTTAGGTTGTAGATTTTGAGAAAATCCGTGGATTGTGAGAATATTAGGAATAGGCTTAGGTTAGGGTTAGGGCACTTCCTAGCCGTTTGACGTGTCGTGGGTTTAGGCTGGAGGCACTGAGTGACTGTTGGCAGACAGCTAGAGTCATCATGGTGGATAGAAGTATTTATTCATGTAAATTAGGGTATAACGGTAATTTAATACCTTCATTTAGTTGTGATTTTTTTTTTTTTTTTGATGCAAGGACAGTATAACACTTCTACTTGAAAACAGAAGTAAGGTAAATTTAGGCTATGTTTGATAATCGTTTTTGTTTTTGTTTTCTTTTTTTGATAAAAATAAAAATAAAAACGTGTTTGTGTTGTATTTTCATTTTTTTTTCAGCTACCTTGTTTTAAAAACAGGTCCCAAATCTCTAAACATGAAAAATTATATTTTTAAAACACACAAAAATGAAAACAAGCGCGCACCTCAGGGTCCATTTAATGAGGTCTAGGCTTTGAATCCCATTAGCTACAAAAATAAGAATACAAAAATTGCAAGTGTAAAAATCCAATTCATTTCCTTCTCTCTCTCCCCCCCCCTTATTTCAATGAAAGCTTCAGCTTGAGAATTCGACAGCCACGAAGAATCAAGAACTCTGTCAAAATTGCTTATATCTTCATCTCTTAACTTCAATCCCATCTCAAACTTCTTCAGCCAGAAGATTCGAATGTCATGACAGTGAGTTTTTAAATAAATATAGCTCTCTTCTCTCTCTCTCTATAGATATATACATAGATGTATATATGCATCTATATGTATAAATCTGTATATATGTGCATATATAATAATAAATATGTGTCTGAGTAGTTGTGTGTGTCTTTGTTTGCTTGTGGGTGTGAGTGTGTTCTAGCGTGTGTGGGTGTCTGTTATGTACTAAAAGATGACACTATAAGATTTTGTTTCGATTAACTCGAAGGGATTTACCATGCCCATAATATGTTTGATAAAATGTCAGTTAGAAAATTTTGATTTGAATGGTAGATTGAGATGTCAATATGTATTTGGCTTAGGGTATGAGAGCTTTTTGGGTGCAAATGCTTAGAATAGTTGTGACGATTTATTAATCGCAGTCTACAATCTTTGGTTGATAAATGAACTGCTATACATGTGTTGCTGCTGCATTCTGTTTGCCTGTATAACTTGTGATTTCACGCTTCTTGTGAAGCAGTTACTGGAGTTTAAGACATTGTGAGTTCTCAAACATCAATCTTTTGATTTGACCTTAAGATGTTGGAATGCAAGTCTAGCTTTGAGATTTTTTAGACATGGTCTTAAATTGGTCGAGTCCATCATCTGAAAATAAATTCGAGTATGTTGTGTAAGAACTTATACGAGTATAGCAGTACTCAAACAAGCAATTTCACAGTCAATTTGGAATATACATTATTATAAACTTAAATTTTTTGATCGCAAAAACTAGAATATTCAACACTTCAAATGTTCCTTTTCAAAAAAAAAAAAAAAACACTTCAAATGCCTATCAAACTCACATTATCATGTGTACAGATACATTGGTGCCATACAATGGAAGAGGTGAAGCAGCTCAAGAAGATGAAGTGAACTTTGAGGAATCTGTGTTGTAACTATAGCTTAGAGACTGCTTTTGGTTGCTCTCGAATACATTGATGTCATATTATAATGGTTGTGAATTACTAGGAGATAATGTAAATGAGGCCGAATTCTTTGGCTGAATATCTTGTATTATACATTGGTTGAATATATTGTATTATGCATTGATTCTGGTTGCTCTCAAATACATGAGATGTATTGGTTAGTTTAATCACTTATGTGATTGAAACAATGAATTTTTATTTATTTTTTAAGATAAAATTAA
>CM042193.1:13622942-13651244 GCA_023539305.1 Ilex asprella | reverse complement strand
TATGTGCATGTTCAAGAAAAATAACAGTGAGCTTCAAAATATGATAGGATTTCGTTCATCTAAACCACAAAATCACATCATGTGAATGTATATGTTAAATATTGTGACTAAGTTAAATGGAGATGAATATGGAAAAAGTGGGAAAAAAAAAAGAAAAGAAAAAAGATTGCATTTTCAAGATGGAAAATGCTTCTAACTAAACCCATTTGTTGGTAGAACAATGTTTTTCCAAGAGTCAAGTTAGTCTGGAAATTAAGAGATTTTAGATTCGATATTTTTTACATTCTCAAGTTAGTCATCCTTATTTCTGAAGAAATATATTCTTAAACTAATTCGAGATACAGTAGTTGAGCTCAGAACTCAAGAGAAATTTGAATACTCTGTAGCAAACGAGATCTCGAACATATCTAGAACTACAGATGTTAATTAAGCCAAACTTTACAAGTTTGAATCTGAGCCTGTCAACCTCAGTTTTTTAAATGAGTCTAAAAAATTGTTCTAGTTCGATTTGTTTAGAATTCGAGTCCAAGCTTGAGTAGTTCGACTATTTTACATATAAATGAGTTGAGCCTATCAGACTCATTTTTCTAAACAAACCTAAAAAATGTTCAAATTCAGTTCATTTAAAACACGAATCAAACTCAAGTTAAATTTTATCCGAGCTGAGCCCAAATACCTCGTCTTCCAAAAAACCTCATCCTTCATGTGAATATAGACCCTCTTGCATATACAAAAAAAAAAAAGAGTAATGATGTGGTTTCAATACAATTATTGAATTAATTATAAATTCTAATATCAGATGAAATCCATAACCAAAATAATAATTATACATCATTAGATCCCTAATATAAGATCTTTAAATTAAGTTCAAATAACATTTTTCAAAAGAAAAATTAATCTCTTTAAAGGAAAATTTTTACCCCCAAAAGAAAATTTCCTATCAAAAACAGCAAAAAAATAGTGGAAATACAATTAACAAAAGGGCAAAAAAAAAAAATTTAAAAATTAACAAGACAACAATTATCTGTAGACTGCTACACTACTATAGTCAAAGTCTATCTCTCTCTCTGGGGTCTTAAGCTCAGTCGATGGCCGCCCATTTATCCCCCCAAATCAGCAGACAATAATCCAAATTCCAAACTCTAACCCTTGCAAAAACCACCAAACCCACCCGCCAAAAACACCATGAATCTCCACCCATTCCTCACCATCTCTCTCCTTTTCCTCCTCACCAACCCCTCCATTTCAATTGAAGACGATGTCAAATGCCTCGAAGGCATTAAATCTTCTCTCTCCGACCCACTCGACAAGCTCTCAGCATGGTCCTTCACCAACATCTCAGCCTCCTTCATTTGCAAGCTCACTGGAGTTTCATGCTGGAACGAGCAAGAGAGTCGTCTCCTTTCCTTGGCACTACCCTCCATGAGCCTCTCCGGAAGCATACCTTCCTCTCTACAGTACTGTCAGTCCCTCCAGTCACTCGATCTCTCAGGTAACTCTCTCTCCGGTTCGATCTCACCCCAACTTTGTACTTGGTTACCCTATATTGTGACTTTAGATCTGTCTGGTAATTCTCTTTCTGGGTCGATGCCTCAAGAGTTGGTGAATTGTAAGTTCTTGAACACTCTTTTTTTGAATGATAACAAATTGTCTGGTTCAATCCCCTATGAACTCGGTCGGCTTGACAGGCTTAAGAAATTTTCTGTGGCTAATAATGGTTTGTCGGGTTCAATTCCAACTGATTTATCGAAATTTCCTAAAGAAGACTTTGGGGGGAATGATGGGTTGTGTGGGAAGCCATTAGGGTCAAAATGTGGTGGTTTGAGTACTAGAAGTTTAGCTATTATTATAGCTGCAGGGGTTCTTGGTGCTGCAGGGTCATTGTTTCTTGCTTTTGGGATTTGGTGGTGGTTCTTTGTTCGATCCATTAGGAAAAGTAAAAGAGGGTATGGTGGTGGTGGTAAAGGTGAGAGTAATTGGGTTGAGAGATTGAGGGCTTACAGGCTTGTTCAGGTGACATTGTTTCAGCAACCCATTAACAAGATTAAGTTGAATGATTTATTGGCGGCTACTAATGATTTTGATCATGATAATACTGTCATTTCGAACAGAACAGGGGTTTCCTATAAGGCAATGCTGCCAGATGGGTCAGTGTTGGCAATTAAACGGTTGAGTGCTTGTAAGCTTAGCGAGAAGCAGTTTCGGTCGAAAATGAATATGTTAGGGCAGCTCAGACACCCCAATTTGGTGCCTTTGTTGGGGTTCTGTGTGGCGGAAGACGAGAGGCTTTTGGTGTATAAGCATATGGCTAATGGGAGCTTGTATTCACTTTTGCATGGAAATGCTAGTGGTGCTTGGAATAGTCAGTTTTTGTTGGAATGGCCGGCAAGGCTTAGGATTGGTGTTGGTGCTGCGAGGGGGCTTGCTTGGCTTCACCACGGGTGTCAACCGCCTTATCTGCACCAGAACATTAGCTCAAATGTGATTCTTGTGGATGATGATTTTGATGCTCGGATAACGGATTTCGGTTTGGCAAGGCTAATGGGTTCTGTTGATTTAAATGGTAGCGATTTTGTTAATGGAGACTTGGGGGAGTTAGGTTACGTGGCTCCCGAATACTCAAGCACTATGGTTGCATCAATGAAAGGGGATGTTTATGGTTTCGGGGTAGTGCTTTTAGAGTTGGTGACTGGGCAGAAGCCTCTTGAAGTGAATGCGGAGGAAGGTTTCAAAGGGGGCCTGGTGGATTGGGTCAATCATCTCTCGGGCTCTAGTCGCAGTGAAGATGCCATTGATATGTCTTTACGTGGAAAAGGTCACGATGATAAAATTTTGCAATTCCTTAGGATTGCTTTTTCTTGTGTGATTCCTAGGCCTAAGGATAGGCCCTCTATGGACAACATTTACGAATCATTGAAGAGCATGGCTGAGGAGCATGGTTTCTGTGAACATTATGCTGATTTTCCATTAATTTTCGATAAAGAATATCATGACCATGATGATTAGCTATGGGGATTTATGATTAAAAAGAATACTAAATGTTTCCAAGATTGAGGATTCTCAGCATCTCTACATCTAATGCCAGACACAGGAAAGCTATTGGGGTAAGTGGTATAGATTGCACTGGAGGTTCTGGATCATTCTCCACTTGTATTCTGTAATGTACATGTTCTGATTCTTACGACAACTGTCATTGTAAGTCGTCGATGAATGAAATCTCAGTGATGTCATTTTACTGGTGCCCTGTATCTACTTTGGTGGATGTGCAGTTTGGTGATCTTTTACTCTGCAAGGCATAATCTATCTAGTTTAGCATTTTGATGTAGTGTCTCTATGATCATGTTAATTATTCCTCAGTGCCTGCGCCTAGAGCACAGGTATCGGTTCTTTTGGAGGCCATTCGTGATTCAATTTGGGAGAGCTAAATTACTCGTTTATTTCTTGGAATAATCGATTAATGAATGCTGCTCCTAAACTGCTAGAAATTCCCTGTCAATTCACCCTTCCAGTTCCTCCATGGGTGCATGATTAATGCAGAAAGTGATTAGTGGCAGATTGGCTAACTTGGTTTCCCTCAGACCCCCGCAGTCGTGCCTTTTTTAATTTCACTGCTATTTCAAACCAAGATGCATATTTTTCTTTTTCCATTTCAAGACCAAAAACCTTGTAGGTATTTTCTTACACAGACAACATACATGCATCAGGGCTCCAAGCACATAGGGGGTGTTTGGGTAGTGGGATAAAGGGGGTTATCCACTAGTTGGATGGGATAAAATAGGAGTGGGACCCATATAACTTTTGTTTAGGAAGCATTTTTTAGGTTGGTTACAAATCCCGGGTACATGCTTGACCCGGTTGCTACAGTTAAAATTTAACCCTCATAGACCGGTCTCAGATAACCCAGCCCCTCCCTGGGTAACAAACCCAGGCAATGGGTTACACCCCAAGACGTATTTGCCCCTCTCTCTTTCTCCACCCACTCATCTGTGTCGTCTTCTTCTCTCTTTCTCCTGTCATCTTAGCTCGTCCAAGGGTTCGCACAGAGGCAAAGACGATTGTGGAGTTGGGGAGGTCCGCTAATTTTCTGCATCTGTGGGTGAGAGCTCGTCCAAGGGTTCACACAGAATCGACGAAGAAGACGACATCACTGGATAGAATGAAGAGCACAGCTTCTTCTTCATACCACTAAGCTCAGCAGGTACTAATATTCGTCAATGTGTTAACATTTATGCTCATCTATTATTGCATGGCCACTGAAAATGTTTGATCATGTAATCAGTACAACACCCACAAATGGGTGTTCATTTCTTGGGCTATCTTTGTTGAATTTTCTCTTCTGATGAAATGTGAGAAAATGCACTTATTAGAGCTCACGCACACTTCTCTTCTTGTGGGTTACGTGCTGTGTAAATCAACAGGAAAAAGGGGTTGCAGATAGAATCGAAGTTTGTTGTTTGATTCGGACGTTAGTTGTTTCATTCTTAAATAACACACGTATTGCTAGAAATCCTTGTAGGTTTATCAAATTTTCATGCTAAGATATTAATGGGTATTTATGTACTCAAGCATTTTGATGAATGGAAAATAGAAATCCAATTAATTTGATGGGAACTTCTGTTATGCAATGACAATGCTTGGATTTTTTGTTTATTCCTCGAATTTTACTGGAAACTTTGTCAATGTTGAGAATGTGATTAGGACTCGGAATTAAGAAATTTTGCTTTTCATACGTCTAAGAAATATTGCATAATTTGCGTTGTGTTGCCTCTTGTAATCCCGTGACCAGATTGATTCATAATAGCTGAGTTGGATACTTTCTTCAATTACCTGGCCTTGATTTTCTTTGACTGGATTTCATTCAGTCATTCTAAGAACTGCTGGGTTAGCAATGTCTTTCCTGCTGCTATGTAAAATTCTTTTGATTTTGTTAATATCGGCTGGTCTTGGGCGAGGGAATCTAAGTAAATGGTAAAAGGTTTCGCTCTGCGTGCAGTATGGATAAAAATTTAAGTTCATATAATATTTTAGATCCTTTTCTTCTCAAGCAAGGCTAAAATTGCTGTGAAGTCTCTGATTCTCTTACATTTCACCTTGGTGTGGTAGAACTTTATACACTTGGGTTTAGAGATAAGTGTCTCCCATGATCTCTTTCTTTCTTTTATTTCCTAATTTTTGTTTCCCCCCTTTTATATGCAATGCAGTACAAATACCCCTTTCCCTACTGCAAGGGTGTTTTCGATTTAGGTTTCCTGGGGTTGAGGCAGCAAGTTCCTGTATTGGTTTCTTTACCTTCCAAATTTGAACAAATGTTGTGAGATGGCATATGCTCTATTATATGAGAAGATTACACAAATATATAAAGGTTTTCGAACTTCCCCTAATTCTACAAATATTGTGACATCAAAAATAGAATGCGTCAGCTTGTTGACTACCAGACCATTCAACCCAAGGACTGCATGTAAGACTTAAAATAACATTACCTTATTTAAATTTTGGTGGATCACAACTATAGTCTCTGCCTACCAATTATTGCAACGACCTAAATCCTATTTTCATATCTCCCTCCCTCCCTCCGTCTTCCTTTTGGAATTTTTGCTTAAATGTGTAATTTTTTTGCATTTTCTATGGTTTTTTTACTTCATAATTATTGCAAGAGATTTCTATCACCTGAATGTACATGAGTGTGTTCTTGCATTCATTTTGTTCTGATTACTAGTCTCGACTTACGCTCACTTCTACATTTGTCACAGACTCACAATCTTTCTGCTTCCAGAGAGGCATATCTATTTTTGTTTTATATTATGGTACGCCTGAATTATCATAAGATTTTCCTACTTAATGTCATTAGTGGGAAAGTTATGTATTGGGTTTTGGGTCAAACTTATCCATCTAAGTCTCAGACTCGCTGATGCTCAATTTTTTTTTCCTAGGGACTTCTTGGATGATTGTGAAACTCAGGCAGGGTTGAAACTCTGGTCCTAGTCAGTTGTCTCTGTGAAGTTAATAACAACAAAAATATTTCATTTGCTATACACTAGCTTTCTGTTTGTTGTTTCTGACTTTGTGTTTGTGAAGCTGCTCCATGTTTTGCTCAGTATGAGCAGTTGGATCAATTCACATCTGCAAGGCGGAGGAGTGCATGCTCAACAGCTGGACAGAGAGTATTTTTAGTATCAGTGGTGTTCTACTATTATATGACAGATTGTCTCTGTATCAGGAGCTGTCTGGGGGTTGATTAAATATCCAGGAGCTGGGTTACAAAGATCAGGAGGTGCAAAAATGTAGTTAAAACTGGTTTTAATCATTTTGAAGGATTAAAGCCATTGCTTGTTTTTTTTTTCAAAACAGTTTGTTCTTTGATTCCTCTATTTGTTTTTTCTATCAATAAAATGTTTCTATTCTTTAAAAAAAAATGTAATGAAATTTAGCACAGTTTTACAATGGATCTGTTGTAGGTACTCTAAATTCATAATTGACACACACTGTTTTATGTTTGTCAAGGGTAAGTTCACTTGAAACGAGCATTGGCCATGTAAACTGAAAGAGTATTCCTTCAGAGTGTTTTTCTCTCCATTGTGTTTGGTTTTATTAATTTTTTCCCATTCATGTGATTTCATCCTTTGTCCCATTGTAATCATTTTTTAAAAAATGAAATAAAGTGTTGATTTGTTTGAAAAAAAAATATTTTATTTTTATATATTTTTATGTATATGTGAAAAATGTATATTTTTATTAGGATAATTCACCAATCCAAACATAGAATAAGATTGATTTGAATTATAATGGATAGAGTCATGGGTAGAATGGTAAACTACTACAAAATTATTTATGTAACTTATGGGATCCACTGAATTACACCTTTGTTTTCCAAACAAAGATTAGGATTGAATATATTCAAAGGTTAGAGTTTTAAAGTGGATGAGAGGGTTTGACTTGGATAAGTTAGGATATAAAAAATAAAATCCTACCCTATCTAATCCCATTATCCAAACACACCCATAGTATTAAAAGTCAGTAAAGCCAGCACAATTTTTTGTTCTTCTGGTGAGGCTCCTTTCCATTAAGTGATTGCGTACTGTCTAGCTCCTGCTTAAAGTAATATTATGACCTATTTTCGAATGGCCGATACAATCATTTCCTACTCTATTAGAGGCATACTCCTAGTTGTCTTGCCTTTTGTGTACTATCCAAACCTTATTTACTGGAATTCCCCACCCCAGTGGCTCCACACCTATTTGGGTGTGGTTCTCCGTCTCTTTCATTGCATTAAGGACGACTTCGAATATGCTCTTAATGGATTTCTTTTCAAAAGAAATCATGTCTTAATATTGGGAAATGACGAAGTTCAAATTCGCGATGTTAAGGTGTAATAGCAAGGAGATGGTGACGATAACTATTAGACCAACTGTTAACCTCATTAACAAATAACACTTTTGTTCAAAATGAGAAGCGAGTTGAGTTGGGCTTGGTAAAATCAAGGTCCGTCAAGTGTTAAAAAAATTAAATAGTAAATTAGGTCAGAGTGTGTAAATTAATATTAGTATAAAGAAAGGTCCTTCGATTTTTGAAAAAACTTGAATGCGGTCCTTGTGTTGGCACAAATGTTATGGGATTGGTTAATTACTAATTTTCATTACCTATTTTGCCTTCATCACATGATTTTAGTCTAGAATATAGTTAGTTTTTTTTTTCTGTGTTTGTTATTGAAGTTTTTGTGATATTATCTATTAGTTTTGAAATTCAAACTCGTAAACCAAGCTATTTTTAGACATTATAATAGTGTCTGACAATCTATATTTTAGTGTACCTATCTTTCGATTTGTATTTATGGAGAATAATGTATAGAGATGTCAATGGACCGAATCGGGGGCGGGGAGTGTAGTTTCCATCTCCATACCTGCTTAAAAAAAATTCGTCCATCCCCGATCTACCCCCGTTAGCGGGTATAATTTTCATCCCCATCTTCGTCCGCGAGTAAATTTTTAATCCCCGTCCCCGTTTCCCCCATACCCGCCCAAGCCCAAGTTAATGAAATCCAATATTTTAAATAATTCCTCAAAATTAAATTGTTTCTACTAAATTTATATAATATTTATTAGCTCCTTAAATTTTAATAGTTTCACTTAATAGTTTTGATTCAGCCCTTCAGTTCAGTTTGAATTTTCTGACTTTGTTACTAGTGCAAACCTACATAAGGGTTACAGTGATTGTTTAATTATAAAGGAAAAAATCCAATAAGAACAAACTATAGGGGGATAAATAACAATTCTTCCTTTTTCCCACAAGGGGCAAAGACATGGGGGTAATTACCTAATATTTGAACCATAGAGGGTATTATGTGCAATCGAGCCAAAGCATAGGGGCCAAATGCGTAATTACGCATAAAATGAATCAAAGGAAAACGGGTCTACCGTCTACGAATTGGGAAATCCATCAATTCAGACGAAGGGAGGAGAGAGAAAGGCCAAAGGGCGAAGACAAGCAACGCAAACCATGGCTTCTTCAAGTTCGCCATCGTTGCTCCTCTTCCTTCTCTCAGTTACTCTATTGAATATCGTCGTGGTCTCTACCTCTTCACATATCTCTCTAGGGCACGACACGTAAGTCAATTTCTCTTCTCTCTCTCTCTCTCTCTGATTCGTTGTTGAAATTGTGATCCCCCATGGTTTGTTGTGGACTTCGGTTTTTGATTTGAAATTCTCAGGAGCAGTGTAAGAGAAAGAAGAGAAGGTGCACGTGGAGTATTTGGGCGACAAATTCTGATGAGTTTTAAGGAAACTGCTGCTGGTGGTAATGTTACTTTCGATTGCTCTCGTTCGGGTCCTTGCGTTGCCTGCGCGTACTCTGAAAAGGTCTCTCTCTCTCTCTCTCTCTCTCTACAAACACATACACAATTTTTATTCCTGTGAATTGTGACGGAGGCTGGTAGGAAGGGTGGACTGGATAAAGAACTAGGTATTGACATTTTTTGCACTGAATGATGCTGTCCTCATATTCAATACAACCTTGCAAGTTTTTGCCTCACCTTTTACCACTGTACTAAATAAGATTCAAGTTCGTGGACCCTTTATATTGATGACTGAAGTGTATTAGCCGAAACGTGGGAAAATTCATGTGATTACATGAGGACTCGTTTCTGTTGTGCTCGGTAGAGAAATCCAATGTTAGATTTTCGCTACCTATTAATAATTAGTTATGTAAATGCAGATGGACGTTTGGACCTGTGATGGTGGTTCATTAAATTTGTTGTGCTTTGCAGTAGTTTGATGGGGTTTATAGTGAACTCAATTGGGTTTTATAGGTTGTTTCTCTTTTTTTAATTCTATTAGCCTTTGTTCAACCTGAGGGTATATGGATCTTACTGGTGATTTGGTTTAGCCCATGAGATTTTGTCGTGCAACTATGTGAGTGAATGACATTTGGGCATATGGTAAGGCTACATTACCGAAATGCTGTTTTTGGGTACTGTATCAAAGTAGCTGAAAAGAAAGTGAGTTACAATATAAACTGGTGACGCTACAACGAAGTGGGGTTGTTTGGAATTGATCCTAGATTCCTAACTTTTTTTTTTGTAACTTGACCCCATTTAGTCAGAACTTGACCCAAAATAGTTATATGTTGATCCACAAGAATGTTAGCTTTTGGTACAACACCGCCTTCAGTACTGTAATCTTAAAGTGAACCTCTTTCACGAATGTCTAGTTGTACATTTTTGTGCTTATGGGTCAGGAGGCTTAAGGTCAGGTTGCTTCTTACCAAATCTTGGAGAGAGAGAGAGGTTTCTAAAATCTATTTCACTTCCTATCTTTTTGACATGTTTTATTTTTGTATACTTAGTGTTCACGTTGCATGTTTTCTTGTAGAATGATGAGAAATATCGCTGCAGTGAAACTGGATATCGTCTCCCTTTGAAATGTGTAGAAGTTGGAGCCGCCTCAAAGAAAAAAGACAGCAAAAAAACGCAGAATGGTCGATCTACTCTTGAAAACACTAGTAATGAAGTGAAACCACAGGCCATGTTACATAATACAGAAGAGCTAACTATTTCACTAACACATAGGATTATGCTGGATGGTTCATCCACATCAGATGGTGGCTTACAGTTTTACATTACGTACAGAAGCTGTATACCTGCAGTTGATGAAGAGAAGCTATCAGTACTTGGTTTTGAGGTATGTTCAAACTTTTCGGTGTGCCCCTGTTAGTGTGATCTTTATTAATGTACTTATGCAATTGGTGACTGATAGAAACGTCTTCACAACTTTAAAGTAGAATGCTGTAGTACTTTCTACTGACACAACCAATTAACAGTGGAAGTCACAGTAGCATTTCCATATCACTTGAACCATCTAATGCATTGCCCTATGGTCATGATTTTGTTTTGTGGCCTGTTAGTAGCTTTTTAATCACGTCATTGCAATTCATCTGCGTCAATGATGTGATTCAAGGCATTTCACAATCCAAGATATATTCTGATGCAATCCAAGATATGAAGTTCTGAGTACAGTTAATTCAGTAACAACGGAGGACATTCAATGCTTTGATTCTTGCATCATAATGGGTCAATACTCTAAGAGTCGGTCTAAGAAGTTTAATAGTTCTTGCCAAGTTTAGGGGTCAAATCTAGTCATTGATTTCATTGTTACTAAATTGAGTTGCAACACCAACCAGTGGAGTGGCCGGGTCAATGGTCATGAGTTCAAGAATTAGTGTGGTGTCAACCGATTTAATGTGATTGTTTAAGAATATATAAGTTTTCACTTGTCATATAATAATAGAGTATTATTAAAAACCCTGGGAGTTGACTATATTTCATACCCTAATTACTAAAGTGGATAATCATAGAAAATAAAGGGTAAAAAGAGACATTTTGTACATGTATCATCATGAATTAATCGTAGCATAAATTGCTTGTATATACACACATCTTCTGTACATCTTTTATGTATTACATGTATGCACTGAATTCTAAGATTGAGAAAACATGTTCATTTTACATTATTGGAATAAGAGCCAATCCCTCACACGACTCGATACTCTCTTGTTCTCTTTTCTTCCCTCAAGCTTATGGTTTCATTGAAAGCCAATCAGCACCCATCATTAGTCCTGTCACTATATCAAATTTTAATCTAAACTTGATCCGATTCTAAATTTGGTTAGACCGATATGAATTGATATTTATAACCATTATTCGAGTCTGAATTTACTATATCATATTCCACGGATTCAAATTTGAATATGCCGAAATTCGATCTAAATGTGCATACATATATAAAGAAATGATGAAATTCAGTGGTTACTTGAGAAAATTGAGTCGAAACTAAGATGTAATTTGCTAAAATTCAACTTTAGTGTAGTCACATATCATATTAGATCTTCGATTGGATTTCTAATATTTGAAGGATTTGGATATGGACACTATAAAAAAGTAATTCATTGGATAATCAGATCAGAATTCAGAGCTGGTTTTTAAATCAAATTTATATTCAGATCACTCAAAATATAATCCAGACTTAACCGCTAACAGACTTGCTCATCATTTGTTTGCAAGTCGCAACACATTTTGATAATTGTAGTTTGGTCATTCTCTTTAACCTGATAGTTGCCCCCATTGGGAGCAAACTCTGGTTCCACCAGTGTTTCAGCCAATCTTGTTTTTTTGTGCAATATAATAGTACTGGTCGGGAAGGCTTAGAAGGCTTCCAGTTTGACATTGGTCATTCAATAGGTCCAAGCAAAAGACAAGACCATTCCAATCAGTTCCCACTTTCTTATATAAGCTCCTAAAGTTTCTGCGGATGGAAGACAAGGCTGCAATACACGTGTTGAAGACCCAAGTTAAAAAGCACCACCACCACCACCAACAAACAAACAAACAAACAAAAACCTACGCAAACTAGTGTTTGAGCTATTTTGCAGCCCGGAGAGACCGATGTAGTCTAGAGATGAGGAATTATTACCAGTGAATTTATTAGTAGTTGAGGAATTATGGGTTTATAGTGCTTTGATTGCAGCAACATGGCGTCTTGTCCTAGAACTGGTCGATTATGGGTTTATAGTGCTTAGAGATGGAGCCTAGAGATGGAATTATTTTGCAGCCTAGAGATGGAGTTATTACCAGTGAACTTATTAGTAGTTGAGGAATTATGGGTTTATAGTGCTTTGATTGCAGCAACATAGCGTCTTGTCCTAGAACTGGTCGAAGATTAATTGAGCTTGAGCACTCTGTGGTGTTATTCCTTATATTTATTGTTACTTTTTTATTTTTATTGACACGTCCTCAAATATTCATGGCAGGGGATTATGTTTTGTATGCTGCTGTTAAGCGGTTCATTTGTATATTTTAGAAGAAAGCGAACAGGTGCCATGTCTGCCACAGGAGCAGTAAGAGTTCCAACCAGTTCAAGGTTTTAAATCGGAATCATTTGAGGTTATAAGGCGTAAGTTACCGTGATTAGCAGATCGTTTAAATAGTTAATTACAGAGGTAAAATCAAATATCATACATAGTAGTTCTACTATTTGCTTCTTTCCTTTGGTTTTTTCCTGTCATGTAATCAGTTGTTTGCGTTTTTGTCTGCTTTTCATTTTCTAACCTGCACTGTTACTATCACCACAAGAAAAGCCATGTAGCTGGTTGACATGAGGTATGATTATTGTACCAGCTGTTTTTGTTTGTCCATTTTATAGAAATGTAACATGTTATAATCGACATACAATAACGATATTGTGGTATAATTTTTTTATAGCAGCGTTTGTTTTGTATTTCTTCTGTTGTCCTGTTCAGGTCTATTCCCTTTTTTCCAAGGTCTAAGTTGTATATACATTATGTTGTAAAATAGTAATCAAGTAGTGTTTTATTGATGAAATTATTTTTATGCTAAAAAAAAATCTTTTAGAAAAAAAAGTAATCAACCAGTACATAAATGTAGATGTCATAAGAACTTGAAGTGCGGCCTCAAGTGTGCCGATTATGGAGCCTCGAGAATCTTACTATGCATTCTATGACAAGTTTATAGCTTTTTTTCTTTTAGTTTCTTTTCTTTTCTTTTCATTTTGAGGGCTCCTTATCCTCTCTCATGTATTCTCCTACACATTTTTAATAAAATTCTCATGTTTCCTATCAAAACTCGGGGAAAAAAAAAACAGAAAAAGAAAAAAAGGAATTTTAGGGGATGAAATGAAGCCGTGTACAAGGATTAAGATTTTGATTTGAAATTTGAAATAATCAAAATGTTTCTGTTTTAAAGGGTAGTGAAACAAATTAGTGATAAGATTAAAATTTTAGTACTTCAAAATTTTTCATAATATTTTGATTCAATTAGATAATTGTTTTATAATATTTTAAGATACATTGGTATATTTTTATCAATGCTTTAAACAAATAATTTTCACATTTTTTATTCGTTTTCATTCAGTTTTCAATATGGATCGGAAACATCTCTCTTTCTTAGGTGATAAAAAAGAATACACTGAAGCGAAATTTTAATCTAGGTCCATATAGATGGTATGGAAAGTGCCTTAACGTTGCTAAAGTTTACATTAACAAAAGATGCATTGAATCCTCAAATGATTGAATAGCGCTAAAGGTTACACCAACAAAGATGCATTAAATCCTCAAATGATTGAATAGATTATTGGAGAGTGAAGGTCAACAACTAAGAGAACCAAAAACTGCTATTTCTTTGAGGCAATCTCAAAATCAGAGAATAAAGGAAAAACATGAATCGTTTTTGGATTGAGATTCCATTGACACTTTTAATTCACCATGGATTGATGAAAACCTGTCTGATGTGTCACCTGATTTATTGGCAAATGATCTAACATTAAAGAAAACCGAGAAATTGTATTGAAAGGGATCCAGGTATTATTGTTAACAGAATTTTGACCGATAATTTTGTTTTATCAACGCTAGAAAGAGTCTAATTTCCTGCTGCAGAATAATGCCCCAAGGACCTCATACAACAACACTACCCAACCAGATTACCTAACAGGGCAGAAATGTTGTAAAAAAACTGAAGATGTGAACAATTATGAACAGTTTGAAATGTAAGTTGTTCTACTTGTGTCAACTAAAGTTCCGCCTCGGTCGAAAACTTGCGTCATGCCTCTACAAACCAGACCAACAACAATCCAATTCTATAAATTATTTCCACTGGCCGATTTTTCAGTCAAAACTCGGTGGAAATGGGAAACTGACAGCATACATGCTAAAACCTGCTCTCTACGATGAATTGTAAGATTACAGAACAC
This sequence comes from Ilex asprella, assembly GCA_023539305.1. Taxonomy (NCBI): domain Eukaryota; kingdom Viridiplantae; phylum Streptophyta; class Magnoliopsida; order Aquifoliales; family Aquifoliaceae; genus Ilex; species Ilex asprella. The sequence goes on along the minus strand of CM042193.1, from coordinate 13,636,992 downwards.
AACTTACCATGTTTTGCTGCTTCCTCCTTCCGGAAAAAAATATACAAGACAAAGGACTTGGTGCCTTCTGTCAGTTCTCAAGCAAGTATCTTGAGCACATAATTAAAGTCAGCAGCAGAGCAAACTCCAAACAAAAGAATGATGTTGACAATTATCCTCAAACAACAAAACTCCTCTTTTAAAACACATCTACAGTGCACAAAGCCAAGCGAGGACTACAAAAGCCGGGAGAGGTATGTAGATCACAAAAAATAATCGGGAGTCTTGCGTGTGGTGTCAGGCTCAATCTGGCGGGGTGCTGGGTCAAATTGAAGGAAATTTTGATCCATGTTCTCCCCAATTTCTAGTATTGCAGCCATATTCCCGCACCGGTAACAATAGTTTGGAGCGCTAAAAACAGTCACCACGTTCTTTTCCTACAAAATGCATGAATGGTAACTATAAATGACAAAGACACAGACTGGTGAAAAAAACCTTGTTCACTCCATTTATTTTCACAAACCTGACACCAATTGTAACCTTCCATGACAAGCTGGTGAGCTCTTGAAATTAGAGTTAGCCCATTGGTGTGGTTGAACTGAGCAGCAATATCCTGTCCGAAAGTATAGCCAGCACCTCTTGGAGATATTCCCCACCCACACCGGTCATCTGGATCAGACCACAAGAGATCACACATAGGTCCTTCATGTGGAACCTACCAAGACACAGATTTTAGTGAAGGGGCTTCAGCAAAATCATCTTAGGACATTCCATATACCATACAAAATTTGCAAAGATTATGGTACAAAAATCACCATTAGCTCTCCTTTGTGATTACACCTAACATGAACAAGATTGACAACCACTGAGCCTCTTATGCATTATTCCAAAAAAGATCTAGCAAATAGCAGAACTGAAGAAATCACAGTTTCCTCTTTTTTTTTTTTTTTGGGCAATTTTCAGAATGTACCATACTAAGGAAGAGAGGGGGAGGGGGGGGCTCTAAAGGCGCTGTATGATGTATCCCACAGTCTGATTGGGAATTTACAATACGTCAAACAAAAATAGAGAGAGAGAGAGAGAGAGAAGGCTTTTGCAACAATTGGGAAAAAAACTTGAATTTACAACAGACGGGTATGAGATCTCAACACATAGGAACTCCAGGCATAGGATGGTTCATATACCTCCTGTACACGTTCCAGGTCTCGGATATTATCAAGTGTATCCAATGATGGTGAAAGTCCTCCATGCAAACAGAAGATCTGTAATGTAACAATGTGTAGCTATTAAAAGTTGTCATACGATTAATCAAAATGAGATATTTGTGCATGTAGTATGTACAACTCAAACCTGACTCTCAATAAGTGCTGTAAGGGGCAGATAATCAAAAAGGTCGGTGAAATGCTTCCAGACATTGGCATTTCCGTACTTCCTCAAGCATTCATCATAAAAACCATATCTGGATTGAATATAAATAATAATAAAAGTTAGCCATAAGTTCAATCAAATAGCATATAGTAACTAATACAAAAATAGCAAAAGCTCCAGGCTGCATGAAGTAATTATTTTCTTTGTTCAATTAACACCAGAAAGCTTAAGCCAATTACCTAGGCTCAGCTCCATGGATCATCCTCTCTAAGATTCATTCTATCTAATCTAGATCCATTTGAGGGTATCATGGGAATATGCAATTGGAAATTGAAGAATTCTGACAAATTTTAGCCAAAATAATTGACACATGGCATTTTTGTTACATCTTTCATGTAGTTTAACTCACTCACTGTTTATACAACTTGCAGTGCAATGAACAAAACTCAAGATCATGTAACTTGACCCTTGAAACATTTACACACTTGGATTACGACCTGAAAAACCAAATGTCTTACACTTGAGTAATTTGCCGGCTTTCATGATTTCCTCGAAGGATTGTGATTCTATCTCTATAACGAACTTTCAGAGCCACTAGAAGTGTGACAGTTTCCACTGAATAGTAACCCCGATCTGCAGTGAACAAATTTGAAATATACCACTTAAAGAGAAAGCACTGAATAATAAATCAAGTTGAGCAGAAAAGGAGATTTTGGCACAGAAGTATCTTTTTACAAGCAAAATACAAATTAGGCATAACATCTCCCCTCTAACATGTTTTTATGGCTTTTTTTCCTTTTCTCTTTTTTTTTTCCCAATTGTTTTTATGTGTGTGAGGCGTGGGGGTGGGGGTTGATAGCCAAATATCTTAATAGCAAATGATCAATAAAAAATCTACTGATATAAAACTGACAGTACATGTCCACATGATCAAACACTGCAAGTTAAAATTTTCGACTCTAGACAACATTTGGCATTACCCTTCAATTCTCACAATAGCTTGTATCTGTTGCATGATAAAATTGAAAATTAAGCATTGCAAATTAAATGCTGAATTTTATTACATATATACTGAAATTTAAGCACCAAGTTGAATCAAATTGTTTGATCAATACATGAAGCAAAAATCAGAAAACTATTAATTATCTAATTTAATCCTTCCCCTCTACCAACCAGGGACGTAACCAAAAATTTGTCATAGTGGTTGCAAATTTTTTAGCAATAAAAATGCTACATATACTTAATTTATAGAATTAATGTATTGATACTGTTGAATTAGCAGAGAGTCAGAGAATACATTTAATCTGAGACTCTTACTAATTCAATGGTGGCAATACATTAGATACTCAAATTAAGTTCCAAAATTAAATTCTAATAATATTGCTCTTCTAACAATAATAAAATTAAAAATTTTGAACAAATAATAAATGAAAAGCCCAGGGACTCTCACTTTAATGTTAATGCCGAGGCCATAAAGGAATAACCTTATTGATGGAAGACAGTGGACAAGATACAGGTAGAGAAAACGAAGAGTTTCACAATAATTTCTAAAACACAAATTGAGGGATTGATCTAATTAAATATAATTTAGTTTCACTTAAATGAAAGCAAAGAAATTTAATGTCAGAAATAATAAAATAGATTTAAATGAATGATTTTTTTTGCAAGGGAAAATTGAGTATGTAATGAAATCTATATAAAAAAATTTGTTTCATAAAGAAATTGAGTGGGGGCAAGCACGAGCGACTCCGCCCTTGCCCACAACAACTATCTCATAATCATCACCACCTCCACACATACCACAACTGGTGCCACCATCATCTCACACCACCCTCACAATAGTTGAAGGTCATAGTACCGACTATCGACTCCAAGGACACTAAAACACATCAGCTAAAGTGTCACGGAATAGTATCGAACGATAGGTACGAAATGCCAGATAAAAAAAAATTGGACTTAACATATTGGTTTGGACTATATTGCAATGTAACAAAGGCTATCAGACAATTTGGTAACAATGACTATGGTGACTCGAGGTTGAATCAGAAATATCTTGAACGACTTTGACGAGTGGTGTAAGACTTGTGACTTTTTTAGAAGTTATTGAAATGAAAGGTGTCAACTCATACCTGTATTAACCGATACTTTAAACCATACCACATACATGCCATCCCATTGTCAACACCACAATTGCTCCTACTATTATTTTCGTCTTTGCCACCATCGCCGCTGTCACCATGACCATATTTCCACCGACTTGACCACCAACACTATCATACCCACCAACATCCCTAAAGATACTAATGGCAATGATGATAGAATGGGAGTGATGGCGGTGTCTGTGTCGGCGGTAGTAGCAAATTATTGAGAGAAATAGTTGGGGATGATGATAGTGGAAGTTGATGACAATGGCAGAGCCGACGGTGGCTGCGAGATAATCGAAGGGCAGTTGGTGATGATGATGGTGGGGTTGAGATATATGGTGGTTATGATGACAATAGTGATGAAGGAATGATAGTGGTGGTAATATGGTTGTTTGGTTTTGGGGGATGGAGGTTATGAAAGCGATGGGACAAGAGTGGCAGGTGGCGACAATGATGAAGGGAAGAAATGGGTCAGTAGTGGTAGTGGGATGGTTGTGGTCATGGTGGCAGCAAGGTGATCTAGGTCGTGGTTGGTAGTGGTGGGATAGGCATCAGGGCAAAATTGGCAGCAATGACCAAAGTGGTGGTGGGGTGGGGCAAAGGTGAAAAGTTGGGGCTTTAAGTGTCATTAAGATCAAAATGTTTTAGAACAAATTGGTCCATCCCATAACGAAATGTCTATAAAATACTTGCTCACTAGGGTATTCAACATTCAATGATAAGTAACATGCTTGCCATTAAACATTTTAGTCTATTTTTAGGAGGTGCTTAATATTTAAGTGATTTGAGTTTTGATTATCAAATACAATAAATTAAAAAGGCTTGGAATGTGTTCATTTTTTATGACTGCATTGTGTTATCAAAAATCTCTATATTATTATAAACATGAAACTTCATTTAAACAAAGGGTAACATATTAAGTAGACACTTGAACCAACTCTTATGATCTGTCACCCCACTATGATTCAAAATCATCAAAAAAATAAAAACTAGAAATAAAATTTGGAAATAGCTGATAGTAAAGCAATCTCCGGTCTAAATATTAGTTTAGCAACCATTCTGAAGCTTGAAATTTTCAAGAACTTTTAAGCATGGATACGTTAAAAAAATCAGAATAATGGCACTTGCAAGAATTTAAAGTAGAATCAACCATGAAAGAAGAATATAGAATTCTGCTAGTCTACTCCATGGCATCCCTGCATTTAATTTCTTGAACATGAAAAAGATAGGGACGCTGTCTATACAGCTGAGAAGAGCAGTGATAAGCTTCCAGCATAGACCGAAAAAATGATGCATAATTCATAATGTGGAACAGACTTTCAATTTTTTCTCCCCAGAAAAATAGAAAAAATGAAATCTCTCACCCCAACCTCCTTTTTAGGTCCATGACATCAAATAATTATACCACCTTAACTAAAGATCAGAGATATATGGAGTAGGCATCCCAGATCTACAAACCCTAGAGAGTAACAAAGTGTCTCAAATGGTTGATTTCCGTGCATTTTCTGGTTTCTTGACCAAACAAGCTAATCTGATACATCCAATCAAACATTATCCAAGTAACAAAAAATGTGTCATATGAATCCTCTACTTGCTTCAGAACCATGTTTTTTGTAACCATTCATGAACTATTTACCTAACTACCTTGATACAACTCATAATAGTTCCTTCCCTCAGCTTGTTTTTTTTTTCCGATAAACAATTACCAGCCTTCTTTGTACAACATCAAACTAGGATCACTCAAACTAACATTGCCCTAAATCAACTAAAACTAAAATTTCAGTTTAACAAAGTTACAAGTAACGCAAAATTACCTAGACTGTGAATGGACTGATACTAACATGAGATCTTAAGTACATCCGTATGCCATGTTGCATTCTCTAATTAAATCTCAGAAAAATTAGAAAGGAAAACCGTTGTAAAAGCAAGATGTTCAAAAACTTAACAGCACTAAACTCAGGGAGACTGCTTTAAGGGCACCCTAAATATATAGCTAAGCTTCAACTTTTAGTTGCATACTTGCCCAAATTTCCCTAGAAACAATAGATCTTCATAAAATGAACATTATGCATTCTAATATTATAACCGGAAGTGCAATTATGCATCTATTAGTAGATCAGTATGGAAAAAATAAGGTAATTAGGACACCACTTATTTGCAGTTCATATTGGCCTCAATGAATTACTTCCTCTACTCATCAGCCCTTTATTCTTTCGCTATAACTGTATCCATATCTACATATGCATAACAGATTGATATACACAAGCCATGTCAATATCCGAAAATTATATATTCTACCAAGACAGATCAACATTTTTTTCCTATTTCAAAAAACCGTGTAAAGTCCAAAACACCACACTTATGAAACCAAACGCATCGAAATTTACGCTGAAAAATCGAAAACTCACCAACGTAATCCCCCATAAAGAGATAATTGGTATCCGGAGCATTTCCGCCTATCCGAAACAGCTCAATCAGATCGTAGAACTGTCCGTGTATGTCACCACACACCGTCACCGGACACTTCACCGGCTGCACATTCCATTCCTCCACAAGTATCGCCCTCGCTTGATCGCACAGCCCCTTCACCTCCGCCTCCGTCAAAGGCTTGCACTCCATCAACTGCCCTATCTGCCGATCCAGATCCCCCTGCGACGGCATTTTCTCCTCTCTCTCTCTCGATCTAGAAACTTCAAACTCCAAATCGATCCAAAATCTAGATCGATTCACCAATTTAATCGACTAATTTACCTACCGAGATTTGAGTTTAAATTTGAAACTCAATCGGATCGATTTAGCATCTAAAAAATAGGAATTCTAGCTCCCAATCATTTTCTAATTCCGAGATTCGTCTCCATTCAGAAGAATCTCTTTCCCTCCCACTAGAAAATCCAAGAGAAAAAATTATATAAATACAAATTTTTATATATTTATATGAAGAGGTATCTATATATATATAATGTCTACAGATATATATGTGTGTGTATGTAATGCAGTAGAAAATCAGAGAGAAAGCAATGGAGGTGGTGAAATGCCAAATGAAACTCAAATGAAGCCAAATGAAATGAAAATTCTCTCTCTCTCTCTCTCGTGAATGTGTGTTTTGTGAGTTGGCTGTCACTATTGTAAGGAACGAAATTTCTCGCTCCGGTGGCTCCGCCGGGTCAAAATTGAAGTTGTGGAGACACGTGGCGATCTAGTAGCTGCTGTTTTTGGACATGTTTCTCTAGGGTTCTACGTGCGCCATACGGTGTAGGATAGCGAGTGATGTTATTGGGCCGCATATGAGGTTGGAATGGATCTAATGAGTCAATAGATCAAAGTTTTGAATCATTCGGTCCATGAGAGAATAAACAACTTGCATTTAGTCAAAGACAAAAATAATTACTAAAGAAATGACAAGTAAAGATAATTTGGACTTGTTATAAGGAAAAAAAAATGAGTGACAAGCAATATTAGTTGAACTTAGTTAGAAAAAATTAAAAAAAAAATTAGTTTGTTGAGTTTTATTCTTCTCTATTCAAATAAATGATAGTGTCAGATGTAACGAGTAACAATCCCGATGTCTTGTCACTTTGATCCTTGTTATCCTCTCTCATTCTTTCATGTGTCACCCGTTCGAATGTGATATATGAGTACAAAGTTACCGTAGATTAATATTAAAAAGTTCTATCTAGCCAAACTAGAGACTTCCTTAACGAAGTGACAAATAATACAAATTATTATACTGCAAAAAGATATAACAACATAGTCAGAATCGTATCCAACAGTTGTTCTTTGGATTGATCACAAATACTTGACTCCTTGGCTTCTACTCCAATTGACCTCTCTTGTTTCCATCCCCCAACCACCAAACCAAGAATTTGGACGTATTATATGTTTTTTGGGTAATTTTCAAATTACATCGGGCTCGTTTGGTAGACGTATTATGAGAGGATTAAATATTGGATTGTACTATTTTTTATTTAATCGGGTCTAATACTTTGTTTGGTAAGCAAATTTGATACCGTATTAATTTCAAAAACGTATACTTATCATATATTTTTTATACGCTATACCTGTATTATGGAAGTATTTTAATATCACCAAAAGAGGTGGTATTATAATCCAACTCAAACGTATTATTTTACACATTTACTATTATAACCCCCCAACTGATAAAATCAAAATATCGTCAATGTAACAAACACTGATTAAGGTTATTTTTATTAATTTAACATTAGTACGATCAAATAATTCTCTAACCAAACAACATATTGGACTAAATAGTTATTATCCAACGCTTATATTATGTATACCAAACACTAGATAAAATTACGTATTATTCTAATACCCCATTTAATCTTGTATTTTATCCATCTGTATTGTATTAGCCTGTATTATTTTCTTTAATCCGTTCATCTCTAATACGGCAACCAAACGAGCCCATCAAGTATATGGGAGGACAAGTTGGATTTTAGAGTGATGATAAACATTTATCCGTTTGAATGATAAATCACAAATTTGAATTTAAGATATCGGGTTTTCAAAATATGGTTATGTCTATTTCTTTATCTTTACCCGACTCGTGCTATAAGTCAAAGTCTTGTACACTAGACATAATTTTTTTTACTAAATTAATACACGAACTAATCGGGGAATTTGCGAGGATGAAGGTATAGAGCGAGCCCCCTACCATTCTTAAAATTTTGAGAAAGAAAACAAAGGAGCTGAATGTTTATAGGCTGGAGATATTTCTAGTTAATTAGATCTATTTTTTTAAATTCAAATAGTATTACCCTAATAATTAATATTGGGGGACTTTATGGTACAAAAAAAAATTTGATACCGGTACTGTCGATTACTATTTTGCATGGTAAAATTACAACTTTGAAAAAAATATATATAACTGTTCAAGAGAGGAATTGATCCCAACATTCTATTTTTGGGTTATTACGTTGTGCACAGACACCTACAATCGATTATGAAAAATGCGGTATTGATCCCAATATTTTATAATCGATTATACCTTTTGAAATTATAATTTATACTTTTAAAAAAAATATATAACTTAATTTTAAAAAATTATAATTTTTAGTATTGACAGTGCCGACGGTAAAATAGAAATTCTCATTAATATTAGTCCAATGAGATGGATGTTGAAGAAGTTACAAGTAATGATAGGTTTTAAAGTGCAGTGATTTTGGTAATGTTAATTGGTCCATTTCTTAATAATTTGTGTTATGATAAGATGCGCATGTTTGTCGATAGCCCAATTTATTGTTGGATAATGTTGCTCCCACCAAGATTTTCTAAAACTCCATAAAAATATTCCTGACGTTGGCTGTCTTTCCTTTGTACCACGATGCTTTTCCTGAGAGCTATTGTCCCTATAGGAGGTCAATAGCAGAAACAAATTGTCAACATATTTGTTTCATGTATATGCACCAGTAATAACCCGTGTCAAAAGATATTTTGTAACTTAAAAAATTCTTTAATTTGAAATATTTTTTCTTTCATTTACTTTAATTAAAAAAATTGAAATAAATATAATCTCTATTATTTTTTAAAAAAATTTCAACAAAGTTTTCTTTGAAAGGAACCCAAAAAAATCTTAATCTATCTATAGTGACATCAATTGCAGTATTGTCCAGCACAAACTATTCAATCTCCCAACACAAATCATTGTATAACCAATCTCAAGAATAAATTATTCAACCTAACTCAAAGACAACATCAAATTTTATGCACTACATAATTCAAACCAAAATATCATGTATATCATAATTACAAAAGTCATAGTCATATGTAATAAAGTTTAACCAAAGAACTAAATCTACATAAATAATAATTCTTTTTGGTTTGAGCATTCCATATTTTGAAACATCGGTCAATAATGAAATTGTAATCTTTACCAATAAAACTAAACCAAGTCATTTCACCCATCTGCTAAGAGAACTGTAGAGTCTTTTTAGCCTTTCACGAGTCTTTGAAATCAAAAATTTATAATACATGAAACAATGTTGTATATTTATAGGCAATAGATTTGTTAAACATAAACAATACTTCTTTATGAGGACTTTCACATAAATGTGATTGCCACAATGTCAAAAATATAGGATAATATTCAAGAAGTAGGTAAACTTTTTTTTCGATGTATTTATTACACATTTTTTTACAGTTATGAAGCACTGCAAGTGATACGACTCAACAATAGTTAACTCCACTATTCATTCAAGCACACATATTTAGTATTCAATTTCTCCAATTTCTTAAATGTCCCTACACATGTATCGTGATTTAATCTAGAGAATTCAAATTTCAACATCATCAAACAACACTACATTCTGATTACCAAATGAAAAGTCAAATCAAACTATGGTCTTAAATCAAACTACATTCCAATTCATGAATTTAACAATACAAACCCAAAAACCACAACCACCACAATATTTCACCCATAATAAACATACTCATAGGAAATTGCTAAGTATGATTTGCTCAAAACGACATGAACTATACAGTGCAATATATTTCCATCAAACACAACATTTATATGTCAATAAGATTTTTGATATCTAAGCAAATAAAAAAAAGTGGGAAAAAGGGGGGGGGGGGATAAGAATTAAAATTCTCAAAAGTTTTAGCCCAAGTTCCATAGCTTCCACATCCAATTAAGGCCTGAAAAAATTTAAACATGATCAACAACTCTCTATAACACAGTTTCTCACCCACACAACTGTTTTCCCACCCACATATACACATAAAGGCATTGAGTAACCACAACAATCAATAATTTGAAAAACACGTGAACATTAGCAAGAGCCCTCCGGTCATTCTCTATTCAATTTAGTCAAATATAAAACAATTATCATTACATGCAAAACTAAAAAATTAACAGTGTTAGTATCGTAAATGAGATATTTAAATGCCTAAACATTAATCAATGAATATATAAATTGTATATTTTTCCTTGTTAACCAAAATTCACAACAACCACATTACCAGAGCTATGATGGCAATAAATGCTCATACCGATACAACATTTTAATCATAATCCTATGTATACTTGAACTTGATATGCTTGCCAAAGAACTAAAAACATATAGTATCAATTCAAGAGCAACACTTATAATTGGAAGAGATTAAAAGGTTCAAGATATTACCTAGGGAGTCCCAACCTCCTGATAAGATGTGCATCTAAAATTTTTAAATAGTTGGCCAGTGAATGGATTTCTTCAAAACATCACAAGACTTTAGGAAAAACATCAACGTCAACCCATTGATCAAACATTAATTCAAGCATCAAAATTTTAAGTGAACAAAAAGATTCAAATTCAACTAAAACAATTCAAAATAGCAACCTAAGCTAACAATGAAAAAAGTGGTGTGTGTGAATTGAGATGAAATTCATGAAATTGAAATTTTGGGAAAACAATGAGGGGAAATGTGTGTGTGCTTCGGTGTGTATGTGCAATGTGTGTCTGTGTGTGAGTGCGTGAGACAGAGATGGTGAGAGAGTCGTGAGAGGGTGATGTGTGTGTGTTTGTGATCGACTGTATGTGTATGTGTATGTGTGTCATGAGACAAAGAGGGTGATGTGTGTGTGTGTGTAACTCTGTGTGTGTGTGTTGTAAGACAGAGAGGGTGAGAGTGGAGAGAGGGGGGGATGGAGGTACCTGGGCGGCGACAGAGGAGTCATGGCAGAGAGAGGGATACACAGTTACAGTTTCAAAGCATAATAACTACATTAGTAAAGCATATACCGATCCACACAACAAGGAAAATGAAACCAATTTGTTAAACCAAATCCAATCAAACCACTATCATTCAACCACCCACTTCTATCAAAATAATTGTAACATGTAACATTCAACTAATGCAAGTGCCTGTAAAAGGTGTAATACAAAAAAATCCCCAAAAAATTGTGTTTGTATAGTGACAAAATACGAACACAACTTGGAAGCAACACAATATAAAAATTCTAAAGCATTGACAAAATATTAAGAGAGCTCTATTTCTCTATAGGCAACACCCATTGCTTTCATAGACAAAGTGCAAACACATCATGTTAATAAAATATATTGGATGATTGCTCTTATCAATTATCCAATCACTACATAAACTAGCAACTTACGTAGTATAAATAAAAAACAAATGTAAAGTGCCTATAGAAATTTCAAGAAAAAAAATTATGCATAACCCTAATGAGAAGAAAATGAGAATGAAAATAATTGAAATTTGAGTTTTATGCTCACTTGTAGTACATACAATCAAGTGGAACCTCATACTACAATCAAATATTAGCTAGAACAACAAATGGAAATTATCAAGTCTCATATTTAATCAGGAACAAAACAAAAATAAAAACCTCAGTTGTCCAAATGTTAGAAATATCAATCTCAAAATAAAAATAAAACACACGAATCTGAAAGCATTTCAAATCTACATGGTTGTAAAAGGCAATTCATAAGTTAACAATAAAAATAAAAGATGTAATCCATGACCCAAATAAGATTAAACTGAGTCTAACTGAATATAGCAAAACTCATAAAATCGGTATAAATTAGGTAGTGCCAAATTTTCTATAACAACACTAGCAATATTAGTAAAATTGGGTTGGTGTAGTTAGCTTTTTCATATATTTTTCCCTTGTTGTCACAGCCATATGATCATTGTATGCCTATTCAAAAGTAAACCTTTCTTTCTTTTTTCCCATTAAATGCCAAATTGACACCACTTAAAGTTTTAACATAAAACCCAGTACTGGAATTTCATGTTCAATCTCAAAGATAGACCCATAATTGAAATTAACTAAACGCAAAGAAAGTACCACTTTTTAACTATCTAAGCCTCAAACTTGATAGCAAGCTACAGATTTATGCTTTCTACCTAAGATAATCAATGGCATCATTGAGACAGATACACAACTAATCAAATTATTTCAAATCCCGTGGATAGAGCTCTTATCGTAAGCATTCAGAAGCTAGGAATTTGTTAGCCATTAGTTTTACTGCCATTTACCTACAGCAAAATCCTCTAAGAAAAAAAGTTCTATGGAGTATAATAACAAACAGTTGGTGGGCAACACCAACAGGTGATTAAATTACACAATTCAACAAAGCAAAATAATCAAAAAAAATGCAAATTAATCACCCAAACAAATTAATCACCCCAAATGATTAAAAACATGAAATAAAATTATATCTGACTAAAAACAATCGAACACACAACATCTGGTTCGATTGTGTGTGTGTGTATGAGTGTGGTGTTGTGCGTGTGTGCGATGTGTGTTCAATTGTGTGTGTGTGTGTGTGTGATTGTGTATGTGTGAAGAGAGAGATTAGGGGTACTTGGCAGAGGAGCGAGAGATAGAGAGGGAGGAGAGAGTGTTGTATGTGTGTGTGTATGAAAGTCGTGAGATAGAGAGAAGGGTAAATGAGCATGGGAGTCTTCCATGGCAGAGGAGCAAGCCAGCAAGCACAGAGAGAGAGACAGGGAGAGAGAGAGAAGGGGGGGGGATTTGAGTTGGGTGGCGTGAGTGTGTAGGCATAATGGACGGGGTTTGAGTTTTTGATGGAATGGATTGTGAGCCATTGAATTTAATTAGGTGAGTTTAGATGAGATTTAAACCAGTTATTTAAATTTCAAGTAAATTTTAACCGTTGTTTTACTTTTTCTAAATTGGGGAAATTAATTTCAATTTGAAAAGTTTGAAATTGTCTCTATCTTATTAGTATAGATGGAGTTGTCTACTGACGGTATTAAAAAAAATTGATATTGTATCAATATTTATCACTTTTATAAATATTTTTATTATTATTATAGATATTTTTATCACAATTTTTTGTGCAAATACAATGATAAAAATATCTACAAAAGTGATAAATCGTCCACAAAAATGATAAATCATTCGCAATAATGATAATTTTTTTTGTATCGAAAAAAACGATAAAACAATAATAAAAACAGCAACAAAAGTAATAAGTTATTCACAAAAGTGATAAATTCTTTTGATGTAAAGTGACTCCGGAAAATTATAAAAATAATAAAATTTATTGGTACTATGCTAATTTTTTTTTTTGGGTACCATATTGAAGTCCATATATGTATAAGAAGTCAAGTACATTGGACAGTCATTAATCAAGCATTTTAATTGCGTCTTCTGCGTGGAAAGCACAATAATAATACAGAATATATGTTGAATGTGCAAAGTCAGCCATTAAAAAACTGAAGGCTTTGAATATTTATATACCGAAATTCAGCGCCGGCCCAAAGTCAAAAGCGTATCCAGTTATAAAAAGATATAACTTAGCAAAAAATAAATAAAATAAAAGAGATCTTATATTTTATTTTATGTTTATGGTGTAATTGAAGCCTAAATCATAAACTCATAGGGCTGTTTGGTTTGTGTTTCAAAAATTAGTATTCGAAAACAGTTTTTAAAGAGAGTTTTGAGAAATTAGTTTTGATATTTTTTGAGATAAAAAACTTGTTTGGTTAGATGATTTTAAAAATAATTTTATAGTACAGAAAATAGTAAAACTTGTTTGGACAACCTAAGTTATTTTTAGTATATA
>CM042193.1:13589341-13612942 GCA_023539305.1 Ilex asprella | reverse complement strand
GTATAATATTTTAAACTTAAAAATGGTCTAAATATTATATACTTATAAAAAAAATCATGCATTTTGGTTTATTTTCTTTAATCTTATTCATGTAATGAGATGTAAGGGTATAATGGTAAATTTGATATATATATATTTTTCCTTTCTATCCTATTTTTCATCCAATACTAAACAAAGGAAAATACATCCCTTCAATTTTTCATCCATCATACCAAACGTAATGAAAGAAAATATATTTCTTCCAACTTTCTATCTTTTTAATTTTTTATCCTTTCAATTTTTTATCCCTCCTACCACACGGACCCTAACAAAATCGAATGCAATTTTATTATCGTGTCAATTTTTTATCCAATTTTTCTTGGGTGACTGAGAAACGTCCCAACAACTAGTAGGCAGTAGTAGCCTTCTGAATACTTCTTTAGACTGTAAATTCCGAGTGTACGTAATTATCTTGGAAACCATGCATATCATATAATTAAGGATGGACACAAGTACGGAGCTAAAATTTTTATTTATCTCGGACTAAGTTAAAATTTAAGTTCTTTTAGGTGAGGTCAAAAAACTAGACCCATTACCAATAACCCATGCAACGGACCCCTAACCCACCTTTTAATCCATTAAGCAATTTGGGTTTTTTTAGGTGAGGTAAAAAATTCGAGTTCCAACCATCTCAGCATCCATAAAATTAACAGGATTTATATGTAAGTTATGACTAGAAGAAAATACAGTCACTCTCCAAATAATAAACTCATTTGCAGAGGGTGAAGTTACAGCTACTAAAAATATATTTCATTCACCATCAAAATAAGGCAAAAAAAGAACCAAGAATTAAATTTCAATACATGCAATTCAGCAGATGATAAGTAAAACAAAGTACCTCCAGCTCGCCCAGCAGCATAAGCAGATTCAACTTTTCATGGTGCCTCCATCTCGCCCAACAGCATAAGCTAAATCCATGGATGAGTATTTCACATTGTCAGGAGCTTTAAATATTAAAGACCGAATTCTGTTTCATCTCATTGACGTTTTAATTATATAAAACCAAACAAGAATCAACAATAGATGTATGTGTGATTTAGCGGCATGTGATCGAACAGCTTGTGGGCATTTGAACGAAGAGCAAAACCAAACAAATCCATATCAGAGTATGTGTGGAACTAAACAAACCCATATACTTGATTTTCACTAGAGAGAGTTCAAATATCTCATATTCTGGATAAGAAAAGATTAAAGAACCACCACATCAATCTAAAGAAGAATAAAACAGAGAAGTTTGGTGGGTTATTGGAGGAACTTGGTCTCAAACTCAACAAAAAAATTAGTCCTACTTTATCTACTGATGTCCTCGACAAAACAAAAGCAAATGCAAAAATCCAATTTCAAAAGTTCATCATGATGAGTTTGAGATTCCCAGAGAACTTACAGAAAAAATATAAATAAATCAATTGAAAAGTTCACCAACTACTGCAGCTGAGTCGTTGCACAAGGTATTTACACAACACAGAAATCAAAGACCATAACTTTGAAAAGAACTATTGATGAACAACCCAAAAAATATTCAATACAAAACAAACTTACAACGAGACAACGACATTGAAATCTTGTAAATGTTGTTGTTTTCAGAATCCAAAACTATAAGCTCCCCACTTGAGGATACCTCAACATAGAATGGTTCCATTCCAAGCTTGCTTCCATTCCATTGAACACTGTCTCAACAGTGTATCCTCCCTCAAATTTTATCATTGAATGGCTTGAAATTGCTGTAAACCAAAATAGGGAAGAGGGATCTGATGCGTTGAGCAAAAGAGGGATCTGATGCGTTGAAGAGAGAGAGAGAAAATTGGGGAAGTGACTCGTCGCCTGGGTGTTGCCATGGAGTAGAGCCGTTGCTTGTCTCCGGGAATTTGGGGAAGTGACTAGAGAAGAGAGAGGGGAGCCTGTGTTGCAAAGAGCCGCTGGAGAACCGCTGTGTATTGCAGGTAGCTGCTGAGTTAGGTTGGATGGGTTGGTTTGGGTTGGGCTAGGCTAATTTGGGAGAAAAATATAGTGGTAATTTTTTTGGAAGGGTTGGTTGGTACCTAGTAGTAAATTTTTTTTTTTCTCTCCGGACTTCAGCCCACCTCAACCCACTAGTAGATCCACCCTTGAATGGGCATGACTTGGAGTTCGTAGGCCCAGTTAATGTGGTTGGGTTGCGTTAATCATGTCTTAATAGAAACATCACAGTCCATTTCAGACCATGCAGAGACCTAGGGATGACAATTTTTGACACGACATGATAACTCGATACGAACACGACACGAATAAATGGGTTTGGGTTGACTAATTTTTTATACGAACTCGTGTATGACACGATCCGTTAACACGAAGTGTTAATGAGTCGTGTTTGGGTTCAACC
This sequence comes from Ilex asprella, assembly GCA_023539305.1. Classification (NCBI taxonomy): domain Eukaryota; kingdom Viridiplantae; phylum Streptophyta; class Magnoliopsida; order Aquifoliales; family Aquifoliaceae; genus Ilex; species Ilex asprella. Next base: position 13,610,544 of record CM042193.1, on the reverse strand, counting down.
CGCTTAACTCGAATTGACCCGTCAACACGAAGTTTTTAACTCGAAGGAGTTTGACTTGACTTTTTCGTTGCATATATGAGTTTTCATGTTCTGATGGCTTATTTTTTCTATTACTTCTGATATTTAATTTGGTTGCGTGATGTACGATTAGCACATTTAATTAGTATTATAAAAAAAATTAATTATTTGTAACTGTTTATCAAGTACTGACATAATTATTGTATAAAAAAGATATTATTACTCATTATTATTATAATTAAGTTAATTTTTAGTTTGTAGAAAAAATGTGAGAAGAAATTTAATTAAGTGAAAATAAAATCTTAATTAAATTTTTTATTCAAAGTTTATGTGGATCAATACGAACATGATGCGAAAATAAACAGGTCAACTCGACACGACACGATTAGTTAAATAAGTTGGGTTAGGGTTAAGAAATGTTCGACATGACTAATATTCGACACGACATGAACCCGACACAACACGATTCGATTGCCACCCCTACAGAGACCACAAAAACTTATATATATATATTTCTTTTAATACTGTAATCTTTAGTTTTTTACACAATGTAATGTTATTTGTATAAAAACGTGTTTTGAAACCACGCTTTATATGATAATGTAAACACGTTTTTAACAAAAAAAAAAATTTAATTGTGTTTTTTAACATTCAAATATTATACATTAAAAAACGTGGGTTGCAAACAAGTTTTCAAGCAACTATAATAAATTAGAAAATAATTTAAAAATCATGGTATCAAAATGGATTTCCACTGCATCCGCCTCTCATGCAATAAAAGCTCCATTCATTCTCTTTTTCTTTTCTTTTTTTTGTTTTAATGGTGAGAGATGTCTGAACTAATTTATATGTACCTCAATTAATATCTTCTCTGTTTCGGTCAACAGTAGATTATCTATACCAGAATTAGGATATTCATGTGATAAATCCTTAAAAATTTTAAGTTTCAAATTCAAGACATTTTAATTTATAATTCGTTTTTATTACCATATAAGCTAGCTCTTGAAATTTTTTGATTATCTTTTCACTTTGTCCCTTTTAGGTAATTGTCCCAATTTAAATCTAACAAACTTTAGACCGAGTCTTGGCTTCTAAGCTGGCACTCCAACCCATGAGAAAAGAGAAAAGAGGGGATAAAAAGCATAATAGAGAACCTACTTTGTTTTTCACTTTGAAGAGAACAGAGTACCATCAATTTTTTTCTTGCTTTTGTGTAGTTTATATTTATTTACTGAAGGCCACGAGACTAGAGAATCTCTAATAGTTCTACAAGTTTGAATGAACAAAGACCAAAGCAGTAGTCTCACACCCCACACCAAAAGAATCCAGTGAAAAAGACTAACACAAGAAGCAAACACCCTTTTTTGTCCAGGTGCAAACACCTTTAATGGGTGGCTTTGCTTTAGTTTTGGAACACATGCTCTCACTTTCAAAAAATAAAAAATAAAGGAGCTCGCATGGGTTGGTTATTCGAACACGGTATGACGTGTACATTGGTAATGTTTTGAGTTCGAGTTTTCCATCTCTGTAATAAGTTTATTAGCATATGTGAATGAGTGTATAACAATCCTCACTTGCAAAACAAAGAAAATAATAATAATAACAATTCAAGTGAGGTTCCAAACATGATTGGTTTGATAGATAGAGATGGAAAATGTTATTTAGACCTAATTCAATACATCTATTGGATTGATTGTAGACTTCATCTAACATTAAAACTCCCAAATAATTCAATAATTACATTGAAATCACGTCATTAAGTCCTCAAATAAGGTCTCTATATCATTGCTCCATAGAGATTGGGGTACACATTCTACATACATGCGTGCCCGGTGGCTGCTAGTACAATTTCTTGGTTTGTGTTCCATCAACTTTTCTCCTCATAGGAATTTTCTTATTTGGTCTTCTACAATCTCTCTCAACTCTCTCTCTCACTCTCACTCTCACACCCAAATGAACAAACAATTAATAGACAGTAAAATCTAAGCTGGCTCTACCAGGTTGTTTAATTTTTCTCAGGATTGTCATGAGTATTTTCTCTGAAACAAGCTTTCTTTTCTTCACTCCCCTCCCTAGAACACCACAAACAAATTTTGTAAGTTAGAAGCTGTCAATAGTTCTAAATACATACAAGATTACAAGATGGTTGTTAGCTCCTCGCACACATAAGATGAGTATGTCACCAGACTTGATTCACTCACTTTTGACACTTGAGATGACGAGCAAAGACGAGAGATGAGATGCTATAGGGGCGTCATAGTTAATGTCAGGATGAGGTCTCTCAAGCTCCGCTGCAGCCTGCCTCTATTGCCTAAGCTTGACCAGGAGGTTGTTTAGAGTTCCCAGCTCTCCTGTTTAAAAACATAAATAGATTTCTTAGTATCTACTTCTTTTCTAATATTTCATTTCAATGAATTTCTTAAATTAAGCAGTATTTATGGCGTTACGCACACACATAAGACTGATAATCAAATGAGCTCAAGTCAAATCTATTGAAATTATTTTTCTAAGCAAATTTAAAAAATTATTCAAGCTTGAATGAACAAAAAATGAGCTGAATCCAACTTGAGCTCAAATATTTATAAATAAACGAATCGAGTCTATCGAGCTCATTTTCTAAACGAACTTGAACGATCTCCAAACGAATAGAACTCGAGCCAAGCTCGAGAAGCTCGATTCAATTGTCAGCCTTACACACGCATATTATATCCAAATTGCTAACCAAGTGCTGTGGCAGATTCTGTTGAGATGGTTTGTTGGAAGTACAATTTTTGCTTTTAGAGAAAAGATGCCAAATTGAATAGTGCTTTTGTAATGAAGGTGCTTAGGTGTGTTGATAATGAGAAAAAGGGGACAAAGACAAACAAAAAGAAAGGCAAAGATGAAAAGGCCAAACTAAAGGACTCTTAAATGTAGAGAACAAGTGAGATTTTAAAATAGCTTTAATAAACATGATTAGAGATGGAAAATAAAGTGAAGAGACATGGATATTTTCTTTTCCTTTTGTTTTTTGTATGAATAAGATGTTGTAACAGTTCAAAATAGAACCTAGAGAGCTTAAACAAGAAGTTGCATGCTTCTAACAATACTTAAGGGGGCTAACCCTAAACTCTTAGTTCGATTTGACATATTTGAAATATGATTTACCGAAATATTACTACTACCGTTACACACACTTTCTAATAGTTTAAATTTTTAGATGAGTTAGTGGTTTAACATAGTCTATATCAAAATAAAAAGTTTGACATTTAAATCTCGCAATTACCCTAATAATCAAAATATTTTTACATGTTTAGCCCAAAGATTAGCCTACACATGTTGTTGAAGAAGAGAAAATTATTGTGTTCAATTTATGATTAGATTCAAAACAGAAGATGATTAAATTCCATCTAATGAAGCTTAGGTTACTCCAACATGCCCATGCATGATGCATATAGAAACTAAGATGTACCTGTTATGAATAGGGTCTGGTCCATTAGGAACTCTTCTTTTGCTCATGTAGTTGAGATCTGAGACTGGATGAACATCAATCTTCTTTCCTCCTTTCACCGTTGTACGTTTGAAACTTTCAGCTGGCCGAGAGTTCACCGTTGTCGTAGTTTTTGTAATCCCAACCGAGAAGAACAAAATAAATCCCATCAATGCAAGTACCCCAAACAAGGGCTTAAAAGACCTTCCACTACAACCCATCTCCTTTCTTTACCCTCTATATTTTTTATAGAGGCAAGACAGCACAAGCTGATAATTGTTGTACTTTGTATGGGTCTCCAAGAGGATCTCCAAGAGAAGAGAAACAAAACAGGTGACAAAAGAGAAGAGAAGGGATGGTAAGTTAAGGCAACTATTTTTTTTTCTCTCTCTCTCCCCAGTTTTTCACTTCATGGGTTAGAGAGGTAGGTTTTCTTTATAGATTGGAGTGATTCTGTATTCTGTAACACTTTCTCGAACCTAGAGAGAGAGAGAGAGAGAGAAGGGGGGAGGGGGTTTGGAACGTGACATGGAGTGAATACACTAGCTTTATATTGGTATAAGGTCCCTAGCTATTAGACGTACCATCTTCTTTTGCTTTGGAGTGTGTATTTTCATGCACCTGCTGTGCCAACATACGTTTACTGTAATTCCTTACGTACAATAAAACAAAAACTTAGATCCTTTGGCAACTGGGTGTGACGTGGATTTTCAATACCGTTGAATGATACAAAGAATGAAAAAGACACGAAAGCAAAAGAACCATCACTTGTTTAGATGTGTCAGTCTGACGATAGAGCCGAATTTTACGGGTTCGAGTTGAACTCATTTTTTTAAATAAATTTAAAAAATTATTCAAATTCGTCTCGTTTATTAACTGAGCCCGATTAACTTGACTATTTTACATATAAACGAACAAAGTCTTTTATATTGATTTTCTAAAATAACCTAAATAATTGTTTAAATTTGACTTTTTTAAAATACGAACAAAGCTCAAATCGAGTCATCTCCAAACCGAGCTTGACTAGCTCGGCTCAATTATTAGACATACCTACATGTGTACATACATGAGAGGAATTTAGAGATGAGCTCATTCCATTATTTCCATTTTAGTTCACTTGAAATTCGAATAAGTGCAAGTTATAGTTTCACGACCAGCAAAATACCTAGAAGAAAAGAAAAGAAATAGTACATTTTGTTATGTATACATCTGAGGTCGTAATTAGCAAGATTGTCATCTACGATGAAATAAGCTAAAAATAAGTCATAGATGATCTTATCCTCATTCTAAAAAGATTGATTCTCGAACTCGAATCAGTAACATGTTACTGGTGGATGGACACTTGGTCATAGTGTACATAGATTCTGCAATTCCGCTATTATTTTTTCCCTTTCTGTTGGAAACTACAATATTTTGCAATATTTTTTTTTTCCAAATGTCATAAAGAACAAGAGAATTGATTCTGTTTTGGACTCCTAGGTATTATACATCAATATACATGAGTCTGTGTATATATAAGCTTGCATGCACCCTCTTTTGTGGAGATCTCACTAGAAAGGCAAATTATTAGCAGTAGATACCAAGCCCCGAAGCAAAAAAGCATGAGGATGCATTCCTGCAAAGTAAAGGGAGATACGTACAAAATAAAGCTGGGAAAACTATGAGAAAAGAAGAGAAGAGAAGGTGGTTACCGATTTCGGTTGCTTTGTCCGTTGGGTCTGCCCATGCAAATTTGCAAAGTTGGTTGTCCGGATCAAATTCACTCTAATTATTAGATTAGTTGTGAACTTTAAAGTTGTATGAAACCTACTTTCAATTCTACAGCTTTAATCGGTTAGTTCCTTATATTATGTCTTTAAATTAAGTCCAAATAATATTTTTATTTAGTTTAATAGTTAGCCGAGAAGGCGACTTGGCGTGACCATACCTTTTGGCATGAAGATGTAATCTTTGTAATTGCAGTTATGTTGGGCGTTCATTTTTTTTCTAAAAGATTCATTGCATCATCATCATTAGACGATCTCTCTACAATCGTTCAAAAGAGAGTTAAATTTGCACATCCTTATTAAATTCTGCAGTAAACCTTGGTTGAAGGGTAATGTCGTTCATTAATTTTTGAATAAGCTCAATACATAGTGTCAAAAAGAACATAACTTTGTCTCTCTGTCTCTCTCTCCAAGGTACAGACTTGTGCTAATTACTCCATTGAGTTTAGATACTAGTTATTGTAGTTCGAGCTGATTTAGAACATATTCCCCGAGGAATTCGAGTGGTTGACTCTTAAAAGATACGAAAAATGTTGAATTTGAGATTTCTGAGTTACCAGAAGACAGACTCAACAATCAAACCACCCTAAGGGTTGAACATAACTCTCTTTAATTAATCCCATACATTATCTCCTTAATTTTTTTTTAAATTTATGTTTTGGCTTTATTAATTCTTTTTCTTCTCTTTAAGTTCATAAGCTTTTATTATTTATTCATGTTTCGGGCCTTGAAAAAAACCTGGCCCCGACAATGCCAAAGTCTTGAGATATAGTATTTTTTTTTGTCTTTATTCGACATGGGTTTCATCTCTACTTTATAATTTCGGCTACTATGGTCCACATTTTGATACCCCTATAACATGAACCACTCTAAGTTGAGGATTCTAAATTTAAAGGTCTTAGCACTCTCTTATATATATATATATATATATATATGGACACATAATCAAACTGGATTGGAATATATAAGGGAAGGTATTAAAATATGGATGAACATGAACTAGAATTTCCCTAGATAGAAGCTGGTTCCTTGGAATAGGAGGCATTTGATTAGGGAATATAGCACACCGTACTCCATTTGATCACTAAAGCATATGGCACATTTGTTGTAGCCACACACCATATGAATCTCACTGTACAAACATAAACAAAAAGTTGTGGTCTCCAAGAATCAAATGCTATTCACTCTAGCAGCTTCATTTGGAAGTTTAAATAACGTAGTACTACTTGAGGCGGGTAGTACCTTCTATGTAGGCTTTAGGCACAAATCACATCTCTGGTTGGCTTCTCAACACTCTTTGGGTGGAAATATGACATGCAATTGAGTTGTATGATCATATCATATCATATCTCGATTATGCATCAAACTTTTTAAAGTTTAACACATTTGCAAATAATTTTTTGTCTATTTATGGGTGTCATAGGTGTTAAAGTATTGTCGACATTAGGTGAAATCACCCACGAACAAACCCACTTTGATCATTATGACTACTATGCTGTGGCAAAGCAACACCCACTTTGCTCCTTAATAACTTGAGCTTCTTTTCTTTTTTTTCTTTTGGTATTGGAATATTTAGACCAATTTACACACACTATGATTAATCTCTTTCTTAATTCGATCAAAAACAAATCATCCATCATGCAGGGACTAAGAAATTTATATATGAAGGATAAATTTTTCATAATCTGACAACTCTGACCTTAAAAGAATTGTCAAGTTTTAAACTTATGACAACTCTAACCTCAAAAAGTCTTTTTTTTTTTTTCTTTTTGATTATGTTGGGATAGACAACTCACAGTTTTGAAGTAAACTTGAAACATATGTAAGATCACGAGAGATTACAATATTGCGCAAAAGCAAGGCCTATATTTGCATTTTCATTGACCAATATCCTTGCGACTGAACACTTGACACTATACTTCCATTCAAATAATATCAGTATATCACAGAATCAGCATCGAAACAGCTAGGGATTGATTAATCATGACTATTCTTGGTGAAAGAATGCTGTAAATATTCCAAAACATAATGGAATATGTATATATAAACGTATAATGTTCTTCTGAGCTTCGAAAATAGGACCTTGGAATGGAATAATATCCAACATGGCTCATTAATATCGCTTTCTTTGCCTGGCTAGCAGCCATATTGATCATGCAGTGCAAGTAGAAAGGTCAAGTCCTGATGATTTAGATGTTCTATGTCTTTGGGATTTGTTTTTGAAAAGCTTTTCTTTCCCTGTAGAGAGAATGATCGAACAATATTGTTGACCGGTATCGTTCAAAAATGTTATTGAAACTTAATTTGAAGACTTAATAAGTTGGATTGAAAGTATTAGAATTCACAACTAATTAAATGGTCAGTAATTAACTTAGTATCATTAGGGGTTTGCTTATGGAATTTGGGTGTTCTTTATCTAAACAATTGTTTGATCACCCTAGCAAAATGCCTGACTAAAATAAAGACTAATGTTATACGCACTAACCCTTAGGGGTGGTCTAGCAGTTAGGTCTGTCGTTTGGCAAGTCAGAAGTCTCAAGTTCAATCCTTTTTTACACCCTCTAAGAATTAGTCATTCTTGTTCCTTTGAGAATATGCTCTAGACCAACTCAAGTCACTGTGGCCAATTAATGAGCTTGAGAGTGTAGTCCGAACAAGCCTCACCCTGTATGAAAAAAAAAATGTGATGATACACTCTAAAACTTTCACAAGATATTTTACACCAAATCAATGTAAACAATCAAAGTTATGGGTCTTAGTGACTCACTACACATGCTACACATTTGGTGCACATCTTTTAGGACACAAAGTTTTCCCATAAATGTTTTATCTTCCGCGAAACGATACTCTTTAATATTTGTCACCTCTTCTAAGTTTCGGAATATTAGTTTAATAAAATTGATTTTTTTTTTAATTTTGACAAACTTTAACTTCATACATGTCCTGTCATGACCCAAACTCTCTACAATCTATACATGGAAAAAATATTCATTACAACGGTGATACCACATGGCAATGTGATGTGGTATCACCAACTAATAATACTAAAACAAATAAATACATAGACCCCACAAAAATTAATAAATAACCTGCCATGTAAGCAAATAACTTCCTACCCTCTTGCCATGTAAGTCCAAGTGGGGTTCACCTTTTCAATTTAAGATTTTATTATTGGTTGGTAATATCATGTCATCAATTGTGATATCGTATCACCGTTGCATTCAATATTTACTCCTATAAATGATCCACTGTAAGTCAAGTAGCTGATGATCTTTTGAGTCTTGTTCTCTACCAGCTGCTAGCTAGGGAACCCAACTTTCTTTATCTTTACATAAATAAGACAGTATAGAGCTGGCCCTCTGCTTCATTTCTATATAAAATTAATCTTATCTTCTTTTATGGATTCGTACATGACAACTTTATGCATTGTCCCCTCAAATTCGATATGATTTTATTTTATTTTAATCTAATAAGACAACAAGAATACTAACTTAGCATACAGACGCAGAAAGAATACCACCCCAGATTACGATTCTATATTATGCCATGAAAACCAATCTTTCTTTTTAGGTGCAAAAGCATGCACTTTCACGTCTAATCATGTTCCTCCATCGGTTCTTACCAAATAAGCATCGTTTAAGTGTCCGTGGAGTCATTCTGAGACCATGTTTCTCGTACAAGCTTTCTTTGCATATTTTTTTTATTTCATCATAACTTGTATTAAAAGACGAAATCTTTGTGGTTTGAATATTATTTCTCTATTACTTAGTTTGAACTTCAAAGTGGAAACATATTTTATGATGCTTTTGTTGCATGTCCTCATGTGTGTAGGAGAGAGAGAGAGAGATTTTGGGGATTCGACACGTTGATTTTCTTTTTTTTTTAAATGAATAAATTCATAACTCATATGACACCCAACGGTGGAGTCAAAAATTCTGTCTAGGGTGGACACTTTATTCAAAAACTTTAAGTTTATTCCTCTTAAGCAATAAAAGTAAAATAATGTATTTAAATTTATGGCATTGTATTTAATAATTATAGATTCATAAAATACAAAAATTACACAAATACAAAACAAAAAAAAAAAGCTAATTACAACCCTTTATAATAAATGAGACTAACTGTACAAAAATACTATATTCTTTCTCTATAGATCCAATCAAGTTATTAGTCATTGATCATTCATCAAGTTATTTAATCTAATTTTTATAATATCTATAACTTTAAAAATGAGTCCGACATTTTAAGATTTATTTATATGCATCAATAATGTGTTCAAAGTGTGCCTAAAAATTCGTACTTATTTAATTATACGATTATACTAATTGATATAGCAAAAAATAATAGGATTGACACACTTAAGTATACTTATAATAATTTAAATATATATAACTAATATATTTTTAAAAAAATTCAGGGTGGGCTCATGCCCCTCTAGTGCTCATGTGGCTCCGCCACTGATGAGACCCCCACCTGTTCCTAATGTTGTACTATTGCTATGTTGGATAATATTCAATCGAAGTGGTAATCTTAACTCATTATTCATTAACTTGCTTATAATTAAATGGGTTGAGTATTTATATTAATTATGATTAATTGTAAATTGCACCCCAAAAGATCTTTCGAATCTCAATTTGTATCCTCAAAGATCAAAATTTTAATTTGCGCCCTTAAAAATATAAATATGTATCAATGTGCACCTGAAGCTAACAGTCGTCCAGTTTGCAAATTAAAACTAAATATGTAAATTACACATAAGTCCCTTCATGTTTGTCACTTAATCACTTGGACCCCCATTTAAAATATTACACCTACACCTCCTAAGGATCCAAATATGACTAAAAGTGTTCTAATTGAGCATTCAAATAATTCTATTCAAGTGATATTTTGTATTGGATATAAAGAACATTTTATAATATCAATACTCTTAAACATTATATAATACCTTCATTGTATTGGACATCCAAAAGATAAACTTGATTTTGAACTTTAGAGTACAACATATCACAAAATAAAGGGAATATGAAAATTATAGTTGTTTATTAGGATGACATCATATTTTTAATGGTTATATTAATGACGATAGGGTGTTATGTGTTACATGCGCACAAATGTTGGGGGATTTAAGTGTAATATTCTAAATGTGTGGGATCCAGTGATTTATTGACAAACGTGAGGGGATCTAGGTGTAGTTAACCCATTTAGTTTTAGACGGGAAAGTGACTGTTGTTACCTTTGGGTGCACATTAATACAAATTTATATCTTTGGGGGTATAAATTGAGATTTTTTATATTTGAGAGTGCAAATTGAGATTTGGGAGATCATTCAAGGTGTAATTTGCGATTAACTTTATTAATTAATATGGATTCTAAATGAGTTGGGTAATAAGATTTATTTTAATTAAGCAGGTTAAGATAAATTACAAATAGATACTCACTGGGTTAAATAATTATATTTCTATTAACTAAGATAAGTAATAAAATTAAATAAATATATTAACATTCTAAAAAAATATACACACATCTATAATATGAGTCAGGACATATTTCAATAAGCTCATATGTTGGTCTCAAATAGACTTTTCCAACGACCATTAACATCCTTCTAAAAAATCTACAATTAAAGCAAATGAGTAATGCTATTGGGACATAAAAATTTGACTTAATTTACTGATCTAATTCATTGTGACCATTGGATTGGCTGTGGGCTCCATCAAACATTGAAACTTGGTGTTAATTCAATGGTTCCAATGAAGCCACATCATTAGGTCAGTAAATTATGTCAGATTTTTAGGTCCAAATAGCATTACTCAAAGCAAATTAAAATAATTTTTTTTTCAAATTAATCGGTTGATTTATGTTGTATCGGCACGAGTTACCACTAATACACTAAAACACAAAAACACACTAACACACACAACCCGACCTTGACCCTCTATGTGTGCATTAGTATGTGTGCATATTAAAAGTTTTAATTATTTTACGGGGAGTTTAACTCATTTCGTTATGATTCAATCTATTATAATCTGTTTATTAAATGAGTTGAAAAATAATTGAATTTATTTTGCATCCAACTCATTTTGAACTAACTCATGCCCAATCTAACCCGCTCATTTGCCACAACTAATATTTGGTATAATCTCTAAACATATAATACATTTTCAAAAGTGTTGCAGTTAACATAGACAAAAATTCAAAAAATCTAATAAAATCATTTTAATCATTGTTAGTAGATTTTTTTTTAAATGAGGCCACTTCACCTACCATGAGTATAAGAGTGGCGTATCGTTAAAATTATTCTACAGTAATTTGAGAATGAGATTCAAGTTATAAAAACAATCTCTTCTACAGATCGAGCCAATGTCGCAGACATTTGATCGTGGTGGAAGTCATATCATATCAGATGTCAAACCGTCAAACTCAGATAATTAGAGCAGTTAGATTGTTGAGTGGAATAATACCATTTTTATTTTTAGTTTAATGGTCTGAAGTGTTTGGATTAATTTACGCACACTTTAATTAATCTCTCACCAGTTCGATCAAAAACAGATTAAAGTATTTATGAAAGATAAATTCTTCATGACATAGTTACAAAAGATTGTCAAAATTCGAATTTATGACATCTGAGTTTATAATTTATCTCTATTATCACTTGAATTATCCTAAATTGAAATAATACTATTCCAGCAACAATAGGGTATCTTAATATTTTTTTTTGTTGTGCAAAAAAGGAATAGGGGTAAAGAAGGAAAAATTATTTATTACAACGGTAATACCACGTGGCAAGGTGATGTGGTATCACCAACTAATAATATTAAAATAAATTAGCGCGTGGACCCCACAAAATTAATAACTAACATGTCATGTAAGCAAATAACTTTTTATCCTCCTGTCATGTAAGTCTAAGTGGGGTTCACATTTCTTATTTAGGGTTTTATTATTAATTGGTGATATCATGTCATCAATTATGATATAGTATCACCGTTTTATTCAATATTTACTTGTAAAGAAGAGGGTCTAAAAATCGAGACTCTTAACCGCATTCGATTTTTTTTTCAAGAACAAACCTAACTAAGCTAGTATAGTTTGTCAACCACGGATTCACACATGGACTCAAGACTCCAACCTCCGACTTAAATTCGGCAAGTACCCCTAAAATTTCTATTTTTTGTAAAAAAGTTCGAATATAATTTGTTTTTCTTTTTAATTTTGAATATAATTTGATGAATTTTCGGTTTATTGTTAGTTTGGTGGGCAAAGATGAGAGGGAGGGGGGGTGCTGATGACTCTATCGAGCAAGATGGCATCGGCGCCACGGCTTCTCCATTCCTCACTTCACTGTGTTCCGCTATCGTACGCACCCCTCACCGCAACGTCGTCACCATGACCGACGGTGACAATCCTAATCAGTTGGAAGAATTTTTCCAGAAAAGGAGGGCTCTCTGATCCAAAATTCGCAAAGAGCTTGCCAACATGAGCCCATTGCAAAGAGCTCAAGAAGGTTCGTTCTCTCTCTCTCTCTCTCCTTGCATATTTTCGTATGTATATGTATGTGCATTTGTGTACATGACTTGTAGGTGTTTGTTTGTTGGTCTGAGTGAAATTATAAATTTGTTAGTTTGGTATACAATGGCGATGTATTGTTGATAGGGGGTGGTATTTGAGGCTGATGTGCTGTACTATTAGCTATATATGCATAAAAAGGATTGCATAATTTCCGAATCAATGTTAGACACGATGGTACATCCACTTAACACTAAATGGAAGTTGGTTTTCTTACAACTTTTGTCAGTAGGATTTGGAGACGTGCTTTCTTTGTTATGTATATCAGATGCACTGCCAGAGGCACCATATTGGTATAATTGAATTTATTAATTTTTTTTATGTTAGTTTTGTGAACTTGTTAACCACATGATTGAGGTAAGGAAGACAATTAGATTCACTTTAAGCACCCAAAATTACAAATGCACTCATTTTGAATGCTATTAAAGAAAAAATCTGGGGTGTTTTTTTTCAGATGGTTTTTACAATTGGGATACCTATATATAACTGTTGATTTTTATGGAGATTGAATGGTTTAGTCTTATATTACACTTCATGAGAATAATTTGGAGAACCCTTGGGACATACCTGGGAGGACCTAAGCATGAAGATTTGTTTCTGAAGGAGAACAAAGTACCACAGTCACAAGCGATATGTCGTGAACTCAGTATGATCTGATATTTTGGTTGGGTAGAAATTCGTGGTCAAGTCTAGATTTTGTTGTCTAGGCACAAGTGAGTTAATGCTCCACTGTCTTTAGTTATACTAAATTTGGTTCCTTTGTTTGCTTTGAGAGAGCTAATCAAAAAAGCGCTCATTCTTAAGAGGCTGCCTTACAATTTTGTCAAGATTGGAGCTTCTTGAACTATGTTGCCCACTTTGTACATGCAGCTTCACTTTGGCACTAAGGAAGAGCTCGACCTTAGGTACTGAACTGAAGTGGGTTGGCTTTTGAATGTGTCTCACGTAGTCACCAAATCACGTTCAGTAAGTTCAAAATCGATATAACTTGGGCAGCTTCCACTCAACATCTTGTCTGTATTCTGCCTCTGACATATTCTCTTTTCTCTAATAAGACAGATCCTAACATTCACAGTTTCTATGTGTTCTTTGCAGATAATGCAATACAAAGAATTATTTTGGAAGCTCCATGGTTCAAGACTAGTAAGAACTTGTGCACTTATATTAGCTCTGCTGCTTTATGAGAAGTCAATACTTCAAAAATTCTGTCAGAAGTTCTAGGCGACCCAGGCGGAGGTGAGTTTTGTGTTTCACCTTATATAATTTGCTATTGAAATGCAATATGATAAGACAATCTGTCATTACACATTTAGAGATTCTCACACTTCAATTTCAACTCAAGAGGGTCATGCACGGAGCAGGAAAAAGGTGTATGTTCCACGTGTTGAGGACAGATTTAGCAACATGAGAATGCTCAAGATATCTAGTGTAGATGATCTCGTTGCAAGCTCAATGAGCATTTTGGAACCAGCCCCAGTAGCTTGTGATTTGAATGAACATGAAGATGGTAACGTACTAGTAGGAAATTTTGTTGTTTGGTATATTTTTCCTGCAATTGTGCTGATACGCCCAAATGCACTGCTAGAATAGGACATGTGGATTATTGGCGAACATATCCTATTGCTTGGGGTGATAATCACAGCTTACCAAGCAACCCAAGATTAGAGGGGTAACATTTTAGGAATTCTGAAGAGATGTGCAACCATTAACATATCAGACTCACTAAAGCCTTATCTCAATTATTTTATGTTGGCACACGATTTTGATTCACAGTTTCTTGTTTTGTACTGTTGTATTGTTTGTTGAATCTTAGGCCAATTTTCAGTGGCTATGATTTCTCTAATCACCTCAACACTCAAATTGGAGGATTGACAGTCCTTACTAGTGCAGTCATTGGCATCGAAAAAATTTTAGCCAATGCAACATAACCGCCAGACCAAATGAGGATTTGTCAAGAACGGATATCAAAAGCGGATATTTAGAGTTTTTGTGTTCTTTTGAATGTCATGATGTTTTGTGATAGTTGTATACAGTTGTGCTCTGTATATTGCCTATTTTAACCAAGTTTATTGTCGTCTAGACGATGCCCTCCATCTTATTATAATTGACTTTGACTTCCGGCCTTGTGCAAATTTTCTGTTTCAGTTCGTTTCAGAATTCAGATATTGTCAATCTAAAGAATCTCTTTGGTGCAGTAATGCAAGCACGTGAGCCAGTGGACTTGTTCATTCTACCTGGTGATTTTCTTCACTCTGTTAACTTTGTCTTGCAGGACCCTTGTCAAAAAAACTAATTTTTTGTTATATTTTTCCGTCTATATGCTGCTAGGGCTTGCGTTTGATAAATCTGGCAGAAGGTTGGGACGTAGTGGAGGGTACATCCTCTGCTCAAACACTTAACATTTTCTTTTTATGGTCATGGCACGACAACAATATTTATGATGCTTGCTAGTGTTTTCATTTGTTTATTAAACTAATTACTATTAGAAGACTAAGAGACTTGAAGAATAAAAGTCGCAATGTTCGTAACAAGTAGCAACTAGTCTAGTATTGAAAGTTGTCTCATTTGGATGATCAATACACCAGTGACAGTGCATACTCATTTTAAAATCGGATTAATCGTTTCTGCTAGGGTCCCTATTTCACAAGCTTATTTCGGCTTTCTGTAGAAATTTGGAAAGAGAAAACATACTTTCTGCAGACATAATTACATTTAAGTGAATGCTGCTGTGTGACATCCTCCCGCTTTATCAGTCACCTTGTTTTCTCATGAGGTGAATTAGGTCACCTACAAGCCAAATTCACATAGCAATGCCTAATGAAGATAAACAGGCATTACACATTACGGCAGGTTTCTCAACCTTGATGTCATGGGCTCAAAACTCCTTGTTTTCTACTTCTCCCACCAAAAATAAAAATAAAAAATAACATTCATTTACATTTTTCTAGTGTGTTAAATGTTGGCATCCATGTCGTGACTAAACTTGGGAGTATCTTTGAAGTTGCATTTGTATTCCAGTGTTACAACTTAGGAGAACTTAGTAAAGTGAGAACTTAAGCTTACTTCAGGAGTAAAAATGGATGGCATAAATGACAACTGATGTGGAATTTTTTTAGTTGGATGTCAGCGATGTGAAAGAATTTCATTGCTTATAGAAATGCGAAGGATTATTTCCATTGGGGAGGTTGATAGAATATGTCTGATGTATGACTGTGGATGGACTTTAAAATAATAGAATAGGGTCTTCCAGTTTTAGGATTGTGCAAAAGCAGCAATGTGGCTAATGCCTATTAGTTAAACCAGGTAGGAATTAACTTGCCAATTAGTGACATTATAATAAAAGCAACACTAAAGTACTCTCTGTTTATTTAAATTTTCTGTATGTAACTTCTTATTTGTGGATTAATTGAATTCATTAGCAGGAAAACGTTTGAAACTCAAGGACTTTATTTTTTATGGTAACTAACATTTTTTTTCTGTTAAGAAATGAAGAGGGTACATTCACTAGGCTTTTATCATGCTGCAATTTGAAGGCTAACATATCATCATTTCCCCTAGTATGACGATGTACCAAGGTGCCCTGATTGAGGGGTCAAAAATTCATGGTGCTACTTTATAGGCTGTATCTGTTCATGTAACTACGCAGCAAACTTAGAAATTAGATTCATCAAGTTGGAAAATACATTAATGTTGTGTTTTGCATGTGACATTGATTCTTTTATTACATCATGCAACATTTGAAATTCGATCCTGGGTAAATCTTCCAAGTTACTATGACATGTTCCTGAAGAATTACAAAGAGCTCGTTAAGGACAGGAACTGGAAAGAGCCCCTTCTAGGTAATTACGCAACCTTCTACTCTTCCAAATTGAATGTGGATGTACTAAGGTTTACTAAATCTGAATCCGGTTTATCTCACTTCACAAATTGGTGGCTGCTATTTTGTTGCAGTTGCACTTGCGTATTCTGTTCAGATAGTGGAGGAAGGAGCTATAGCTGTCACTCCTAATGATATTCCTGTTGATGCACTTGTATCCTCTGCTGGCTTCATCTCTACAAGCGTCACTGCCATGAAGAGGTGCAATTGATTAATATTCTAACCATGACACCATGATTTTTCATCTTGTATTACTGCCAAAAGCTAGTTTTTATATACAAGGAAGCGTTGGGGGAATAACTGCTGTATTTGCTCCATTTGTCAGTGATTGTTTTGTGCTGGTGTGCCATTGATGAAAGGGCTATGACCTGCATCACCAATGTCCCATCCTATACATAAAGGGCAATGTAGGAGACCCGTCAAGCATCCGTTTCTCCATTTCTGTTTGTTTGTGTGGTTTGGATTTTTTGGGTGGTTATGTAATTTCAACTTTTTCACCTTCTCATAGTTACTAAATTTCATTCACTGACATTCTACTCATGGGTTTGATAATGGATGGCAATCCCAATTCGTAACTCACCCTTTCGTCCAACCTGATCATAAATTAGTGGATTGATTACTTTATTTCTGTGAGTCGTAAATGTGTTGGGTAGTAACACGAACATTTATTAACTGGGTTAATGCAGTTATGGCTGGTTAATGGGTGGAACTTACTTTAGCACTAACCTTAAACCACCTCCACCTTACTATCGCTTACGCCACTCACCTCCACCATCACGCCACCAACCTCACCACTGCCACCACAACCACTGTCGCCTCTTCCTCCACCACCATCGTTGTCCTATCTCCACCATTATACAGGTGATGCCAACCAATCCATTTACAATTGTCATGTCTGTGCAACAAAATTATCTTTAGATCTAATTTACTGCATTCATAGCTATCTAGTAGCCAATGAAGATACAATTGCTACGGATATAAAAAATTTTCAGTATGTTTTTTTCTCAATGATGTGTTATTGCATTAGTATAAAATTTATATAATAAAGTAGAACTGAGTTTGAATTCCAAAATTTGTCTTGAGTTTTTCTTGACTCAGATCAATTATAAGCAAAAAATAAGTTACATATGTTATCTAGAAATTTTTGCAATTCAGATCAAACTCAAAAGTATTGATTTAACGGATTAGATTGATTGACGAATTGTATTTATTTTTTCAACCCAAGACACTTCCCATTTATAATTTCCCACCAAATCAGACACATTTTTCCCCAAATTATGCCAACCTTAATTTATTCACTCCTTCCAAATTCACGCATACATACACACACAGCGCAGCCACTGCTTACTTTATTCAGCACAACTCACACATGCTGACACGTCCCTTTTCATACTCCCTCTCTGTGTCTCTCTTTCTCTGTCTCACGTACACAACACACGCAGAGAGAAGACATAACATACAATACAGCACAGGCTCACACACTGTACAATTTGCTATTTTGTTTCTTTGTTGCTGCAACTTTCATATGTTCTTATAACATCAGCGTATTTCGATTTGGCCCATTGGTTGCCTTTTGTTTTGGTGATTGCAGGTGTGAGATTCCTCCTAAACAGAAGTCAAGCCAGGTACTGGCATGGTTATTGCAGTAAAGATACTAAACCAGTAAGGTTTCCGAGGTTACAAGGAATGGTTGGTGTGTACGACTTTGGCCCTGCTTTGCCTTGTCCAGAGATTGCACAAATCTTCATGTCGGAATATCAGGATTGTGTTTTCTATTTCGGTACCACAAAAGCAAGCAAAAAAAGAGCTTGAAAAATGCAGTGGTGGTCTGATTTTTACACATTTTGAGAAAATATTCGTTACAACAATGATACTACGTGACAATGCTGACATGGTATGACTAACCATTAGTATCCAAAACAAATAAGTAAATAGACCCCATTAAAATAGTATCACACAGTTTTTCATTATTTTCGCTAATCAAACTTTATTATAAGCAATCCTATGTTTGAATAGTCCTTAGAACAGCAACATAAGACAAAAACCGTTGGTCACCCCGCTTCTCTCAAGCCACCATAACTGCTTCCCCCAAGCTACATGCACATATAAGTGTTTGTATTGTGTTGTAGTTGTTGTGGCTTAAATTCTTATGTTTTGATTAGGTTTTCTTTTTCTTTTTGGTAAATAACCTGGAATATTATTGATTGGAAGATAGATCAGTACAAGAAAAAAGGGAAAAATCATGAAAATGCCTTACCTAAGTTTACTACAGTTTGTTGTGCCATTATGCTATTAAATTGGTTGGCTTCGATAAGTTCCATTTCAATGTGATGATAGCGATATGCTTGAGTTTTGATGTGGTTTAATTTGTTTGTAATTTCTAAATGATCCCATTTATCACCTAATCTTTTTATGTTTATGGTTTGATAGTGAACTAAACTCCAGAAAATTATGTGCTTGCAGGCAGTATTTTTTTTATCTATTTTGTTGTGGTTGAATCAAGGCATGTCAAAGTTGAGTTAGAATCATTGGATTTTAGTGGTTGATCATTATGCTAGTCTAGTTAGGTTAATTTTCGAGATGAGTAACAAGTATGGTCAGGTGCCTCATGATCCACCAGTGAAAGCTTATCGATGTGGTCTCTGAGCGCTTTCCTTTGTCCCTTGCCCCTTTTGATGAGCCTAGATTTAGATCAAGCTTGTGCCAGTTCATGGGTTGAGCCTAAATCAACTAAAAGGCAAGTCAAGTTCAGCTCATGGATATAATCCGATCCAAAGTTTAAGGGATTCAGGAAAATTAACGCACGTGGAAAGTAATTACTGGGATAGTCACTCTCCTAGATTAAGACTATCTCTAATTGTACATATTCTAGTTGTGGTTATCCTCCCTGAAAAACTAGTAACCTATCATTCACACCACTACCTCAACTAATGATTAGTGCCTATAAATTGTAAACCATGTACACATGAGGGAGACATCTCTCTGCACATCCTTAACACAACTATCTCTCTCTTAACTACTCAATCTCTCTCAAAACTTATCATTGCTCTCTCTCTTACACCTTCTACTTTATTAATAAAGTTTTTCGGCCACCATTGCCACATTCGGAGTAGAGTAGATTACTTTGACCAAACCACTATACATCTGTGTGTTGACTCAATTTTTGTCTCCTTTATTAATTGTTTTATTGATTACTTCATTAATTAATCAACATCATACACTCGACTGCATAAGCCTGTTTTGTGCATCATCTACTTTTTTTGATCAACAACAAAAAGAATTATCAGTAGTGAAAATGAACGAATGACCTTTTTTTTGTTAGTTTTGTGTATTATTATATGTATGCCTAGACTTTTTGTTTTTGTTTCCTTTTTACTTTCTAGCTTTTTTTAGTTTTAAGAGTTTGATATGATTTAGTAGTCTTCTAATTGGTAAATTTTTTAATTGCCATTTTTTTTTGGGTGTTATTGAGTGTTTTTAGGCACGGGTATTAACTAGTCTATATATATAATAAATGTCATTTGAATTCATTATTTATGATCTATTGTCGAGAGAGATTGAGAAATAAAAAATGGTGGAATTGATCTAAATCCATTTGCAGCTTAATTAATATTGCATTCCAAGATCGTCATTCTTATTGTTCTATATCTACTTCAAGGCCAAATTATACCTCGACTCAACTTAAAAGTAAACTAATATTTCTTGGCAAAGATCCTTCAATAAAGCAGCGTGTTGTATTATAATATTAAATGATGAATTATAGAGTCATAACAGATTAAGACTTTCTAATCCAATCTTATATAGTATTTAGTTGCAAAAAATACTCTGCATTATATATAGTTTTATTTCAAATTCTTATTCAAATAATACATTGTATCCGTATTATTAAGTTGATTATAATACCATCTAGGGAAGTGGTATTATAGCTCAATTCAAGTATATTAAATTGTAAATTTACTATTTTACCCAACAGATAAACAAAAATATTAATAACTATACAAGATTAATAGTTTTTTAGTTAATATATAATTGTTATTCTATTTTTTCCATTCTTAATCTAGTGTATTACTAAATACTGGATTACAATACATAATATTTTTGTTTCATATTTAATTTTAATTGGGTCTCATATAAAATTTTTGTCTAGGGCCCCCACCTTACCTTTGGCCGCCCCTAGTTTCAACTTATGTTTCGATATGTTTTGAAAATAAATTTTTAATTTTTTTAATTTTTCATCTTGTTTTCGAAACATTGTCGAAATATTTTCGTTTTCAAGCTCACCGAAACTATACAACAAAACAAAATTTTAATCTTTGGTAATAACTATAATGTGAAACTCAAATCAATAGCTTGATGTGAAATGTGGAAAACTTCATAATTAAAGGGTAATGTGTCTAAAAAGTCATAAGTTAGGGAACAAAGTGTGAATTTCCCTGACTACCAACTGTGGCCAACGTCCGACAAGGAATTTTTGAGCTATAATCTTTCAACGTACAAATTTTTTTTTTTT
>CM042193.1:13572515-13589241 GCA_023539305.1 Ilex asprella | reverse complement strand
TTTTTATGTCAAGAAAATAAAACTTGCCACAAGCCAAGAAATATTATTGGACCAAAGGTCCACCCGTGTACATATAGTCTTCATCATCAATCAGAAGATCTCACACAGATACTCTTTTTTTTTATATACATAAAATAAATATGTACATACCATCATTTCAACTAGGGAAATGTTACTTGTACATTTTTTAGGGATTTAATGATGTACAATTATTGAATTGATTGTGAATTATATATAATATTAGAATTTATAACTAATTCAATAGTTGCATGAAAACGATATCATTAATTCTTTAAATAAGGTCTCTATAATATTGCTCTTTAACTTATTAGTTAGAGAGTATTGACTTTTGATACTCCACAACTTTACTGTCTTTTTTGGGTTATAGAGTGTTCAGATTTGTTCCGCTTACTCTTTTGAACTCTGAATTGGTCACCGTAACTCGAATTAATTTAAAGACATGTTTCAAATAAGAGTGAATGACTCTTAAGAGTTGTGAGAAGTATCGAACTTAAAACTTTTTATTTGTAAGAGAACAGACTTAACTATTGAACCACTCATGGAAATTTTATAACTCCACTTATTCGTTAATGACCATTGCCTTTCAACGCTCCCCGACTATCTATAAGAAATTTCATCATAGTTATGTTGATGTCGAAATTAAGATTTCACCATGTATTTTTATAGTTAAAAATTGATGGTGAACTTTGATGCAATAATAAAATTGTTCTATAATGACTTAAAAATCACGAATTTGAGTCAAAAATAATCTTTCTACTTGCAGAGGTAATAGTGCATAAGCACTTTTACTTTTACAATTAAAATTTTAAGTTATTACCACTTGAACTAGTGATGTTTAAATTTTTTATTAGCAGCAATTTTCTATCATACCCGATCCTATCCTATCCTATCCTATTGAACGATTAACCGAAAAAATCGAGTAAAAATGCGCAAAAGTTTTTCTTCTTCCGATTAAATCGGATAAGAAGGTAGAATAACCATTAATTTTGTATTTCTATCTTATCCTATCCGCATTAATTTATATATATATATACTAAAAATCCTAATTCTCTAACCATATGGTTTAAATTTAAAATAATTGTTATTGTATTTATGGAACAATTATGATGGATTGATGTTTATACTTTCTTGTGTTTTATTATAGTTGTTTTAGATTTTAGTATTATTGGTTTATTGTTTTGTTAAATTAGTACATTTTATTTAATTGAATTGTTAAAATCATAAAAAAAAAATTGTTAAAATGATCCAAAAATTAATAACTATAGAAATGTTTATCCGATTTTTTACCCAGTTTCCTACCCGATTAACTTGGTTAGAAGTAGGGGTGTTAATCGAGTCCTTGTTGAGTTTTTGTCGAACTTAATTTATACATAAATGAGTTGGCTCGTTTAACTATTTACTCATAAACGAGTTTAAAATAATGTTCAATCTCGACTTGATTAACAACCCTAATCGAGTAAAAATATCACACCTAATCGGGTAGATAAAGAAATTTTTTTTCGTCGATAGAGTGAATACCCTCTCTCCTCTTTGACGCTACTATGCATGTATGTATTGCTGCTGACTATTCCACGTGCATGTACAGTTTCAGCTACAAATCAAAATCTCTCTCTGTTTAGACCACAAAGTTGGCCGATTCTATCTTTGTGCAAGTGGATTGGTACGCACAATCGATCACATAGATCTTCGACGATACTGATCGAGCAACAGAGATGTCGGAAAACAACGATTTTTCATTCAGGAAACCGGCGTCCAGACTCCGGTGTGGGACGTGTTTCTAACCTTCAGAGGGGAAGACACTCGCGATACTTTCACTGACCGGCTCTACACAGCGCTATATCGAAAAGAAGTCAAAGTCTTCCGCGACAAAGACGGGTTGACTCAGGGCGATTCACTCACTCCAACTCTTCTCAACGCGATCGAAGACTCGGCAGCTTCGATCGCCATCATCTCCCCCAGTTACGCTTCCTCCGGGTGGTGCCTCGAAGAACTCGCTACGATCTGCGAGTTTAAACGACTCGTTCTTCCCGTTTTCTACGGAGTCGACCCGAGCCATGTTCGGAGTCAGAAAGGACCGTTCGAAGAGGAATTTCAAACTCTCGAGAAAAGGTTTGGAACGGAAAAGGTGTTGCAATGGAGAAAGGCCATGGAAGAAGTCGGTGAAATTTCCGGTTGGGTTTTCGATGACCGGTGACAAACACTATCTTCCATCTCAAGAAATTCTAACTATTTATGTAATCTTTTTCTCAGATCCAATCTTTAAACATCACAAGAAAAACTCTTTTATGAATTCTTGTAACGTGACTGACCTACCTTGTAGCCTTTGGCATGGAAAAGAAGATTCATATGGTCAACTCTAAATATTTAAACGTTAATACTGAATTGATTGAAGCCTGTGGTTTAGTGGTAGAGTTAGTATATTATAAAGAGGAAGAGGGATTAAATATGGGATTTGCAATAAACTATGTAAGACACTGTAATGGAATCTTTAGCTCTTTATATGTAAGTTTAGTTGCCTTTTGAAGATTGTGGTTCCTACTGCATTTTCCCATTCTTTGGTGGCCCTTTTCCAATTTATTTATTAGTAGCTGTCGTATTTTTAAGTCCCCAGTTGTTCTTGTTGGATTTGTTAATTCTCTTGTCTTCCCTGCAATTGGGTGAATATTCTAATTGGGGTATCATTTTTCACTAATGCTATTGAAACATAATTGAGGGACATAATTTGAAGACATAACGAGTTGTCACCAATTAAATGATAGTGAAATATATTTAATGATAGGTCCCATTGTACCATTAAATGTCATTGATCATTTTTTATTTGGACTTAATTTTTAAGTTACACGAAATCTATTCTGAACATTAATTATGATTCTATAATTTTATTTGGACTTAATTTGAGAATGTAATCTGGAAACTTAATTTAATGTAGTCATTGAATTGAAAGTGAGTTTCATATAACATTAGAGCTCATAAATAATTTAATGGTTGTATTGAATTAGGTCATTGATCAAGTCCCCCAAATTAGATCCCTATAGCGTTTCACTTATAAATAATATATTAGTGTCCTCTCTAAAACTCTTTTTTTTTTTTCTTTCTTTTTTTATGAGGATCAACAGTGGTTCCCCACCTTCCCCCTTAGGTGACTCGAACCCACGACCTGACGGTTGTAGGGGAAGCGTCTTACCACATGAGCTGCATTTCGTTGCCATTCAATCGTAACCATTTTGTTATTGATATTCATGTGATAGTACCGTGAAAAAAAATTTGGGTATGAAAACTTATTATTATTAATAGTCATGTTATACTTTTTAAAGGTGAAATTATAATTAATTTGGGTTATTCATGATCGATCATAAATTGTTGTGATCGGCTATAAATGACCGCAATCAAGGTGATTTGATTTTTAAAAGTTGTAACTTTTATTGTTGATCATGTCATTTGTAGTTTTAACTTACACTCGTTTTTTTTTATAAAAAAAAGTTATAATTTTTCCTATAGTACATCCTTGGGTACCCTAATCTTCCACGTAACATCTCTGTAATTAGTACGTACTAATGACAGTTTTTTCTACCAGTGAAGAGGAGCTACAATTGATTGGGCATTTGGTCAATAGGGTTTTGGCTGAATTGAGCAATAGTCCCCTTTTTGTGGCTCCATTTACAGTTGGACTCAATTTTCGTGTACAAGAACTTATGGAACTGTTAGATGTTAAACGCAATGGCATTCAAGTGCTGGGGTTTTATGGAATGGGTGGGATCGGTAAGACAACCCCTTGCCAAGGCTTTCTACAACAAACTTGTCAGTCACTTTGAACGCCGTAGTTTCATTGAAAATGTTAGAGAAAGTAGTGCAAAGCAAAATGGTTTATTATCACTTCAAAACAAACTTATTGGTGATCTTTCCCAAGGAGTTTTGCCACCAGTAAATGATGATGATGCCGGTAAGGTGGCAATTAAGAGGATACTTTATCACAAGCGCATTCTTGTTGTTTTAGATGATGTTGACGATATAAGCCAAGTTGATGCTTTGGTTGGCAAGAGAGGGTGGGTTTACGAAGGAAGTCGAATCATTATTAGTACTAGGAATGTAAAAGTTTTGTTGACCCCTCTTGTGAATGAGAAATACGATGTGAAGAAATTGGCTTTTGATGATTCATTAAAACTCTTTAGTTACCATGCATTTAGAAGAGAGAAACCCACTAATGAAACTTATTTGAACCTATCCAAACAAATTGTGAATCTTACTGATGGACTACCTTTGGCTTTGGAAATATTTGGTTCTTTTTTGTATGATAAGAGGAGAGTGGACGATTGGAAAGACGCTATACAAAAGCTGAAGCAGATCCGACCTAACAATCTTCAGGATGTCTTAAAGATCAGTTTTGATGGGCTGGATGAGCAACAGAAGTGTATATTTCTCGATATTGCATGTTTGTTTCTTAATCTGAACATGAAGAGAGATGATGTAATTGATGTAATGAAAGGTTGTGGCTTCAGGGCTGAGAATGCCATCCGTGATCTCATTGATAGGTCACTCATCAAGGTAATAGATGATGATACTTTTTGGATGCATGATCAAATTAGAGACATGGGAAGACAAATTGTCCTGGATGAAAGCCACGGCGATATTGGCACACGTAGTAGACTCTGGAACCATGCTGATGGTCTGAAAGTCTTGCAAGATGGGAAGGTATGGATCTTTGTCTTTTCATTGCATGTATTCTTAAGCAGTTTTTAGATTTTGAGCATGTTAACAAATTTGTGAGGTTGCTGCTGTTTTATGATTATTCAGCTTGAAATGTAAGTTGAAGTTGTCCAAGGATAAGAGAAAAGCCAACAAAAAATAGGTCGAAGCCATGAGAGGAGGCCTGATTGCAAAAGATTTAGTTGTCGGTGGTCGGGGGTACGGATTTTGGTAGACCTATATGTTAGAATATATTCTTGTGACAGGCCTGGATAAGTTGGGATTCATGGTATTGAGTTGAATCAACATGTGGTATTATCATCTGTGCTCAATTGTTGCTGCATGGAAATATCGAACTCAAAACCAACTAACAGTGAGTGAAGAGGCCAACTAGGTTCATCTAGTAGTTTAGGAAATCTTACACTGCCAATGCCGAATGAGCTCTAATAAACTTGAAATTGAACCACAAGAAAGGGGATGAATTCAGCAAATTTTATATGAAGCCAAGAATACAGCTCCCTTCTCCATTTCCCCTTGCCTAAGCCCCAAAATAGTTGCTAACTGGTTATTAAGAGAGAGAGAGAGAGAGAGAGAGAGAGATGTATAATGTGTCTCGAAATTCATTAATTAGGAGAATTACTAGAAGAAATGGTCCAATCTGGCTGCTGTTGTTGACATATTATTACATTTGTTGGGGAGCATAAAAGCACAGATAGGAAGAAACATACAAGGACGACTCGTCTCAATAAAAATTCCTGTCCCCAATCCCAGTAGTCCGGAAAAAGATGGAAGGTTTTTGTCTCTGTTCAAAAAGTAACATTTCAGCCAGAAGTGTTAGTTGTTGTTAGTTAATGGACTTTCAATCGGAAGGAAATCATTTCTCTTTCCTTTCGTGAGGCCTGCCGAAGGGTTCAAAAAACTTCAATGACTAATTATTAGAATGAATCATTGCCGATCTCCGGAGCTTTCAAGGAGCGTTTCCACCCATTTATTTGGGGTCAGAAAAGGAAGAAAGCCACGAATTAAGAACCAAAATAAAAGTCGCCAACTGGTCTCCAAGCATCAATGTGTCTGCATGTCTTTTAGTGTCATCCTTAGATAACTGTAGCATCTTTCAATTTCCTACTGCTTGCTCTCAATTTCTGGGAACAATTTCAGCTTATCACTTTATTTTGTCTATTGATCCTTTGTCGACATGATTGAAATTAGGGGACAAGCAGCATTCAAGGGATCATTCTCGACTTTGAAAAGAAGAACTTCCTGAAGATTAAGAGTGCTAAAGCAATTGCTACGACCAATTTTAAAAGGTCACCCACTTTAGTTTCTGCACTAACTTACTTGAAGGAGATATATAAAGGATATTTTCAACATAGTGCTAAGAGTGAGGGAGAAGTGATTCTTTGCACTAAACCATTTGAACCAATGGTTAATCTAAGACTGCTTCAATTGAGTGATGTGAAAATGAAAGGAAGTTTTAAACATCTTCCTGCTGAACTGAAGTGGCTACAATGGCGGAGATGTTCCTTGAAGAATCTTCCATCTGTTTTTTGTCCTCGGAAACTAACTGTCCTTGATCTCTCCGAAAGCAAGATAGAAAGAGTTTGGGGCAGGAGATGGTGGTGCTGGTCCAGGAACAAGGTACGCTTCACTTAGTTAACTAATATATGACCATAGTTGTCAAATCATGTATCGGAAGGCGTATCGTAAGATACACAATACACTATCGTATATTGTGTATCGTAAGATACGCCTAATTTTATTTTTTAAATAATTATTAATAAAATATACGTATATACCTCAGTAAAAAAGTCATAGACTCATAATAACATAGCATTTCATTTATATTCCACCAACTATTTAAGTTTCCAATATAGTTCCGTAATATCAAAATGCAAAGACTTTTTTCAAACTTTTAACATCAACTGTTTGAACAACCTTAATATTAATCAGGAATTTTGAATTCAATTGAACAACATTAACAACAAATTTTATTTATTTTTTTTAAACTATAACAACTGAAACGACGTTGTTTCAATAGGTAGTGATTTAAGAATAAGTCATGAGGTAAAATAATGTCATTTCAACCTCAAAAAACCAAAAAAAAAAAAATTAAAAAACAAAATCGTCACGTATTGTATGATCGGGCGTATCGTATTGTATCGTGTATCGTACGATATGGTGCAAAAACGATACAAAGGCACGATACGTATCGTTTTTCAAGTGTATCATGACGTATCGTACGAAAAGTATCGCGTATCGATACTAATAACTATGTATATAACACAGCCGACTTGAATTCCTTCGGTTTGATGCTTACATTACTATTATAACAATCTAAGAGTGGAAAAGTTCACTGTTTTCCAGGTGGCAGAGAAAATGATGGTTTTGAATCTCCGACGTTGTTGTAACATAACTGCTATTCCTGATTTATCTGGGCATCCTGCCCTGGAAAAGCTAATTCTTGAGGGTTGCATTAACCTGGCTAGGATTCATAAGTCACTTGGTGAGGACCTGAATATGTTACGCCAATTGAACCTGAGAGCATGTTCCAGCCTTGTTGAATTTCCAAGTGACGTCTCTGGCCTAAAAAGTCTTGAGAACCTTATCCTCTCCGGTTGCTCAAAGCTGAAAGCCCTACCACAGGATATGGGCAGCATGAGTTCTTTGAGAGAACTTCTCCTTGATGAAACAGCCATAGAGAAGCTACCTGAATCTATATTCAAGCTTACAAACCTTGAAAGGCTCAGTCTAAATGATTGCCAATCATTAAAACGACTACCCACATGCATAGGTGAGCTGATTTATTTGAGAGAACTTTCAGTTAACAATTCTGCATTGGAGGAAGTACCCGATGGTATTGGCTCGTTGGGAGAGCTTGAGACGCTAAGTTTGATGTGGTGTACATCACTTACTGTACTACCGGATTCGGTTGGGAAGCTGAAATCATTGGCAAAATTTTGGCTTAATAGTAGTTCGGTGAAAGAAATGCCAGCTTCTATCGGTTCAATATGTTATCTGAAGATGTTGTCCATTGGAGGTTGTTGTAATGTGAGCACATTGCCTGCTTCCATTGAAGGGCTCCATTCCATGGTTGAGCTTCAGTTAGACGGGACATCGATCATAGATCTTCCAGATCAGATTGGTGGCTTGAAATCACTTGAAAAGCTTGAGATGAGAAATTGTAAATTTCTGAGATCACTTCCGGAATCTATTGGGAAGTTGTTGGCTCTTAATACGTTGATTATAGTGAATGCTGCCATAACCGAACTGCCAGAATCTATTGGGATGTTGGAAAATCTCATGATGTTAAGATTGAACGGATGTAAGCAACTCTACAAGTTGCCAGCTTCATTCGGGAAATTGAAACTTTTGCACCACTTGCTAATGGAGGAGACTTCTGTGACCGAATTACCTGAAAATTTTGGGATGCTCTCATACTTGATGGTATTGAAAATGGCAAAGAAGCCTTATCCTACAGTGCCTCAGCATGCTGAAACAACAGAACAAAAAGATCTTGGTGCAGAAAAGAAATCTAAATGCATTGCGCTTCCGTCTTCTTTTTCAAATCTTTCCTTGCTCGTAGAATTCAATGCTCGTGCGTGGAAAATATCTGGGAATATAGCAGATGATTTTGAGAAGTTGTCGTCCTTAGAAATTTTGGATCTATCTCACAATGATTTTTGCAGACTTCCATCAAGTCTGAGAGGACTCTCTGTCCTCAAAAAGATTGTTCTGTCCCACTGCAAACAGCTCAAATTTATTCCTCCGCTTCCTCCAAGTTTGGTGGAGATAGATGCTGCAAACTGTACAGCAGTGGAAAGTATATCAAACCTGTCTCATTTGGAGAGTTTACGAGAGCTGCACCTTGCTAACTGTGAGAACTTGGAGGACATTTCGGGCCTGGAATGCTTGAAGTCCTTGAGAATCTTGCACATGGTTGGCTGCAATTCATGCGCTTCTGTTGTGAAGAAAAAACTTGATAAAGTACTCTCTCTCTCTCTCTCTCAGTGCATGTGTGTGTGCGTATTTGAATGTGTGTGCATGCACTCATGTGAATGTGAATGCTTTCAATCAGACTGGAAGATGCAGTTTCAGTCTAATTACCTTTGATTGTGCAATCCTCAACAGTTAAGCCCACTGTATTAGCTGCATTGTCAACACATAGGTCTCTCTTATATGACTTATGCCTCTCTCATGTGTATGTGTAGTTTTGTCCGAAAGTTTTCCTTAATTTTTGGGTGCTTTTGATTACAGGTCGCTGTAAAGAACATGGACGAGTTAAGTATCCCTGGAAGTGAAATACCTGACTGGTTTACTCAAGGAGTGGTTTGTTTCTCAACACGCAAAAACTATGCGATTAAAGGCATTATTATAGGCGTTGTCGTGTCTGTCAACCATCAAATAACCGACGATTTGAGAGATCAACTCCCTGTCATACCATATGTTCTTGCAACAATCCTCAGATTGAATGAACCAGTGTACAATATGGCGATGCGCTTAGCAAGAGTTCCAAAGACACATGAAGATCAAGTTTATTTTTGTCGATATGAAGATCATCATCCATTGGTTTCGATATTGAAAGATGGCGACACGGTAAGGGTAGCATTGAGGAACCCTCCATTTGTTAAGGGGGTTGAGCTCAAGAAGTTTGGGATTCATTTGGTTTTCGAAAATGATGATGACTATGATGGAGATGAAGAAATATTGGATGAAAGCCGACAATCTGTATCAGAAAAATTAACAAGGTTTATCAGATCCTCTGAAGCAAGGAATCATACCTCGGATTCAATTCATGAAATTGAAGAACTGTTGTTACCAAAAAAATTTAAAAGAAGCTGAAGGACAGATGCAGGAGATCAGGGAGCTGTTTGGTTGCTTTGGAGTGAGATATTTGGCATGGTAAGGTGCCTTTTAAGGTGGCTTCTACTATTTATGTCTGGCCTATCGAAATGCGAGGTAAGCTCTATGCTACATGCCTTGTAGATTTGAACTATTTTTAGGCATAGGAATTTGCCACTCGGGATGAGGGAAGAATATCCGTTTCACATGATTTTTCTTGTTTTGAGATCATATCTTCAAACTAGTAGACTTGGTTTATGTCAACTCATTTTCATTATTAGAAAATTCTAGTGTAGCGAGTGGGTATGCCTTAGACCGATTTAATCAATATATTACCAATCTACCCATTAAAAAAAAAAAATTCCTCCCAACTTGTGCTAGATTGCATAATAGCTTGTTTTGCTTATGGTTCCTTATAGGGTAATTGCCTAACGGCTGGTCTAAATGCAGGAGGCTGTTTAGGCTGGAGAGTTGGTACGATACAGCGATAATGAAAAGCAGTTGTGCTTTGTGGAACATTTGGAAGAATGAAGGGCAAGACAATGGTACAGTTTTTTGTAACGTATCGAAGTTAACAAGTAAATAAATAATTATGATAATTTGGGTTCAATTTACGACTCAAAGAGGTCAATTGTAATTCTATGGCATTAAATTACGACAAAAAAAAAAAATAGAATCAATACTAAAATGTTAAGATTGTTCCAAAACAACTCTGTAAGTGATAATATCACCAAATTAAGGAATAAGCTCATTTTTATTTAGTAGTAACGTTTGGTACGATACAAAAAATAATTTTTAATACTAACAATCTTACTCAAGAAAGACATAAAGTACTATTTTGTAAATTTTAATGAATCTTTGTGGCATAGTTGTGCTTAAGCACTGAAATTTCCAAGCTCCTACTGTTGTAATTAGAAACAACTTGCAGCCATTGCATTTTATCTACCACAACTGGAACCAAAACAATGCCATGCTACCTGCTTGATAGCCACTTTTATATGCAACGGGTTGCTTGAATTACACCCTTTGAATTTAGTGTGTGGGAATGCGGGTTTGAAGCTCTTACCTTACTTCTCTACTAACAGATTATCAAGAATACTTTTGAAGCCTAATTTAAATTTATTATTGTTTATTGGTAGATAATAAGTCGGTATAAATAAATTAAATTAATCAATTAGAACATGATTCATCTCTGTTGGGCAAAAAGAATTCTAGGAGGGATTTTTATGCTCGAGAAAAACGTAACTGGCAATCACATATAGAGACTCCCCACAATTCACAGTAGCAATAAGCTTGTAAACAAATCATGCGGGAACAAAGTACTCAAAGGGTTTATAACAAAGTTGAGAAGCTCAAATTAGCACTGCTCACCTAACGGTGAGGGATTGGACTTGAACGAACCATAGATTCGGACGTCAAATATTTGACCCTTATTGATATTTCTTGAACTTAAATGATAATTGTGGCTTGTGCAGGTAATCGCAAGTATTCAATGTTTATTCTTGTAAAGATGAATTCTGATTTCGTGAGTGATCTTGTTTTATAGAGATTTAAAAAAAAAGAGTTAAATATCCAAACTCTGTACCCAACTCAATTGTCCACCCAATGGTGGTGGTTGGTGAAGCTACAAAGCCCTAGACACAATCTGAAACTTCACCACTAGAACAAAGTTGAAAAGACGACCATCCCATACAAATTGAGGTGGATTGTTGTGATCATACCAATAACTTAAGGTGGAATGTAAAAAACCTTATAATTAGAGGGTAAAGTTTGAAAAATAACATAATTTAGGAGACACAAGTGTGACGCCACTCTCTCTCTTTTTCTCTCTCTCCCTCCCCGTCTTTGACTATGCATGTAATGTACTGTTTACTATTTCACGTACGCGTACAGTTTCAGCGACAAATCAGGGTCCACATCTCTCTCTCTTTTTAGACCAGAAGTTTAGTCGATTCTCTCAGAGTGCAAGTGGGTTGGGAGGTACAATCGATCACATAAACCTTCGACGATACTGATCCAGCAACAGAGATGTCGGAAAACGACGACGTTTCATCCAGGAAACCGGCGTCCAGACTCCGGTGGGACGTGTTTCTGAACTTCAGAGGTGAAGACACTCGAGAAACTTTCACTTACCAGCTCTACGAAGCGCTATATCGAAAAGACGTCCGAGTCTTCCGCGACAACGACGGGTTGAAACAGGGCGACTCGCTCACTCCAACTCTTCTCAACGCGATCGAAGACTCGGCGGCTTCGATCGCCATCATCTCCCCCAGCTACGCTTCTTCCAGGTGGTGCCTCGAAGAACTCGCTACGATCTGTGGGTTTAAACGACTCGTTCTTCCCGTTTTCTACCGAGTCGACCCGAGCGATGTTCGGAGACAGAAAGGACCGTTCGAAGAGGATTTTCAAACACTGGAGAGAAGGTTTGGAGAGGAAAAGGTGTTGAGATGGAGAAATGCTATGGAAGAAGTCGGTGGAATTTCCGGTTGGGTTTTCCACACCGGCTGGTAACAAACACTTTCTTCTATCTCAGCTCAATCCCTACAATGTCTAGTCCGATTAAACATCACAAAGAAAAAATCTTGAAACCCTGTGTTATGCCTTAAAAATTCTGGTTTGTTGATTCATAAATTAATCACAACCATTAAATTGAAAGCG
Source organism: Ilex asprella (assembly GCA_023539305.1). Classification (NCBI taxonomy): domain Eukaryota; kingdom Viridiplantae; phylum Streptophyta; class Magnoliopsida; order Aquifoliales; family Aquifoliaceae; genus Ilex; species Ilex asprella. The sequence goes on along the minus strand of CM042193.1, from coordinate 13,577,040 downwards.
AGTCTTAATATCGAATTGGTACGGGTTAAGTCAGCAAATCAGATGCATATAGAATTATTGAATTCTAACCTGATTTTGATGTCATGTTTCGTTTTTGGGGAGATAAGCATGTTTTGTTCTTAGAAGCATCTTAATCCTGATTATTGATCCAGTTTAGAAAGAGAAATCTGAGGAAACTCTAATTCATGTATTAAGATTTAGTGAAAATCTTAATCTGGATTTTTGATAGACATTTTTACTTCAAATGACTTGAAAAGGATGTAAGTGCTTGTAAATTTAACTCCACAGGTAGCCTTTAACATGACAAAATGGTTAAAAAAATATTCATATGACCGACCTCAAATTGTTGAGGAAATCTAGTTGGGTATATGAATTATGAGCTCTTCAGTTGTTATTGAAGGAAATGGTAGTCTATGTTACGTGGTTCGGAAGACTGGAGGCTGCATTCATGAGGATTGTGAAATTAGACTTTTATAGCTGACGTTTTATATTTGATATTGTTAAAGAGGTTAAAGTGTGTCCTTTAGTGCTAAGGTTAGTATATTCAAGAGGAAGAGCAATTAAATATGGGATTTGCAATAAACTATGTTAGATACTGTAATGGAATCTTTAGTTCTTTATGTAAGTTTAGTTGCCTTTTGAAACTTTGAAGGTAGTTCCAATTTGTTTATTAATAACTGGTATTTTTATTTCCCTAGCTGTTCTTGTTGGATTTGTTAATTCTCTTGACTTCCCCATAATTGGGTGAATATTCTAATCGGAGTATCATTTTCTTGTAAGTTACACGAAATCTACTCTCAACATTAATTATGATTGTTAATGTTCTAGTTGAAAATTGATATTGTAAACATTATATCATGATTGTTAGCATTCTAGTTGACAATTGATATTTTTGACATTATATCAAACTCCGCCCTTTGTGAGTTTTTTTAATCAAAAAAAAAAAAATCTCTTTGCCATTCAATCGTTAGAATTTCATTATAATACATGGGATAGCACTATGATATTGCAAAAGATTTTTGGTATTGATGCGAAAGTATTCTCTTTAATGGTCAAGTTTATAAATTTGTAACTTGTTGAGATTATTCATGACCGATCGTAAAATGTTGTGATCGACTATAAATAATTCGAATCAATTGTAATTTGACCTTTAAAAGGTGTAACTTGACATTTGTCATGATATTTGTGATTGATCATATTCTTTATAGTTGTTACTTACATCCAAAAAGCTATAACTAATCTTTTTAAAAGTAAAGTTGTTACTCATTTTTGGTATTGTACCTCCTTCGGTACCCTAGTCTTCCTCCTATTCATATGGCGTCTTTGTAATTAGTATGTACTAATGACAGTTTTTTTTTGCCAGTGACGAGCCACAGTTGATTGAAGCTTTGGTCAAAAGGGTTTTGGTTGAATTGAGCAATACTCCCGTAGTTGTGGCTCCATTTACTGTTGGACTCAATTTTCGTATACAGGAACTTATGGAATTGTTAGATGTTAAACGCAATGGCATTCAAGTGTTGGGGTTTTATGGAATGGGTGGGATCGGTAAGACAACCCTTGCCAAGGCTCTCTACAACAAACTTTTCGGTCACTTCGAACATCGTAGTCTTATTGAAAATGTTAGAGAAAGTAGTGCAAAGCAAAATGGTTTATTGTCACTTCAGAAAAAACTTATTGGTGATCTTTCCGTGGGAGTTTCGCTGCCCGAAAATGATGATACTGGTATGGTAGCAATTAAAACGATACTTCATAGCGGTCGAATTCTTCTTGTTTTAGATGATGTTGATGATACAAGCCAACTAGATGCTCTAGTTGGCAGGAGAGAGTGGATTTACGAAGGGAGTCGAATTATCATTAGTACAAGGGATGTAAAAGTTTTGTCGACGCCTCTTGTGAATGAGATATATGAGGTGAAGCAATTGGATTCCGATGATTCTTTGAAACTCTTTAGTTACCATGCATTCAGAAGAGAGAAACCCTCCACGGAAACTTATTCTAACATGTCCAAGCAAATTGTGACTCATACTGGTGGACTACCTTTGGCTCTGGAAGTATTTGGTTCTCTGCTATATGATAAGAGGAGAGAGGAGGAATGGAAAGATGCGATAAAGAAGCTGAAGCTGGTCCGACCTAACAATCTTCAACATGTCTTAAAGATTAGTTTTGATGGGTTAGATGAGCAAGAGAAATGTATATTTCTCGATATTGCATGTTTGTTTCTTAATCTGGAAATGAAGAGAGATGATATAATTGATGTAATGAAAGGCTGTGGCTTCAGGGCTGAGATTGCAATCACTGTCCTCTTAGATAGGTCACTCATCAAGGTACTGGAGGATGGTACTTTTTGGATGCATGATCAAATTAGAGACATGGGAAGACAAATTGTTCTGCATGAAAGCCATGGCGATACTGGCACATGTAGTAGACTCTGGGACCGTGCTGATGTTCTGAAAGTCTTGCAAGAGGGGAAGGTATGAATCTTTGCATGGAACTTCATCTTTTCATTACATGTATCTTAAGTAGATTTTACATTTTGAGTATGCTGACAAATTTGTGAGGTTGCTGCAGTTTTTTGAAAAGACACAGAAATGTAAGTCCTCAAGAATTACATATATTCATTGCGCCCTCCCCCCCCCCAAAAAAAAAAAAAAAGAACACCTAAACACAAAAAAAAGGTAAAAGAAAAAAAGAAGAGTGATAAAGGTAAGAAAGAAAAAGAAAACTAGTTGTTATCTTTGCAGTGCGCAAAAAAAGCATTGGTAGTTATCATTTTTCATCTTGTGTAGTGTAAACCAATGAATGCACCTCTGTGCATGGGTAATTGGATGCAAGTTGAAGATGTTCAAGCATGAGAAAAAAGTGAACAAAAAATAGTATAAGCCATGAGAGGAGGCCTGATTGCAAACCACTTAATGGTTGTGGATATGGATTTTGGAAGAACTGTGTGTTGAGATATATTCATGTGGCAGACCTAGATAAGTTAGGATTCAAGGTTTGTTGAGTTGACTCAAGATGTGCTAGTATTATATGTGCTCCATTGTTGCTGAGCAGAGCAAAACTAATAACGCAGTTAGAAATTCATTAATTTTGTAGATATATCCAACTCAAAACCAACTAACAGTAAGTGAAGAGACCAACTAGGTTCATCTATTAGTTTAGGAGACCTTACACTACCAATGTGGAACAAGCTGTAATGAACTTGAAATTGAACTGAAAGAAAGGGGACAAATTCAGCAAATTTTATATGATGCCAAAGTGGTCAGAGACAGCTCCCTTCTCCATTGCCCCTTGCTTAATCCCTAAAACAGTTGCCAAAGGGTTAGAGAGAGAGAAAGAAATGTATAATGTGTCTCAAAATTCATTAGTTTGGAGAAGTAACAGGAGAAATGGTCCACTCTGGTTTTTGTTGATATATTATTACATTTGTTGGGGAGTATATAATCAAAGAGAGGAAGAAACATGCAAAGAAAACTGAACAAAAATCCATGTCCCCATTATTTAGGGTCGACAAAGGAAGAAAGCCAAGAATTAAGAACCAAAATAAAAAAGTAGCCAATTGACCTCCCCGCATCAATATTTCGAGAAAAGATTGAGTTCAACGATTACACCATATCAGCAATATCACGTGGTGTAACTATCTAATAGAAAAACTACAAAGTGGATAAAATAGATTCCACTTCCTTACATGGAGGTGGTTATGTATTACAGGACTTAATAATTATGAATTTTTGTGGAACTCACTTACAAATTTGTTTTCTTTCTATAGGATGGGTACACCACGTGACATTGTTGATATGGTATAACCGTTACACCCAATATTTTATTGTGTTTCTGCATATGTGATATGTCTTGCAGTGTCATCCCTAAACTGTTGTAACGGCTTTGACTTTCCAAATGCTTGCTCTCATCTTCCGGGAACAATTTCAGCTCAAGTCTTTATTATGTTTATTGATTCTTTATCGACATGATTGAAATTAGGGGACAAGCAGCATTCAAGGGATCATTCTTGACTTAGAAAAAAAGAACATTCCGGACAGTGCTAAAACCATTGCTTGGAACAATTTGAGAAGATCATTCAATATAACTTCTGTACTAGCTTACTTGAAGGAGATATATAAGGAATATTTCCAACAGGCTGCCAAAAAAGAGGGAGAAGTGATACTTTGCACAAAACCATTTGAGCCAATGGTTAATCTAAGACTGCTTCGATTGAGTGATGTGAAAATGAAAGGAAGTTTTAGACATTTCCCTGCTGAATTGAAGTGGCTACAATGGCGGAGATGTTCCTTGAAGAATCTTCCATCTGGTTTTTGTCCTAAGGAACTAACTGTTCTCGATCTGTCAGAAAGCAAGATAGAAAGAGTTTGGGGCAGGAGATGGTGGTGCTGGTTCAGGAACAAGGTATGCTTGACTTAATTAACTCTATGACACAGATGTCTTGAATTCCTTGGGTTTGATGCTTACATTTTCTGAAACCGTTAGCTAGTTCTATTTTACTTCCATAACAATCTAAGAGTTGAAAAGT
>CM042193.1:13527225-13567833 GCA_023539305.1 Ilex asprella | reverse complement strand
GATTTGGAGTTTGTTTAGAACAAAAAAAATTATAGTTTTTTCGGTCAAGTTACAACTTTTAAAATTTGAATTATAACTTTTTTTGATCAAGTTATAGCTCTTGGGATAACTCGTGATCAATTCTAAAATTATTGTAATCGATTTTAACATGTTATGATCAATCGCAAATTACCCCAATAGTTATAACAAGATCCCAAAAGAATTATAAAAAATTTCACAAAATTTATAATGGCAATTCAGTACCACCAAAAAAATCGTAGACTTCTCCTTAGAAGAAAGAAGGGCAAGACAATGGTACAATTTTTGGTACCGTTTTAAAGTTTAACAAGGAAATAAATAGTTACGGTAATTCAAGTTTAAGCTACGACTCAAAAGGGCCAATTGCAATTCTATGGGGTTAAATTACGATTAAGAAAATATAATCAATATTAAAATATTAAGATTGTTTCAAAACAAATCCATCTGTGATAATCTCACCAGATTGAGAAATAAACTCATTTTTATTTAGTAATAGCGTTTGGTACGATACTTTTAGCACAAGAGTCTTACTCATGAAAAAAAGTAAGTACTGCACATACAAATCTTCTCCCTTTACTGATGCCAAGTATAATACAACTATTGTTTAACTTTTAATGAATCTTGGTGGCATAGTTGTGCTTGAGCACTGAAATTTCCAAGCTGCTACTGTTGTACTTAGAATCAACTTGCAGCCATTGCATTTTATCTACCACAACTGGAACCAAAACAATGCCATGCTTCCTGCTTGATAGCCACTTTTATATGCAACGGGTTGCTTGAAGTACACCCTGTGAATTTAGTGTGTGGGAGTCCATATCAATGCAGGTTCGAGGCTCGTGTCTCACTTCTCTACTAACAGATTATGAAGAATATTGTTGGACTAACTTTGTGAAGACCAAATGATAATAAATCACTATAAATAAAATAAATTAACAAATCAAATTTAAATAGCATTTACTCGTCTCTATCGGAGAAAAAGAATATTAGGAGGGGTTTTATGCTCGAGAAAAACGTAACTCATCATACTGGTAATCGCAGACAGAGACACCCCACACTTAACTGTTCAAACAGTAACCCACCCTGTAAAGTAGCAATAACTTGCAAACAAACAATACGGGGGCACAAAGTACTCAAAAGGTTCAGCAAATCAAACACCGAAAGACGCTGGCGTCAAATTTGATCAGAAATACAATGCTTAACATCAACCTGAACCCGAAAAAGCAGGCAAGTGAAATACAGGAACACCATCAGCAGTGATCACAGCAATGATCTAGTGAAACTCTCTCCAGTGTATAAATTGGGGCCGAAACCAAAACAATATACATAATGAAAGAATGCTATGTTTGTTTCCCGGGTAATGCAGTATGACTCTGACGATCCTAGTAACCGCTATGATTTCTCTGATAGATATGGAAGTTGGAAAACCCAAAAAAAAAAAACATATAATAATGAATGAAACTACTATGTGGGATATGACACATCTAATTTTAGAGATTCTTCTAATTTCTAACTGTCAAAGAAAAATAGAAAAAAGAATCCTGTACAAAAACGTTTCGGATGGTTCAGTTCTTTCGAGGTGTCTTTGCCCGTGACTTCATGCTGGCTCTCCGAGCCACATCCCATGCCCTTTGAGGGACAAACACTCCTGCCTGTGAAGCAAAAAACGACTCATAACCGGGTGAGTCAAATGCAAATCCAGTGTGCTTCGATTTCTGTCCGGGGAGTTGTGCTATGGCAAAGCTCCTTGCCTCATCTTGTGAAAGCTCATTACCAATCTCCAGCAATCCTACCCTGCTATTATCTGGCTCATGCCTGTGAATTTCCTGGATAATCTGATAATCATAGGGGAAGAACCATCTCTGAACCCTGAAATTGGACAACAGTAGTTTATGATGATACTACAACAGATTGTTGACTGATGCATCAAAGTATAGCAAGACACAAAAAAGAACAACAATGAATTTTTATCAAGCAAATATCGTGCTGGAGGTTTGAGGAGAGAGTGACTTAGAACAGAAGTGCGCCTTCAGCAATATCTGCCACAGCAAAATACAAGTGATCATCATGTAGGCCACTCAATATGCGTCACCAAATGCTGCTCCTAGTTCAGGTAGACACAGTGGAGCCACAATGAAGAATTTTGCAATTGTTCACAACAGAAATATGACAGGCCGGCTGCATCATCATACTCCTCAATCTAACTACCGGTGTATATGAAGATGAAGGGTTCCATATTTCAAGTTACATAGTTCCTACAGCATTTTTCCCCTGCATCTAAGTTTGATTTTTGCCTAGTAAGAGGGGAACATGCACCTGGGCAAGTACTTCCACACAATAAATAGTATACCTAACAATAAGACCAGCAAAAATATATTATTTTACTAAAAAATGTAGTCATGATGCATGGGATGCATGAACAAGGCATGACATTCATGAATCAGGAATTCTAAACCTGAACAAGTGTAGCAGCCACAAAATGGCCCAGTAATTTGGCAACCAAAAATATAAATACCAAGTAAACAAAGAAAATAAACCAACAACGCAACAACAGTGGTTACTCGAATCAAATATATTTCTGCAAGTGCAAAGGAACAAAGCCATTTGTTCTCAAAGGCAGACCACAGATACAAGCCACAAACCAAGTCAATCAACAACATCATAAACAGACAAGTTTGCTTGTGCATCAAGAATATATACCATAAGAAAGTTACTTCCTAAACCTTACCCTTGATATATGAAGTCGCATAGAAGCGCAGCAATAGGAACAAGAAGAAGGGTGAGGTAGAAACAAACTGTACTCATCAAGACATAAATGACGAAATAAATGTTCTCCTGCAGTAAATATAACCATTGGGCAAGTTAGCACATAGACTGCTTCAATAAGGAAGAATCTAGATATTTAGGAACTCACCTGAGCTTTTGGCAAGGCAACACCCGAGTACATAAAGACGAATATAAACCATGCTAATATGCTTCCTCCAACACTAATATAATGCCACCTTGTGATTGTATTGCACATCATAAGTAGACGCAAGTTGACAGTTACTACGATACAAGTGAAGGCCATAGTGCTGACATCCCACAGGCCAAACATCTTGCCAGATGAACTTATGCCACTTAAAGTAGGAGCAAGCACAAAATAATGCAAGACAAGTGATTGGTAAATCGCAAAGAAAGCCCAGATCCCCACAACTCTCCATTTGAAGAAGGTATTTCTAATTCCTTCCTTGTATAACTCGGGGTATTTCCTGGAAAGGGAAGCACTGACATCCTGGCAAAAAAGTGTTTGAACCATCCAAGTGGTTAATGACATCCATATAAAATGCTTTCTGTTGAAGATTGAGATATATCTCTATCTTCAACATAATCAAAGCAACAGAATACCATCATGGAGACTACAAACACCTTTGCACAATAGAAACATTGATCAGAATTAATGACATTGGCATCTGTAAACATTGTAGAACATCAATGAATAGAAAGTATAATACCTTGTCGAAAAGTCCAAAAACAATGACAGGCAGGGCTGTGAAAATAACATTATACAGAGACTGAAACCAATCGTCATAAAATCTTTGACCAGAAAACCCAGTTTGGAAGGTGAACCAGAATTGAGTCAAAGTAAATGTCAGATTTTTGTAAAAGAAGTATGTCACAACCTGCACAAAAGAATTTGAAGCATGTAAAATTTTACGAAAAAACAATAAAAAGTATTTTGGAGGTTTCGAAAAGACAGAAGTTAAACCTTGCATATTCTATGATATGACCATCGTCCATGCACAAGAAGTAAGTCTGTAAGAAAACGGAACTGAGCAATTGAAAAATCACTAGCCATCACAGCTTGCATTCCTTCCTGCCCACTTATACCAACACCAACATGAGCAGCTTGAATCATGCTAACGTCGTTGGCCCCATCACCAATACTAAGAGTTATTCTCCTTGCACCCTTCCTGACCAGACTTGTCACCTGAAAACAGCAATAAATTTCCAAAGTTCAGACAAACTATGCACAAGGCCACTAGCAAGGATTATGTCAACCAAACCATATTGCCCTTTTAAAACTAATTAGCTATTTATTGGGAACCTCAAACCACTGTATATGAAGAACATAAGGCGAGTCTAGATTCAAAAGTGTAAAGTAAGAACATAGAATGACTGTTCAAATTCATCCTCACAAAGTCTATCGAGAAGAAGATACATTTGGACCAACTTTTAATATGTTTCTGCAAAAATGAAACAGCACTGGGCTTGTGGCTCATTCCAATCCACCAAAACAGTCTATTCCATACTTTTTTGGACCAGTAGTCGTAGCCTTTCAGATACTCAGCAACCTAAGTTCTAATGAGTTTTACTTTCTTCATTTGATAGGCAAAAAGATATAAGCCCTGGCATGGTTTGGCGACATACATAAGCTGTGAGAGAGAGAGAGAGAGGAAATTGCAAACTTCATTTGAATGCCCTAATTTATCAATCATTTATAGTGCTCTGAGAAAATGGAATACACAGTTGTGACAACAAGCCATATGGTCTAGTATTTGATAGATTGAAGACCTTTCTTCTCATAGAATTACATGAACAGAATAGCACTGAAATCGGGGGATAGACTAATACTTCTAGACTACAAAGTACAAAACTGTGCACTGCCTCAATGGAACTCAGTTTCTGCCAGGGAATACTTCTATGAGTCTGGAAGAACCTAAAAGCATCCTGGTAAACTTACTTCGAAGACAAGGGCTTCGGTTGAGGTTTTTAATACTTGGGTTGCACTTGGGTCAGACCTGGGTCAAAAAACTCCAACCCGGATTGAATTTAGGCAGTACTCATGTTACCGTGTTCAACCCAAATTAATGAAATCGGGCTCAACCAGATAAATTTTTTTAAATATATATATAAGCACAACACAACACAACCAGGGTTCCACCTTTGTGTTTGCCACTGCCTCCCTCACTCTCATAGCCTCTCTCACTCAATCACCCTCTTCAACTCATTCAACCCTCTCACCCTCACTCAATCACTCTCTACCTCTATGCACCTCTGCCTCTCTCACTCTCTCGTTCTCTCCGCCATTGGATCTGATCGCCTCTCCTCCATCCACAGTCCACTCTACCTCTTTTAGTCTCTCACTCTCAACACCTTTCTCCGCCATCTCTCACTCAAATTTGATTTCCCTTATTGTCTCTCTCACTCTCTAAGTTCTGCCTTGCGATTGTTGGACTAGTGCGCCTCTCTCCACCTTATAGACATCACTTCAGGTAAGGTATGATCTCTACTCTCTCCCTCTCTATTTATCTCTTCATCATTGTTTATTTCTGTTAAGAGTATTAGGGTAGTATGTGTAAATTTTTAATAGTAAGAGAGTGCATGTGTAATTCTTATTATAGTGAGTTAATTATAAATACAAGTGATGTATGAGAGTTAGGTTAAGTTTTAACCTCTCTTTGTTTCTCTCTAAATATTGTCTCTAATATTATATTAATCTTCTAAACTTAACATGGTATCAGAGTAATTACGATCCTAAATAAATAAATAATTTAAGCTTACTGTAGTTTGTGGTGGTGTGGTGCTGCCGTCGAAGCCATTGTGGTGGTGAAACCCCTGTGGTGGCCTATGTGGACGTTGGTGTGGTGTTGTCGATTGTGGTATTGTGGTGGTGGTGTGGTACTGTTGTTGTGGCGTTGTCGATTGTGGTGGTGTCGATTGGTACTGTCAAAGCAAGCTCTTACGATCTTAAATATAATACCACTATTGTGGTGGTGAGGCTGTGTTATTGTGGTGGTCTCTATTCATCGTCGACTGTTGGTGTGCTGGCATGATCGCTCGTGGTGGTAGTGTGATCTCTGTTCATCGTTGACTATTGGTGTAGTGGTGTGATCGTTTGTGGTGGTGGTGTGGTCGCTGTTCATCGTTGAGTAGTTCCGTTTGTGGTGGTTGTGTGACAATGGGGGTGCCACTGTCTTCCTCGTGGTGTGTGGTGCCGTCGAAGACCAGAGGGTTCTCTGGGAACCCTAATCAACGAAGAAGAAAAGGTCCAACTCGTGGAGTCGAGTCTGGATCAGATCGAGTCAAGCCCATTGCCTTAAATTATTTTAAATCCAAACCAAGACCTGGTCCAACTTAGACCGGTTCATCTTCAGACCGGTTCAGTCTGATTCAGAGGTCTAGAGAGCTCAGCCGGTCCGGTTCAACGGTCCAGAATGCCTAGCCGGCCCGGTTTTGTCTTCAAGCAAGTCCAGCCGGTCCGGTTCAGAGGTCCAGGGAGCTCAACTGATCCGGTTCGGTGGTCCAGCCCAGTTTTCCAGCCCGGTTCAATGGTCCAACCCGATTTTTCAATCTGGTTCAACATTTTAGCAAGTTTTCTTGGCCCGGTTCAGGCAGTCAATAGCCTTTCTTAGTCCGGTTCAGGCATCCCTCAGCCTTCTCTGATCCGGTTCTTCTATCCAGTAAGTGTTTCACACCCGGTTCAAGTATTCAACCAGTATTTTTGGTCTGATTCTGGCACCTAATACATTGTTCAGGTTTTGCCCAGTGTTCAGGCACCTATTTGCTGCATTGTTATGGAACCCAAACAAGACGCTGGGTCAGTTACTATTACACGAGAGGAGTATGTTAAGCTCCTGTCCCAGCAACAGGCTGTCCCATCTCTTTCTACTGCTACTTTTACCCAGTCAGATATTGTTTCCACTTGTTTACTGTCCTCCACTCGTAGTTCCTGGATCATAGACTTTGGTGCTGCTGACCACATGATTGGTGCATTTGATATTTTTTCTACTTATCAATCTGCTTCTTCCACACGTAGTGTTACTCTTGCTAATGGTACTTATTCTAAAATTTCAAGTCTTGGGACTACTCACTTGAGTCCTGATATGTCCCTATCTTCCGTGTTATTTGTTCCTCAGTTTCCCTTTAGTTTACTTTCTATTAATAAGATTACACATTCTCTCAATTGTTCTGTAACATTTTATCCCTCTCATTGTGTCTTTCAGAATCTCAAGACGAAGAGGAATATTAGTATGGGACATGAAGCTGGTGGCCTATATTACTTTGATTTTGATTCACCTACTTGGACTCTACAGATCTCGTTGTCTCCTTTTCAATGACATTATCGTCTTGGACATCCCTCTCTCCAGAATTTGAAGCGCCAAATTCCCAGTCTTAGTGGTGTGTCATCTTTGTCTTGTAAAGCTTGTCAACTTGGTAAGCATCACCGTGTGTCATTTTAGTCTATAATCAATAATCGTGTGTCTAGTCCATTTGAGTTGGTACATTCTGATGTATGGGGTCCAAATAAAGAATATTTCATCTAATAAATATCCTTATTTTGTGTCATTTGTGGATGACTATTCTCGTGTAACTTGGTTATTTTTTATGAAAGCTAGGTCTGAATTATTCTTTATATTTGAGACCTTTCGTAAAGAAATAAAAACTCAGAATGGTTGTCATATACGTATTTTACATTCTGATAATGCTCAGGAATATGAATTTGATCCTTTTTCAGCTTATCTTACTAAAACTGACATTATTCATCAGATTTCATGTGCTTACACATCTCCACAGAATGGTGTTGTTGGACGCAAGAACCATTATTTGTTGAAAATCACTCATGTCCTGTTATTCCAGATGAATATACCTCGATATTTTTAGAGTGATACTGTTCTTACTGTTTGTTACCTGATTAATCATATGCCATCCTCTGTGTTAAATGGACAAAGTCCATATTCTGTCCTTTTTCTTGGTAAACTCTTATTTTTCCTACCACCTAAGGTTTTTGGATGTGTCTGTTATGTTCACAATTTGGATCCTAGGTTTGATAAACTTGACCCTCGAGCTACCAAATGTGTATTTCTTGGTTATTCTCGCACATAGAAAGGATATCGTTGCTACAATCCTTCTCTGCGACTATACTTTACTAGTGTCAATGTCACGTTTGAGGAATTTGTTTCATATTTTTCAGCACCTTCTCAGCCTTTGGATCTGGACTTTAAGTTATCTCTTAGACCACCATCTCTTCCCTCATCCTCAGATATTCCGCTACCTACTGTGTTACCATCTACTTTACCTCTTCTTGTATACTCTCGTCGTCCTCAACCATCGACTGAGGTGCCCGTACGATCTTCCTTCTCGTTTGTTGATCCTGGTTTATCAGGTAATTTAGACTCTCTACCTATTCCTCTTCGAAAAGATACTCTTTCGTGTGTTACTAATCATCTCATTGCTCACTTTGTTTAATATGAGCCTTGTCTCCTGTCTTCTCTTGTTTTACCTCTCAATTATCTATTATATCTATTCCTAAGCGTTTACAAGATGCATTACCTGATCCGGGTTGGAGAAAAGCTATGGAGAATGAGATGGATGTCTTACATCCTAATGAGATTTGAGATCTCGTTCCTTTACCATCTGATAAACGAACTGTTAGTTGTTGTTGAGTGTATATTATTAAATTTTATCCAGATGATTCTGTATAGCGTCTCAAGGCCCGACTTGTTGCACAGGGCTTTACTCAGACCTATGGTGTTGATTGTGAGGAGACTTTCTCTCTTATTGCCAAAATTTCCTCTGTTTGTATCTTGATTTATTTGGCTGCTAATCTTGATTGGCCCTTGTTTCAATTAGACGTCAAGAATGTCTTCCTACATGGTGACTTAGTTGAAGAGGTATACATAGAACAGCCACCTGGGTTTACTGCTCAGGGGGATTATAATAGGAGTGTACGTCGACTAAAAAAATCTTTGTATAGTTTGAAGCAGTCATCGAGGGCATGGTTTGGTAAGTTTTCAGATGCATTATTAAAATTTGGTCTTCTTGGATGTCAGACAGACTATTTTGTGTTTCATAGACAGACGAATGTTTGACATGTTCTATTAGTGGTCTATGTAGATGATATTGTGATCACTGAAAATAATTTTAAGGGGATTGCCAAGTTAAAAATCTTCTTGCAAGATCGATTTCATACTAAGGATTTGGAAAAACTCAAGTATTTCCTGGGAATTGAAGTGGCTCGATCTAAACAGGGTATTTGTTTATCAGAGAGGAAATATGTACTTGACATGCTAGAGGAAGCAGGTTTGCTGGGTGACAGACCGATTAATGTTCCTATGGATTCGAATCAAAAACTATTGATGGATAATGGTGCACTGTTTGAGAATCCGGGTTAGTATCGCAGATTGGTTGGGAAGCTTAATTATCTCACTATTACTCGACCGGATATTTCTTATGCAGTCAGTATAATAAGTCAGTTCATGGGGTGTCCTAGAGTACCACATTAGGAGGTAGTTACTCGTATTATGCAATATCTCAAACGAACTCCTGGACTTGGACTGTTATATCGAGCTAATGAACATCTTAGAGTGGAAGGTTTCTCAGATGTTGAATGAGCTGGCTCTCCTTCTGATCGGAGATCAACCACTGGTTATTGTACTTTCTTAAGAGGTAACGTCTCATGAAAAAATAAGAAACAATCCATGGTACCGAGATCCAGCGCTGAGGCTGAGTATAGGGCAATGGCGCATACGACGAGTGAGTTGACTTAGCTACTACACTTCCTCCAAGAAATTGAACTTCCAGTTCAACATCTTTTACAGTTGTTCTGTGACAACCAGCCAGCTATCCATATTGTTGTCAATTCGGTGTTTCACCAGAGAACTAAATATATTGAGGTTGATTGTTACTTTATTGGGGACAAGATAGTAGCTGGGGAGATTACCACTCTATTTGTGAAATCTAAAGATTAGCTTGCAGATATGTTTATCAAAGCATCAAGTCGAACACGTCTTACAGCAATTTGTTCTAAACTTGGACTACATGATATATATAGTCCAACATAAGGGAGAGTGTTAAGAGTATCAGGATAGTATGTGTAAATTATTAATAGTAAGAGGGTGTATGTGTAATTCTTATTATTGTGAGTTAACTATAAATACAAGTGATGTATGAGAGTTAAGTTTTAACCTCTCTGTTTCTCTCTAAATATTATCTCTAATATTATGTTAATCCTCCAAACTTAACAATTTTGTTCTTGCGTTTTCTGTGACGGAGATTCGAGTTGCGTCTAAGCCAGTGGTTTGGGTGGAAATATTGAAAAATTTGGCTTTGTTTTTAGTAGAAACAAATGGAGAATGTGTGGTTTGGAGTGGGAAATGAAGAATTTGTGCTTTCAATTGCCCCCTCTGGCTTTGTCTTCAATGGAGACAAATGGAGAATCTGTGGTTTAGGAAGGAGATATTTACTAATATTCAATTCTTTTTTTGGCACAATAAATGTCACAGATGGGGGAGACAAATGGAGAATCTGCGACTAAGCTTGCGTCTGAGCTTGGTACTGATAACTGTAATGAGGCGATCTCAATAAGTCCCAAAGCCCAAAAACCTATACTGAAAAATCTTTTGTTTGGCAAGATTTCACGGAGCAGGTAGAATGTAACCATTGCAAAAAGTCGTTTCATTATTCTAGTGCTCAAGGAACTAGTCCACTTCAACGACACTTATGCAATGTCCAAAATGTGAAAACAATAAAGACCCTAGTCAAACAATGATTAATTTTTTAGCTATAACTAGTCATCAAGCTATTATTATTAACTAAAAATTTGACCAAGAAACTGACCAGAAAGAGATTGCTCGTATGATAATTATTGATGATATGCCTTTTAGTGTAGTGGAGAAAGGTGGTTCTAAAATGCTTCTTAATGTATTGCAACCAAGGCTTAGTTTGGTGTCAAGATCTACAATCACCAAAGATTGCATCAATATTTATGAAACTGAAAGGAAAATTTTGAAATTAGTTTTTGAATCATCTGTTTCACGTGTTTGTCTCACCACCGATTTGTGGACTTCCATTCAAAACCTTGGTTATATGTGTCTCACCGAGCATTACATTGACAAATAGTGGAATTTACAAAAGATAGTCATCAACTTCAGTGTGCTTCCAACCCCACATCGTGGTGAAATTACTGCACACACAAGTTGTGGAGACTTGTCTATTGGGGCAGAGGATTGATAAAGTCAATACATTGACCATATATAATGCAAGTTCCAATAATGTCGCCGGCATATTTTTGAAAAAGAGGTTGACCAAGCGCAATGGGTTGTTGTTAGATGGTAGTTTGCTTCATGTTAGGTGTTTTAAGCATGTTTTGAATTTAATTGTAAAAGATGGAATTGATTAAGTTAATAGTGCTATTATTCGCATTCGTGATGGTGTGAAATATGTTAGGAGTTCCCTTTCCCGCTATCAAATGTTTAAGAAGTGTGGATATTGAGAAGATTCCATACAAAAAATTTGTGTTTGGATGTGCCAACACGGTGAAACTCTACCTTTTACATGCTAGATACCACTCTTGAATACCAAAAATATTTTGACCAATTATAGGAGCAAGATAGAAGTTTCACACTTGAACTTAAGAATGAGACTCCTACTAATGATGACTAGTTAGCAGCAAAGAACTTGCATAAATTTTTGGAACAATTTTATCTTGTCACAACGCACATATCGGAGTCACAATATGCCATTGCTAACATTTATTTTCATGAAATGATGAGGATCCATGTTTTATTACATAAATCGTTGAGTAGCGGCAATATATTCTTTCTTGAGATGTCAAGAAAATTATGTTGAAGTTTAAGAAATCTTCTGATTGTGACAAAATTAATCCATTGTTGCTCATTGCAATAGTGTTGGATCCTTGTTACAAGTTGACGTTTTTGAGATATAAACTTGCCAAAATTTATACTCGTGATGAGGTTGATGAGTTGATTTAAAAGGTGCAAGTTGTGTTGGATAAGTTAAACCAATACTACTCATTAGTGGAATTGGTCTCATTAAAAAATGGTGATGCATCAAAAGAAGCCATTAATGTTAGAAAAGATATTTCGGATGATCCAAATGTTGTGCTTGATGATGATGCAACATATTGGGATAAGTTCTTAGAAATGGAGCAAACCAAAGTCATTAACTCTTAAGTTAAAATGTGACTTCGAAGATGCCGTTGAGTTTGGGAAAGAATCAAGACAAAGTTTCGATATTTGTAACGGTGGAAAGAAAAAAGTTCTTCATATCGTGTGCTTTCTCACATGGCACGTGATATTTTAGCAATTCCTATATCAACTATGGCTTCGAAGTCTACTTTTAGCATGGGAGGTCGTGTACATAATCCATTTCATAGTTCTTTAACTCCAAAGACAGTTGAGAGTTTGATTTGTGTCCAAGATGAGTTAAAGAGTGATTCATCCCCGGTTGAAATAGCAGAAAAGCTAAATGATATGGAAGACATGGAGAAATGTATTTTTGTAACATATTCTATATTCTATTTCTAAGATCTATTTGTCTTTCTTAAAGCTCTTGTACTTCTCTATTTTGTATTGTTCATGGATAATGGTGCAAGCTCGGGTGTTGGAGATTCATTTGTTTTGCTTCATATTTAAAAAAGGATTTTGAGCAGGTGTTATTCCCTTCTTCTACTCATTTATTGCTTCATCTTATTCCTTTGATAAGTGAAAATGAGACTAAAGTTTACATTTTGCTTAATTGATTGCTTCATCTTATTCTTTTCATTTCATATTTTTTGCTCCAGGTTGAGGATCTGGCAGCCTTATCATTTCGACAGTGGTTGCAGTTCTTGTGTTTTGGTTTTACTTTCTTGTGTTGTGGTTGTATTTATGGTAGACAATGTATTATGGTTGTATTAAGAAAAGTGTAATTTGGCTATTATGTCTTTATGTTAAAGATTGAGAAGTTACTGGAGGATATGGAAGACAATGTACTATGGTTTTGGTTTGTTTTTATGGTGGATTTGTTTGTATTTGTTGTTGTTTGAAGGTTGTTTTTGCTTTTGTTCTTGTGGCTTTAATGTTTTTGGTTGTTTTATTGAAGTCCTGGTTGTTACTCTGAATCAGGGGAATAAAAGTATGTATGAGGTCTAGTTTATAACAAAAAGAAACGAGCAGAATTCAACCAGAATTAGCAAACCCGAATCAGAACCCGAAATCAAACCGAATTGACCAACCCAAATTCAACCCGAGCTTGAAGAAAGTAACTTGGGCAGTACTCAAGTTGAGTACCTTGGGTTAGAAGTTGGGCTCGGGTTGGGTTACTGCTGAAGTTTCTGTACCTCGGGTTGAACCTGGTTTGACCGCCCAACCGGCCCGAGTTGCAACTCTATAAGAAACGTGGCACGAAACACATAAAGCTTCCTTCAAAGCTTGTTACAAAACTGACAACACCTCAGTTAAGAAGAAAGTTACTTTCAAACCCTAACGGGCCAACCCATTGTAGCAACATGTGAAATGCAGGCATGGGAACAATTAGGGAAGCAGGGAGAGTGATGATTATCAGTTCTTATCACTTCCAATCGAAGAAAAGGAAATCAAACATATACATCACGCGATGCAAAGGAAGCTTACTTGTGCTTTTTGTAAAGGAGAAACTCTACAGCAAACTACCGCACTGCAATTCAAGCTCAAATTTAGCAGTGTTACTCGTAAACTTGGATCCAGTGCATACATCAAACACTTTCCATCAATCACGAGTGCTAATTTCGGTCTAGCTGCCAAACAAATATAGTGTTGTGCATCCTCATAGCACTTTTTCAGCTCATTCTTTACTGCATCTTTGATGAAGCGTGCAATTTCTACTTGATCACCCTGAAATTGAATTCATAGTCACTGTCAAATAATGATATATAGTGATATACATCCAAAAGTATACCACGCAGGAAAGGCAACTAACTCTGTCTTCAACTTCTCTAATTGCATCAGTTTCTGAAGAAATGATGAACTGTTTCATGTCATTATTAATCAACTTGCAAGCTGTAGCATGTACAACACGGAAACAGGTTAAAGAAGGTGCAGATAGAAATAAAGAGATAAAGCAACAAATAAGTAAATGCAAGCACCAGCTTATAAACCCTAACCGTAAGCTATATTTATTGCTGTTTCCATCTTGTCTCCAGTTAGAACCCAAATCTTGATTCCAGCCCTAGAAAGAGTCTCTATACAAGATGGTACTCCTTCTTGAAGCTTGTCTTCTATAGCTGTGCATCCTATCAAAATAAGATCTTTTTCAATGAGTTCTGCCACCTGCAAAGAGTCACATGTTTATAAGTACGCCATTTCAATTGTAACTGAAACAGACACCACCACACAACCAAAGATATAGAAGCAGCTGAACTCACAAGCCGTGAACTGATATCGGAAGCTGACATTCTTCACAGATTCATGATAATAGCTATGGTGTATATTAAGGAAGCAGTTAACTAGCTTCCCAATCCAAGGGGGAAGAAGCCACAAGATTAAGGTTGTATGTGAAATACCATTACTACGAAGTCCTAGTTAAACCTAAGATAAATCACACAGGCAATGCCAAAATAAAGAGCATCAAATCTCAGAAATTCTGCATCAATTTAAAAGCAAATATTCTGACAAGGTGTTTCTCAGAAACTCCCCACTATGCTGCCATTTAAAATACTCCCACATGGGTCGTTCTTTCACAGAATTAAAAATAAAACCCCAGACACAAGGCTCCACGGGAGAGAGAGAGAGAGAACAAAATAAACAAAAAAGTATTCAGTGATCAAGAGCATAGATAACGCAAGGAACGCTTATAGTAAAATACACAAATTAATGTCCAAAATTGCATTTGGCAACAGAACTAAAACCACCCCTCCGGTTCAGACTCCAGGTATAAGCTAAAATTAGAATTAGTCTGGCACAAATAGCAGCTCCTATGAGAGAAAGTCCTAAAATAACAATGAAATAATTTGGAAGCCGTGATTGCAAATTAAAAGAACCAGAACCAGCAATGTTAAAACAACAAAAGCTGTTTCTGTTAGCACAATGCTTAACATACATCCAAAACAGAAGAAATATATAGAAATCTAATCAGATAGGCATCATCAAACCAACACCTACCTCATCCAATTTTTTCTCCCGATCCCGTAAAGAAGATTTTGCCTGAATAAACCTCTCATTCCAATTGTCATACATATCAGAACTTAAATCTCTATAAGCTAGGCAAAGGGTACGCAGTCCAGCAGCTCCAAAATGTTCCAAGTGCTCCCTGGTTGTTCTCTTTAAATCTTTTTGTCCGTCAGCCAATCTTTCATAGATAACGGTATCAGCACCCTGTGAAAGAGAGGTTCTGTACAATGCTTTTTTTTACTTCTCAATAGCAAGTTCAACTCACAGAAGTAGCCACATGAAACTATTACCTTGCAGTATAGTACAAGCCTCCCATCTGGATAACGACATACAACAGACTGGCGCTTCCTTGTACTAAATACGTTAAAAAATTACAATCAAATCCAGTGTGATCAAGCATGAAAATGTAAGTGCCAATACAAAACAGAAAGTGAAACCACCTATTGAACTCAAGGACATTCAAAATCTCATAAGAAACATCTTGAACTTTTCCCATCTTCTCAACATGAGACTCACGAACACAAATCATCGTAGGTGTACGCCTGACAAAAACAATATTATTAGCCTCACAGCAAGCCGAAAACCTAGAATACTGGGAATACTCTCAATCAAATCTGAAATATGGAAGTGAAGTTTTACTCATGAGAGGCATGGGCAGATAACCCACAGCTCTTCCTCCTTTTTGAAACCCTTGACAAAGATCTACTATGTTATGATGATTTTCTCTCTATTTATGACTTTATCTCTTTCTTTTACAGTTCTCTACAATCAAACTTTTTATATATAGTCGAAAAAATACCGAAACCATTTTATCTACAGGAGAACATTACCTACTCTTCCAAACAACTTCCAACTAGAGCAGGCAAAGAACTAAAATAATTTTCTTACTTATGTTTTTTGGTTTGAAAATAAATATTCTTTATGGCTATTTTTCGTTGGCACATTGACTATGTTTACATATTAAAGCAAAACTTCATTAATAGACGCTAAGGAAGCACTCCTCATTACAGTGTAAGAGAATATGCAATCTAAGATGGTCCCATCTCCTAAAAAAAGTCAACAAATGGGCCTATCCGAAGGGTAGACCCATTTCATCCAAAAATTAGGAACATGGCCGGAGGACTTTGATCTAATCTATCTGTGGTCCTGTGGACAACACCATACCCTCAAACACGGTTCAAAGTGGTGGTATTTGGTCACCAATTCAAATGGCACTGAACACATCGGTCGTGGAATGGCGGAACAATATTCGCCATTATGTATGAAATGCTAAATAGCTAGCAGAAATTGAAGATGACAAGATATTTAAGTCATCTCACACATCACATAAAAGTATTAGTTATTTTGGACGACTCGGCTTTGACTCGAAGATGTCTTGGATGACTCAGTTGAGTCGTGTGATACTGATGGTTTAGCCGAACAAGATATAATATTATTGGAACGGAAGGTGTCAAGTTGTATATCGACAGATACTTTAAACCATATTGAGACATCCTCCTATTTCTTTCATTCCACAAACATTAAAATAATGCTAACCGAAGCAAAGTCCACATTGACCATGATCAAAGGTTGATAGACTTGACAGTTAATGTAATCTCTAAAGCCTCGAGAGACGAAATAAAATTAGATAAACCTTTGTGACATTGTATCTTGATTATTTGCGCCACTTTGAAAATCAAGTAGGAATGTAGCAGGAAGAGGAGGGGAGCAGGCGAAGAGGAAGAAAGGATCCTCTTGTGGTTCTTTTGAAAAAGGTACACCCCCTGCCCCTGTTTGTGAGACCCAATGGGTATATATTTGCGGCATCGATATGTGTCTCTAATCTCTTCCTCTCAATCTGCTAGTTATGCAAGTTAGCCAACTAGATGTTTAAATAAGTCTAGGGTGGCACTACAGTCCATATGACCTCATGCCCAACTACAGTTGACAGTCATCTCCAAACTAGCACTCCCCCCACCCCACCCCGAAAATAAAAAACACAACCTCCCTAAAGCCCCCAGACATGGCAACTGGGTGAGTATCGTTTTCCAGTGTCAATGCAATTTATCCAACAAAATACAAAACACCATTATTAACAAGGCATGAAAAGTACAATTCATCTAAGTGGCTCAACTACAAAAGATCTCTCATTGACATAGACATACATATGAGGATATGCGTTTAGATTGGAATGATCATGTCAAGTGCAAAACTAGTTTCAAGAGTAAGAGAATACAAAACCTCTTCTGTAAGTAGAATTGGGGGTGGGGAGCCAAACCACAATTCGTCTGAATCATCAATTTCAAATCCTAACCCTAGATCTGTAGGCTCTTTGATCTTCTTTAAACTTTATAAAGGTTTCATCAAGGTCCTTCGCTAAAAACCTAGGATATGTGGATTGCCTCTTCGAACCAAGAAATTTTTATAGTCCATCTTTAAATGGAGCCTCTAAAATTTTAAGTAAAGCTCTAGAATTTTAAGTGCACTATAATTTTTAATAACCATTACCTTTTTGAATTACTATTTAGGCCCCATATTTTATATTTGGTATCAAACTTTTCCTTTTACAATGGATCTTTTCGAGATAAAAACTAAAAAACACCAAAAAGATACATAAAAATATATAAGATGTTGTATGTGCAAGAGCATGAATACTTCGTCAAGGTCAACGTACCCGTATCGGATACGATACTCGTCGGATACTCGATGATACGTATCGGATACACATTATCTGTATCCGATAATTAATAAAATATGTAGATACTTCGCGAATACTTCTAAACATGAAACAAGATACACAATTTTTAATTTTAAGTTATACCCCTTCTTTGGAGTTCACATACAATATAAAATATCAATAAAATTTCATCTGATTTTGAAGATATGAGTTTTTTTTAAGTATTATTTATTGTTACATGTTAAGAGACTATAAAAAAAATGAGTTATTTACACTATACATTTTAAAAATAAATACTTGTAAAACCAACTAATTAAATGTTGTTATGATTCCTTTAATTTGTCATGCTCATTTTATGAACATATCATAATAAGACGATATTACATCATTTTCATGGTAAAAATTTCTAATTTTACTTACTAATATTAAAGAATTATTGAAAATTTTACTTTTTAAGTTTATAAATAATAGTTAAAATGAAAAATATATTTTATTGTAGACGTATCCTAGCCGTACCCGTATCCTGTTTTTTTAAATTTTTCCGTATCGACGTATCCGTATCGTATCCGTGTCCTATATCCGTATCCTTGCTTCCTAGGTGCAGGATCATGTCAACATATCTTCTTTTTTTTTTTTTTTTGGATCACCATGTCAAACACCCCACTTTTGTGTTTGACAATTTGACACACTTCTTTGTGTCAAGTGTCAACAAACCATAAAATAGAAGTTTTATGCTATGTTTGGTAGGAGCGATGGAAAAGGTGGGTGGATAATTTTTCCATCCTTTGAGAAGAGAAAAATATTTTCCTTCCTCCTTATTTGGTAGGAGGGATGAAAAAGTAGATAAAATTATTTTTTATTATTTTGATTGGTATGAAGAAAAAATTTAAAGAAAAATATAATTTATCAAATTCCATAAATACCATTTTATTTGTCATAAATTATAAAGACAAAAGGTGCATATGGGTCCCACCTTATGTTTTGCTTACCTTGTAAGCCAATAAAATAATGTGGACCCCACTGCATTTTTTCCTCATGCCATCACTTTAAAGGAGGGTAGAAAAGTAAATAAAACAATGCAATCATTTTGTTCAGGTTTCCTTCGACTTTCCGCCCGATTTCGGACGGATTAAAAATTGTGGGCATGAGCGATGAACTTTCCTTCTGTTTTCCATTCCCTCCTATTTTCTACCCAACCATTTTCCATCCACCAATTTTTCATCATACCAAATACAGTATTCAGGAGCACATACCTGTAGAAGAAGAAGCCAAAGTTCTTTGCTGCTGTAACCAAAGCAGCCTCATCGGGAGATGCAGCTTGATATTGAATTTTTTCAGGGGACTCATCACCTTCAGGAAGTACAGTATGACAAATGGCAAGGCATCTAAAGAATTCCTACACAAAAAAACAAAATTTTTCACTATCGTACATATGATGGTTGAAAAATCAAGAAACCAGACCAAGTTTGTGAAATGTGCATATGCCAGGCATCAGCCAGCGTATAAAACCATGTAAAAGGTTGCAATCTGCCCACACGAATATGTCCAACCACAACTCGAATGATTTTCAATTTAAACATCACTCACATTTACAAGACTCATATAACACCAGTTTATCAAATCGATATTGAAGATTTGATGATTGATACATCAAAAAAAAAGGGGGGGGGGGGGAATCCCATGTATGATACATTACACTAGTCAAGTGGTAGCCAATATTAACCATGAGAAACAAAAACGAGAAATATGTTATCCTACGGTAAAATAGATAGATGGGAAATTTGTGATCTTTTATTTCTTGTAAACATGCAGAAACTGAGAATAAGAACAATAGTCACACACAAACACACACCCCCCTAGTTTCAGAACAAGTATGAAGGTTCAGTCAACACAGTGAAAGGAAAAATTGAGAATAAGAACAAATGCTGCATCACACATACAAAACACAAACAAACAGTTCCAGAGCTGCTATCTAGCAAACAACAGAACCACAAAAAATGAAATCTTCACTAAATTAACAGCTCTTAATCTTGTACTAGAATAAGATCAGCTCATTATATTCTCTAGTTAAAATAAATCTACCTTGCATGTTTCAGGATTAGGTTCATTCCTCCAAGCACCTCGAAGAAGTCGAGCATCATCAAAGTTAAAACCCTTTTCACGTACAGTGTTCGATGATTTGTGAACCTATGAGAATATAATATCATTAAATAATCCAGTTACAAATCGAACTATATCTTTCTCCAATGTAAGAGCATCTCTAATAGGCTGTCTATTCTTGCTCAACTCTCTATTTTAGAGAGTCAACTACAAAAAATCAAGCTCCAATAAGCTCTCTATTTAGACTAGCTAAAATAGAGAGCCTTATTTGACTCTACATTTGAAGAACCCAACTCACTCTCTATTCTATTTTTAATGAATGACAAGGTGACACATATACATTCTTCAGTAAATGCTATTGACTATAAGACTATTTTTTTCTCTAATAGAGAATTCATTGGAGTTGTCAAAAATATTTCACTCACTATTTTAAAATTTTATCAAAGATTCTCTCTATTTCAAAAAATATGCTCTCTAAAATAGAGAGTACTATTGGAGATGCTCTAATGACTGCTACATTTACCTCAAACTTTATGCCATTTCGCTGTGCTGTTCCCATCTCAATCTCACTGACACCAGTGCCATATGCTTCTCCACCAATTGAACACTTAAAGAACTCCATCATATTTCTTGTTAGAGTTCCAGTTTTATCAGAAAATATGTATTCCACCTATCAAAGAAGAAATTTACTGTGAAATTGCACAAGCTGATTTTGACAAGTAGCCACCTAGAAGTAAATTAGAACAGGTATATCATAAAGCCCTCCAAAGTTTTATCCAACATGTAAAATTGTAACCGTAAATGTTTCAGAAGCACTATATAAGAGGAAGTCAACAAATGCATTGTTTTTACCTGTCCAAGTTCCTCATTCAAATTGGAAGTCCGTGCTGACGCAGGAGTATTGGTTTCAACATGGTACATGCACAAATCATTGTTGATAAATTGGGTGGACTGAATAAATTTGATCATCTGTGGAAAAAAAATGGAACTGAACCCTCGAACTAAAGTTATGCACAGCTCGATACAACAGATAAATGAACTGTTCTTGCATATACCTCAATGGAAACATAGAGGGAGATGGGGATAATTGGTGAATAAAGGGTAATTAGTGTAAACATATTCAAAGCAGAAACCTGTACAAGCAAAAAAAAAAACAGAATCAACGGGGAACAAAAAAAGGAAAAAGCAAAAACAACAAAAATGAACTTATTTCAGGGGATTCCTTTGATTACCAAAAATCTATTACTGGGATTAAACTGTGCATCACTTTCAGCAAACTGCAAATAGTAATACTTCCGGTTCACAAATATTCCACTGCAGAATTTCAAATAGCACAAAACACATATTATAAGGCCCAATTTACAAAGAAATGTGGAAATTCCACAATAAAACCAAAACATCTAGTAACAATAATCTTTGAAAACCAAATAATATCAATTGATAGAATTAAAAAAGTTTACTTTCCACGTAATTTTCATCACTGAAATGATTGCTCTGTTCTATACAATTTTGACAGCTGGGAAAAAAAAATGATTGCGTATTCTCAAGAATAATGGACTTTATTCCTCAAACACACTCAGTATATGTCAACTTAGTTACAAGAAAACATCCAAAGTACAAGTTTATCATCAATAAATTAATTTTTCTCATAATTAACATGAAATAGATATACATATCGGCACATTATTTTCAATTTTAATAGATAATAGTCTAAAAGAATTCAATTTTTTCAATTATATAATAGAGAGAACTAAGTATCCCTGATGGTACCAAGTCACATGCATCATAGAGTTAATAATGGAACAGAGACTATTAAGTTCAAATAGGATCAACTATGCTAGAGTTATAAACTGGAAAAGACACTATCCAATAGTCAAACCTGCCTATGGCGCCCAAGAGACACATACAGAAGAGAGCACTAACAAGAGTGAGTATAAGTTTGTCAAGTTTCTTCTCCAAAGTACTTCTTTTGGAAGGAATCTTCATGGCATTCATCATAACCTGCAATTAAATCAAGGGAACCACAATAAAAGTGAGTTGAAGACATGAAGCAAGAAACAGGTCCAAAGCCA
This sequence comes from Ilex asprella, assembly GCA_023539305.1. Taxonomy (NCBI): domain Eukaryota; kingdom Viridiplantae; phylum Streptophyta; class Magnoliopsida; order Aquifoliales; family Aquifoliaceae; genus Ilex; species Ilex asprella. The sequence continues at coordinate 13,546,081 of CM042193.1, read as the reverse complement.
GAAAGATCAAACCAAATACATTAATGCAGCATATTAGTCATCTATAAATATTTCTGGGACCTAATCTCAAGTAAAAAAATGATCCTGTAAAATCTAGTTAAATGACAGCACTAAATAAAACCATTATTATGATGAAAGAAAACCTTTGTTTCATGCCCAGTAAAAATGACAGCGCCAACTATGTACTCGGTGTTCTTGAGACTGCATCCCTGGAAACATCAAAACCAACCATAGATGAGTAAAAGTGAACTTAAAACTCCAATAAGCAATCATATTAGAAAAATGGATTTAGTGTCCATCCTAGGGAAAAAAAAGATATAGCCAACTCCAACAAACATACACCAAAATAATATTCAAGCAATTAGATGTTTATAAGCACATGAAAAGCTGGTTTAGCGGATTAAAGAACTAAAGTAAATGCTAATAGAGAAGTAGAAGAAGAAGAATATGGGATGTCATACTCGCAACAGCATTAGATTTGGACTGAGAGGTAAGGTCTGATTTTGGATTATGAGATTGCCAGTGAAAGTATACAATGAATTGTTTGGTTGCTCACATTGTACTTCGCCTGCAATTAATTAAAGAATCCCCATGAGAACAAGAAATGAGAAAAGAAGGAAACCATGGTATCCATATGCATGCATCATGACGATGAACACTTGTCAGCTAGATATTATCCAAGTTTTTCCGACTCTATAAAACTCAAAAGGCCTTGCCCCACCATTTTAAGCGGCTATTTTAATCGTGTTTCACCATTCTACTCTTACTGGGGTGTATTAGTTCAACCACATGTTATCATGACTTCCCCCTCAGAAATCAGAACACCTCCACCAATATTAACTAGCTTCCTACAAACAAATTTGGACTCTGAACAAAAATCTTACTTGCATACTGTTAGAGCTTGTCCCATATCCCATGCTCATGGGTGTCCATCAGCCCAGTAAAACAGACTATGCAATTTTTTTCATAGGTGAAAACCAATTACGCTATTCATTTGACAAATAAATTAAAATTGAACTCCAAAAGTCAAATTTTATTTCGAACAGGAGAACACTATCTTCTATAAGTCACAAGTTGAATTAGTTGATTACAAAAATAAAGCTTAGATGGAGAATTATATCTCATGCGGGACAACGAATTGTGCATAACTTCTGATTATCTCAACTTCGGAGGAAACCACCGAGGCATAATAGAAAGAAAACAAAAAAAAAATTGACTAGTGAAGAAAAAAGAATGTCAATATGATAGAACGTAAGTTTCCTTGAGGAATCTATGCTGTTTTGAGGTGAGAATGCCAAAGGTTCGATGCTTTGGGAGGGGGAAAATGGGTACAAGAAAAGAAGAAAAAGGGGTCCAATGGCTGATTAGGCTTACGTTGTTTTTTATGTGACCGTGATCAAAATCAGACATCTATATAGGTGCTTTTTAATGCCCAGGAAGGTAAATAACAGTATACTATGGTCCAAAAGCACAAGGCTAATCAGTAGATCTACAGAAAGGCAAAACCTTTGAACTCTGATACTTTCTCAGGAGTCACAAAGTCCCAAGTCTTTTCTAATGCTTTTCTGATCTTTAAATTTGTTTCACCATCCAGATTTGCAGTCTGTGATACAACAGGAAAAGGGTATTAGTATACATATATGTGCGTATATATAAAGAGAGGGAGAGGGAGGGAGAGGAGAATGAACACAAGAAAAGAAAAACACAAAAATAGATATCATCAAAATGAAAATTTGCTCTTTTTAACACATCCATGCTCATCTCTCTAGTCCCCCATTTAACAAAAAATAGGGGGAAAAAAAGAAGGATTCTTCAGACAAGTCAAAGTACAAATGAGAGACCTCAACGTAGCAGACACCATCTGGGTTCGTGCTAGCAAGGAATAGCAGATCTGCAGGAAAGAATCCATCCTGCTTAACCTGCAAACAGAGCAATATGTTCAGCTTTATAGAACTACAAATCCCTTAAGTGGCGAAGAATAATGAACAGACAAAATAAAATCCCTAGCAATTATGAGAGAACTGGAAACCAATGAAGAAATCTATTACTTCAGAGCAATTTAGGCACTGAAATTGAAACTTAGCTTTGCCTCTTTTTGGTCTGTGCAATACTGTTGGCCAACATATACTCCTAGAAAACAAAAGAAGTACAAAGGGAATTGTTGTATATTTTTTTCCTCTGCGCATTTCCAGAAGCATATATACACCAGATCAATATCATCCAGGGAACTCTTGGGGGCAGCGGGAGCAACAACAGTGGTTGGGGACCGAAAGTCCAAATATACAGATATCGCATTGAATACTTCAACTACTGAAACTGAAATGAACTACAGATATCGCGGAAGGCTTGATTAAGCTTTCTTATCGAGACTTGTTTTTGCTATCTATTCCTTCCTTATCTTCTCTCTTTAACAAGCTTTCTTTCTACAGATAAGTGCCAATAGACCGACGAAACTCCAGGTTGACTATCAGACAGACAGCAATCAGTTGATGTTAGGCCTGCCTATACAAGGAGCTGACAGGCGTACACCACAGGAGATATCATCCACAGGATCCTTTCCAGGAGCAATAATGTTGGTCTGAGGACCCAAATAAAAAAAAACCATTATCCAATGTTAGGCTTGCTGCTTGCCAACGCAGGATGCTGGCAGGCATACACCACGGGAGACAAATTACATTGAACAGCTAAAAAAGGGTGTTCTTCTATAAAGGTGGGCATGCCACCCCTAAAGAAGTACAACCTCATCCAGCTTACATAATCTCTTTTCAAACCTCTAAAAAAAAAATGGTGCATGAAACTCCAACCATTGTGGAGCTTAGGGAGGGTCACAAATACACAGTCTTACAGCCGAAGTACAACCTCATCTAGCTTACATAATCTCTTTTCAAAATTCAAACCTCTGAAAAAAGATGGTGCATGAAACTCCAACCATTGTGGAGCTTAGGCAGGGACACAAGTACGCAGTCTTACAGCCCCAAACAGGGGTTGTTTCCGCATCTTTTTTCAAACATCTCCACCAAAAAACCTTGCGTAGCATGGATGGAAGATCCTAATAGCAACCCCAAATAGGGATTAAGAAAGAAAAACTTACATCCCGAATGGGCAACCATTTTGTTGTTGTTTTTTTTTTTTTTTTTTTTTTGGGGGGGGGGGTGTTATGAGCAAGAGACAGGCAACCATGACCAGTCACATGAACCTCACTGCCTCCTTTCACTCTTTCAATTTGCGCATAGCATAGTCACTGCAAAATGTATGTGTGAGCATGGCATTGGACAAAGGGATAGGCACACTTTGCACCTAGAAAATATGAAGACAATGATTCTAGAAAGTGTGCATCAAAGAGGAGCTTTTACTTCCTGTCACACAAACTGGCAAATTTCATGAATTCCTCAAAAAATTTCAATGAAATAACTCCCGCCACAAGGACTTCTAGCCAATCACAAAAACCCACACAAGGACGTCTAGCACCATCATTATTAGCAAGGATACATATGAATGCACTAATGGAAAACAACTTCTCTACACGAGGGCCAGAAGCTCGAACAGCTTTCTCCACCAGCGCCTTATGTAGTGGTCGGCATTCTATAAGCAACTTGTCGAGTCTACGAAGCTTTACTTCTTGTATTCGGCTCGTAATGCCAGGTCAGACTCTTGGCTCTATTGATGACTCCATCTAAAATAAAGAAAATAGGGACAGCCGTTTTTGGCCTCGTATCTTGAAGAAAGTAGGACTGTCTTTAAGTGATAGAGGTTAGATCAATAATAATTATGATATTGCCCTACTGATTTAAGGCCTCCGTCCGATCCCGAATACAGGAGGAGTCTTCTCAAATCGATAACACCAGAACACGATAATAGGGTGGGCACAATTAAATATGTCTAAATTTTATTTCAAAAAATACATATCTAATATAAAAAAAAAACTTACGGGTGGGCACATAGCCCATGGGTGCCTCCGCCCCTGTATGCCTGTTAAGGCTGCAACGTCTAACCCTCTCCAAAATTAGAAGTGGCGAGAATTTTGTGCATTAGGACATAAGAAATGCATGAGAGGATGAAAAAATTTGAATATTACGTAGTATCAATTGTATAATATATGGGGGTGAAATTTTCATCGTTAATAGTGTAAAGTAATTGTGCAAATGAAAAGTCATATCGTGGAAATAAGAGTGCTCATTGGCATACAATAGAATTAAAGCAAAAAGACAACCTAACCAACCAGCCAATTGAAGAAACAAAAATTTGCATTAGACTGCATCATATTTAGCTTTAATCATAAAAAATTTGAAGAAAGCTTACATAAATAAAAAAATCCCTATGACAACAGCAGCAGCTGCAAACTGTAAGGCCCAAAGAAGAGGGAAGGAGGTTGATTGATAATGCATCACCAAGATGACATTCATGGATACTAGAGGAATTTTGCAGACATCAAGAGGCTAATAATATAATCCTAAAAAGCAAATCAATGTTAAAGGAAAAAAAACATACGTACTCTGACAATATCTCCAACCTGCAGCTTCTTCCAGGGCATAGCTTCCCATTTCTGATCTTGCAACACGTCTATAGAAGAATTATTGATTGCCATATCATTTTGAAAACGCTTCTGTAACAAATAATTAGGGGAAGGGGGAGAACACAAGTAAGAGGTGTAAGCAATTTTTCCAGACATCCATAGTCTAATTGAGATAAATTTGAATAAATCCAGGACGTAAGTTAACCAATAATGAAATTCAATGAAGTATTTTCTTGTAATCATTGCCTAAAGAAATAGATGGCCACTAGTATCTGAAAATGTATAAGCTAATCTTACTCACCCAGTCCTCCCACGCCTCCTTAATAAGAGAAACGAGAAGCACCAGACACAAAGGGACTACATTCGTAACTGGACTTACAGGACTGCATGAAATGAAAACTTTTTCATGAGCAGATGCAAAAGAAATCAAAAAATAGTTCCTTAGAACTCTTAAAGATCAATAGCCCTCATACAAGTGTTAATATATCCAAAATCAAAATTGTGAAAACAAGAGCAGAATATGAATGTAGAAAGTGAACACTCAGGAAAGTGTGCATCAAAAAGAAGAAAAGCAGCAGTGAATAACTTAATAAGCATACATAAAGTAACAGGCATACATAGAAGAAAGACCTAACAGAAGAGCAACAATAAATGAATTAAAAAAATTCATGTCGTCAACTATTTCAGCCTTATATAATCAGAGCGAATCCACAAAACCATAGAATAAGATTCCTATTAATCAATAAGTGCTTCGAGTAATAACAAATGTGTAAATTCAGCTCATGGAAAAATGAAGAACTCTTTTTTTCTGGAAAAAAAAAGGGAGTTAATTGCACTAGAGGTCCTCAAAGTATGGAATTTGTCTCATTTTGGTCCTTAATGTTTAATTGCAATATTTTGGTCCTTGAAGTATTGAATATGTTTTTATATGGTCCTTCAAGCAGACAATGTCTAGATTGCTAACAATCTTTTATCAAAAACTTGTTATATAATAACTAAATATAGACAAAAAATAATTTTGATAGCTATTTAACAAAATTTTGGTAGTTCTTAACAAAAAAAATGTGTAAAGTGGGTAACTTTTGACCAAAATTTAGATCAAAATCAAAACTATGTAATTTATGTAGGTATTTAACCAAAATTTGAGTAGAAATTTAGTCAAGAGTTAACCAAATTAATTTTTTTGTCCATATTTAAGTATCATTTGACAAGTTTATAATAAAAAATCATTTGCAATGTGGACACTATCCACTCGAGGAACCATATAGAAACATAATTTAAACATTGAACCAAAATAATGCAATTGAAACATTGGAGACCAAAATGAGACAAATTCGATACTTTGAACACCTCCAATACAATTAATCCAAAAAAAGAAAAAAAAAAGGCAACATGCAAAAAAATATCATATGAAACTTAAACAACAATATCACACTTCAAACGTGCCCTAATCCACCTTGGAGGCATGGCACATTTTCTGTGCAAGTGTCCCCCCCCCCCCCAAGGCTACACATTATGTTAATTCTGACAACAATTAATTTGTTATCTGATTAACAGCACAGAGCCACCCCTCCAGCCCATTATATTGCAAGCACATGTCATAAAAACTATATTGGCATGGTGTACCCGATAAACTGGCCAATCAGATAAAAGATAAGACTGCTCTAACAAAGACATAAGCTCATTTCAATCAACCATGCCTTAATACAGAATACTGATATTTACTATGAATTGTTACCTGACTGGAGTGCACGATATAACAGAGATCACAAGGAAGTAGAAGTTAGCTACCCGATGGAACTGTCAAAGAAAATATTCTTTAGATAAAAACCGTAAACATATCGGGTTAGCAAAACTATTGGGTTGAATTGGATTCAAGTTGCGTCAAGCATGAGGAACCAACACGTAATCTTGACAAACCAGCCCAAAACGCTTTCAAATTTCAATAATCTATTATATGACTAATCCGAAGAAACATATGAACAATGAAATGCAGATTTAGTTTTTACAAGTTTTGTAGGCATATTCCACTCCAAACAGAAAGAAAAACCAAAAAAAAAAGGAGTTGAGGATGCATTTCCAAATATGTTTTGTAAATAGGATTTTTTGGGGGGCTTTTAAGTGTCCAAAAGGTTTCCACCGAATTAAACTTCTCAGAAGTTTCATCCTAGCTCCAAACAGGTTCTGCACAAAGAAAATGAAAGAATGGGGAATGGATTACTGGCAACTATGCCTATAACCTAGAGACGCCCTATGAATATATTGGGGAAAAAGAGATAACAATCAAATGCATAGTCTATCCTCACCTCTGACCCAGCCCAAACAAATATAGCATGGAATAGGAGTTAGAACTGAACAAACAGGATCTTTCAGGCATATTGACACCAGCATATTGGCTCGATCACAAGGCTCACAAGAGCAATAGCAACAAATCTATTTAATTGTACTTATAGCTGAGAGGTGTAGAACCAATTTACCTGTTCAAACAATCCCTTTGGTAAAAAAGTAAGAATGTCATACTTTGTAGTTGATACAGAATTACCCTGAAAGGATTAATCCCCAACAAATTAAAACAAGATTCATCCAAAGTAAAACAGGTAGGAAGTGACAAAATAAAGTGAAGCCAAGTATAAATGGATCTAACTTTTCTAAGTACAACAAACCATATTGTCTCTTCTAAGCATAACTTCAAAACTTCCTCGCACACAGCAATTAACAGATTACACTCAAGTCTCAAGTTCCAAACATGACAAGACACTAAATTTCTTATTAACCATATAGATTTTTTATTTCTTTTTTCTGTAATTATGTGCTATCAAACAAAATTGCAAATGTAAACTACCAATGTGCACATCCTGTGTTGTTTAGCATAGCCAATTTCTAGGCTCTTAGTTTGTTAGAAATAAACAACTGTTGAACATCATATATACAAGCAGACAAATATGTAGCAGTTTCTCAGACCACTGTACCATTGAACAGTAAGTAGCCCAGATGGTACAATGAGTGATAAAAAAAACAACACCCATTTTAGTTCCCATTAATGGATCTTTTGGAGGTGTAGATTGGTTGTACAATGATTGTTATTCCCCTTGTTAGCCATACACCACATCGCCTTCTAGCCCACCACTTTATGCCTATCAGATTCACATGCACTACGAGTTTTCCCCCCCAAAAAAAACCCTCCAAAGAGGTCGTGATTACAAAATTCTCTATGTCCCCTACAAAAAAATCCACTGACCGAGACAACCTGATACCCACAAAACCAATATGGTCAGGAAAGCATGTTTTGATTTTAAACATCAGCCACTCCTCACCCTCTAACGACCTATGATTTCTTTCCTTCTAGATGCAACGAAAAAATCAAGGGGGCAGCATCCCAAACATCTTACCTGCAATAACTTCTCTCAGTACCACCTTCCAGGAAAAAAAAAACTTCTCCCAGTACCAGACCAAGCCTGATGTAAACCCATAACTGAATAGGCTTAACTAAGGCATTACAGGAAAGGGAAAAAAGGAGGTCCCACACCTCCATCACCACCCTGCAGTGGAGCAGAAGGTGATTGACTGTTTGCTCTCTTACACATGCGGCACCAATTTGGGATAATGTTCACCTTAGAAATTATGTTCTCCAAAGTCAACATCTCCTTTTTTTAAAAAAAAAAAAAAAAAAAGAGAGGGAAAGATTGCACTACCCAAAAACAACATTAAAAGGTGCTTCCTCTTCCCGGCAATCCATAAATAAAATCACGCTATCTTGAACCCACCGAACCATCTTTCTTCCTCTTATAAAAACAACAAAAGCAAGCAAGTGGAATGGGTTTGGGCTGCTTATATATTAGTCTGTCATACTACAATCATTGCAACTCATTATCAATCATTACGCTTCACCACTGAGCATAAATTGAGACCTCCATAAATCTTGAAATCAAACTCAGTTTTAATTTAATAAACAACGCCAAATCCCTAAACCCAAAATTTCCATTAAATTCATCATCAACTACATAAAAATGAATTTTAAAAAAGTATTATTGTTCCTCTTCAATTAAACATATGCAAGTGTGTACTTATAAGTGATGTTGAAGAGAAAAGCAAAACAATACGAAGCATGACCAAACGGACCTCGAATTTGGTCAAGAAGTTGGCTTCACGATCATTGCAGAAGATGGTGCGGTGACCAGGGGCCTGAGGCTGGACACCGCCGAGTCGAACGGTTCGAGACGTGGAGACACGGTCCGACAACGGAGAACCGGGCCCACCTAAGCTTGATCTAGATCCCCTCCATCCGGACATTTTCTCCGACAATCCGTCAGATCGAGCCGGACCGAACAAACAAACAAAATCAACAAGATCTTATACGATTTGCAGAGAAAAACATTCGATCTCGTGTCGTCTTTCCTATTTTCTGTTCAATTTCTGTGTAGTGGAACGAAGAAATCTTAGATGAATTTGAAAGACGGAGGGGCTTTGTGCTTTTTGCCCTCTTCGTCTTTTATACGATGGCGTCCGACGATTATAAGCCCGCGTTGAGATCTTTAGACTTCTACTACTTGCGCTAATTCAACATGTATGGGAAAAAATGCCACGCGCTATTTAACGCGTGGATCAGTGTATTTATTGTAATGCAACCAATATGTCCGATCAAATGTACCTCATCCACGCGTCTAAAAAATCGAATTTAGGAAGTGTAAACTTATGTAGAGAAAATTCTAGTCACATATTTTCTAGTTTATGATATTTTTGAAGACATTTCTCTATTTTTTGAATTTTTATTGACCCTATTAGATTAAAAATGCTAATTAAAATATAAATTTATTAAATTATTAATGATATATTTAAAGAAAAATTTTATTTACACCCTCTCTAAATAGGCATATCTTCAATGAGACCCCTTTTATTTTCTAAATTTTTTTACATATTAAAATTCTATTCGAATTGATTAAAATTTATTTCTTACGTATTAAAATTTAAGCCGATTAAAATTCTATTCGAGCGGTTTAAAATTCATTTTTAGTCTGTTCAAATCAAATTTTAATTAACTCGCATTGAATTTTAATTGGGCCGAATTTTAATGCATAAAAAATGTAAATTTTAATCGACTTAAATTTTAATAGTAAAAATAAATTTTTATTCACTTGAATCGAATTTTAATTAGTACAAATTTTAATAAATAAATAAATATAAATTTTAATTGACTCGAAGAAAATTTCAATCAATGCTAAAAGCTCAAATAGATATCAAATCAGCTCAAATTTTAGTACATAAAAAAATAAAATTTAATAAGTTCAAATTAAATTTTAATCAACACGAATTTTAATATACAAAAAAAAAAATTTAATCAACTAGAATTTTATATAAAAATATTATTTGCAGTTTATGTAGGGGCATTTTTTGTATCTTAGATGAATTTTTTTTATTATAAATGGTGGTTTAATGATAAAAGATATTAATGATGTTTAAATATAAATTAGAAGGGGAGTCAATAATATTTTTAATAATAAAAGGATATCCTTGAAAATATAGTAAACTAGTAGAAGTATAATTTAAATTTTTCCTTGAATATATTTAGAATATGGCAAAGATACTTGAGATATATGTTTAAAAAATGATAGATATATGCTATTAATACCTTTAAGATACCACATGGTCTGTGTTGGGTCCTGACGGATTCATGTTAAAAAATATTTTATTTATATTTAATTTGTTTATGAATTTGTATCTAACGAGTCATGTCATAGCAGATTCGTGTTATGTATAAATTATATATAATTGATATATAAATGAATTATATGATATATTTTTTTATTAATTTTATTCGTATCAAATTGTTATGCTAGCCCATTCATTTACGAGTTATGCGGTTTGTAACAAATTCTGGATTTGGAGTTTGACTTGTCGGTACGCAACGCGCGACACAGAGCGGCGGGATTCAATGGGTGTAATGAAAGAAGTTTATTCGTTAAACTTCATGTGGTGAAGGGCAATCAACGAGACGACGTCGTGTGGGAGAATATTCTCCGACGGCTGACCGGTTTTGTGGACTAACTGGGGAGTTAAATTTCGGGTAGTCAAAGATGTGACGGGTAACGACTCGCAGATTACGAACTGGCCTCCGAAATTTTATGACTGGGATGTTTTATGAACAATCGATTTAAAATATAAATTTAATTAATTATTGTAATTAATTTTATTATGAGTCCTAATTTATTAGATTATTCAATGATTGTGATTGATCATGTCTATATTTTAAATTCAAATAACATTTAAAAAATATTATGTATCTCAAATTTGTATTTCAAATGAAGGGAATCGTTAGATGAGTGGGTCCCATCAATTTTTTTTAAATAAAACTCATTGATTCAATGGTCTCCCTTCATTTAAATTTATTTATCAGAATAAAAGTATGATATCTAAATTCATTTATCAAATCTTGTATCCCACATAATGTGTCAAAATTCTGTATATTTAATGTTTGTTGGAATTAATGAATCTCACTGATCCAATTATTCACATTGATTTAAAATACAAAAATTTTAATAAATAATTTAAAAAATCAAGTTGTGAGTCCCGATAACTATGTGGGTGTGACAACTTGTGACCCCTGTCACATGCTATCTTATACAAGCTCAATATTTTCCTCCGCCTGTTATTGGACTGTATGACACCGGCCAACATTCTGGGTTATGAAAAACACTAATATTTAATGCAGTGACTTATCTCTTTATCTATTTGGGAAAAACACTAATAACTCCTATTTTTTGTTTCAAAAAACAAATCAGTCCTATTAAATTTGTATTTGAACAATCAAGCCCTACTTTTCTTAATTAGTTCCAAAGAAATCCTAATTTTTATTATATTCTATTTTTATTCTTTCAATATTAATTATAGAATTGTCACTATCCTCTTTTAATTGAAAACCCTCAAAATAAGACATTCAAAGGGTTTTGTTTCAACCCCACTGACGGTTGGGAAGAACATCAAGAAGGCTCTTGCACCTCTCCAATTCTTGATTTTTTCAAGTAAGTTCATCTAGTCTTTGTAATTGAGGGATAAATATTATTTGCGTAATGTCAAAATAACTAAATTTGTGAATCAAATCTATTATTTTGATATATATATATATATACACACATATAGATATAGATATTTGTGTGTGTACTACCTTATGAGCATGGCCCCCATGAGATTCTGAAAACTCTAATTATCTATCTCTTCTTGACCACAGAGTCTTCAATTAAAATTCTACTTTCATTTCGTCCATCTGTGTGTACAAACATTTGAATGTTTTCTCCTTGGGTGTGCTAATTATCTTTTGCTTAATTAAAAAATAAGAAGAGATATATATTATAAGAGAAGACCACTCTTGTAGGTCACCACTTATTAAAACATGTGGGCTTCTGTTCACAAAGGTTCTGGTATTGTTTTTAATTACTAATATTTTTCTTGTTTTGTTTATTACCATGTTGGAATTTATAAATGGAGTCTTATTTTGAGAAAAGTTTATTTTGCTATTGTCATATTGGTGGTAAGATTAGAGTTTATGATGATAAATATTTCAAGTATGAAGGAGGTTTGATTAATGGTTTTCCTATTGACCAAAATACGATGTACGGTCAATTTGTTGAGCGGGTCTATGAGGTACTTGTTGTTTCAGATTGTAATTTAAGCCTCAAGTATAGTATTCAAGCCGATAAAACTCGGTTATTACCTTTGGACGGACAAGATGCTCTAAGAAACTTACTTTCATTCAATGAGGGAATTGCCGATGTGTACACATTTGAAGAAGGTGACCCTACAACATCCAAGCACAAGCGATCAAACTAAGTGAATTTTTTTTTTTTTGTATTTTATGAGTTATACTTCTTGTTATGTGTAATAAAGATGCAAGGCCACAACTCTTTGATTTTTAGGTACTCTAGTAGCCAAACACCAATGACCAATGCCTCAAATGCATGCCAAAGCATTACGTCAGTTTTGCCATTGGTCTCAAAATTATGAGAGTCACTGATACAAGGAGAAGGGCAATTTTTTGAAAGTGTCGATACTTTTCGGGATACATTGGATAAGTTTTCACTGGCTAATCGATTTTCATTTAAGTATGTTAAAAATGATATTTCCTATATAAGGGTTAGATGTGTTGTGGCAACTTGTCCTTGAAAAATAAGTGTTGGTCAGGTTGGTAAATCCGGGATTTATATGGTGAAGAAATTTGTACAAGAACATGAACATTCAGCTCAAGACCAAATGGAAATGAAAATTTATATTCTGGCAAAATTTGTTGGGAGAATTGTTCAAGAAAAAATTAAAAGCAACCCGGCTTACTGGCCAACACAGATTGTTTCAAATTTTTCATGTGACTATGGTCTAAATATTAGTTATCGGCAAGCTTGGCGAGGAAATGAAAAGGCAAAGGATGTAAATGATGGAGCAACGAAAGATTCATACAAACTTGTTCCATGGATGTGTGGGCGCATAGAGAATTCAAATCCCGGCATTGTTGCATTGTACACAAGTGATGAAGAGCAACAATTTCGTCAGCTTTTCATTGCATTCCATGCTTGCCGACATGGATTTCATACTGATTGTCGACCATTATTATTCATTGATGGCACTTTTTTGAGAGGACCTTTTCTCAGTTGTATGCTTGCAGCCACCGCATTGGATGCAATGATGGAATGTACCCGGTGGCATTTGGGATTGTAAAATCAGAATCCATTGAGAAAATGGCTTTGGTTTCTTGAGCATTTGAAGGCAGCATTGAGCGATAATAGAGAAATTGTTATCATCTCTAATAGGAATCAAAACATTATTTTTGCAGTTGCACAAGTATATTCTAGTGAGATCCATGCTCACTATTATCGCCATTTAAAAGAAAAAAAAATTCAAGTATCTTGGACAGTTTCACTTGTTTAGTGCTCAAAAAAGAACACTTGAGAGTCTTTTGGATGTAATTGCCTATACATACAACGTTGATGCGTATGAAAATGCTTTGTCTCGATTGAATCAATTGTGTCAAGATGCACATGATTGGATAGTGAAGAGTGACCCTAAGCATTGGGCAAACTCCCAATTTCCAAAGAGACGATATGGTAACTTGTATTCAAATGTTGTAGAGACATTTAATGGATGGGTTCTGAAAGAGAGAGCATTGCCAATCATGGGAATTATTGAGAAGACTCGCAAGAAACTAACAAAGCATATCTGCAAGAGAAAGATTGACGCAATCTCATGGAAACAACTAGTTGGAAAAAGAATTGATGACATTTTATCATCAAACATCACAGTAGGTGAGAGGATGGAAACCATGTCATGTTCTACAACAGGTTTGTTTGAGGTTCATGAGAAACGTGGAAACTTTGATGTTAATTTGGGAATGAAATCATGTGGGTGTGGTAAATGGGAGACAATTGGACTCCCATGTGAGCATGCATGTGCAACCATCATGAGGGCACAATTAAATGTATATGATTTTGTTGATAATTGTTACCACGAGGAAACACAGTACCAAATATACTCAGAAATCCTGTGCCCTGTCCTGACATATGGTATGCCTTCTTTGAGAATTTCTAGTGATGAATCCGACGATGAAAACCTTGATGAATTATATTCAAATGATGTGCTTCTCCTTCCTCCTCGCTCTAAAAAACCACCAGGACGCTCACGGAGAAAACGAATCGAGTCACAATGCATTGAAAGAAGGTCATTTCATTGTAGCCGATGTAAGAAGAATGGGCACAATCGAAAAACATGTAAAGAGCCAATTTATGGGTATGTTTTGTGCTATCAACTTAACAAGCATGTTTAATGTTGTTTGCATGCATATTTGACACTTTGTTAAAAAAATCATGTTTATTTTTTTTCCCTAATTGATATTAGGTGACTTGCTGATAGGAGTAACTGATGATGTTGGTCTTTTGCATGCTAACTGCTTTTATTCACCACTTTTTCTAAAAGAACAATATGCAAGTATACCATCAATGGTTGTGTGTAATAGCATTCCTTGTCAATTTGTGGCTCACATTTTGTTTATTTTTATATACTTGCAGCCAGGTGACAATATTATTATCTTGAAGACTTCTTTTATACTTAATGTTTTTGTGAAAGATTGGATGTTCTTATCTTTGTTCCTGTAGTAAACTTTTTTTTCTCTTTTTTCCCACTTTTTTTTAGTGGAAGATTTCTAGAGCTATGGATTTTGTTATTAATTGGAATTCTATTGGTTGGATCCTTACATTTCAATGGTTTATTTGAATGTTTCAAAATTAATAGCAATGGTGGAAAGGTGGTATGCGGGTTTGATGTAGTTAAGTTAATTGCATAACTAGTATATCAATTTAGGTGATCAAACATTATGTTAATTTAAGTGCTTAAGTATTATGTTAATTGGTTAGGAGCAAATAACTAGGATGAGAAGAACTCGTATTGTCTCTATGTCATGATAAAATACTTAATTTTTCAGGCTCTTGGTGACTCACGGAAAAAATCTCACTTTTTGATTATCTTTATTTCGATTTACAGATTTAATTATTTCGACATCACGAAAATAAAATTAACACTGGAAGGATTAATGAAAATTATATAATTAATACTAAAGTAAACCACAAAATAACTAAATTCTGCAATTAATAAAATAAAATTAATAGCAATTCTACAATTTTGCAATTGGAAAGCCGCGAAAGCATATCAATGGGGTTGGAACAAAACCTCTAATTGTCTTATTTTGTGGGTTTTCATTTAAAAGAGAACAATGACAATTTTGTAATTAATATTAAAAAGATAAAAATGGGATATAGTGAAAATTAGGACTTCTTTGGAACTAATTAGGAAAATGAGCACTTGAATGTTCAAGTATAAATTTGATAGGACTGAATTATTTTTTGGGACAAAAAGTAAGATTTATCGGTGTTTTTCCCAATTTGTTTTCACCTACCTCAATATTTGTATTTGAATTTTTGCCCCTAATCCGTGTAACGTACTGAATAAGGTTAAGACCACAAAAAAAAGGATGGAAAGTTAGAAAACAAAAGAAAAAGTGAAAATTTGAACAATTTTGAAAGTTAAAAGGGTATTAGAATGTAGAATATTTTGACTTGGAAAATTATTATAAGAAAATAAAATTCTGAACGGTAGTTTGGACCAGGTCCAAATTGCTATAAAATCATAACATTAAAAATAAAAATTAAATTTTTTAATATTTGATGGTATAAATTAAAAATGAAGTATCTTGTTGAGAGTGTGAAGTGAGATTTACTCATTATTTTAAGGAAAAAAAACAATTTTATTAAAAAATGGACTAGATATGAGTGTATTTGTCAATTATATGGCACGTAGGAAACGCATGATACCATTAATTATGATATATAGGGTTATTATGGTAATAATATAATAATTAAAACTTGAAAAGATATTTAAAAAAACGATATGAAATAGTACCTTAAAAAATCCGTTGTATTTGGGTACATTGTAGTTTAGCGCGCACACAAGTGCTTAGGTTTGAGTTGGAGGACTGGAGCGATAATCAAATAGTGTTTGTGTCGTGTCTCAAGTCTTTATCATTTCACATTTTTAATGATTACAACTTGACTTTAATCAAATCCAGTTAAGTATTAGATATCTTAATATAATATAAATATGATAGTTTTGGCCCCGTTTGATAACGTTTAAATTTTGCGTTTTTCGTTTTTATTTTGATATTTAGAGAAAACAAGAAAAAAAAATTCGTTTGGTAACCGTTTATGTTTTTCATTTTTGTCATCTTTTGATAAACGAGGGACGATTTTTAAAAACCAAAAAAAGTCGTTTTTTGTTTCTGTTTTTCGTTTTTCAAAAACGAAAAATGAAAACGTTATCAAACGGGGCCTTTGCAATTTGTGTAGTGTCGGAATTGGTCAATATAGCACATAAAATATAAACACAAAATATGCAATTTTTTCTCCCTCAACTAGATGGATTATAGAGGGTCCCACCATCAACTGAACACCTTAGTCAACCGTTGCACCAACAAAATCAAATCACACTGAACACTTGTTTCCACTACTAACAAGTGTCCCCTTGATGTTTGAAAGGAAAATGGTGAACTTGGTGATAGGGAGATCAAGATGAAGATGGAGATGAATTTTAAATTTAGAATTTTTAAATTTAAAATTTGGTTACAGTATTAAAAGGTTAATTAAATAATCATAAAATTATCATTATTATCGTCGTTGTCGTTATCTCATCATCACCTCTGTCACAACCACTATTTCTGTTCTCGTTGCGGTCATCACTGCCACCTCATTACTGTTGTTGTTACCCCACCACCATAACCACCACCGCCACCGTTGTCACCCATCATTAATTGTTATCACCGTCGTCCACCGTCATCATCCACCACTTTCATCATCTCATTCTTATATTTATTACTACAACCACTATTATCCCACCACCGTCGTTATAATCTACCACCCATCGCCACCAATTATCATAACCCACCACCACCACCATTACCATCGATGCTTAAATTTTATTCTCTATTATCTATCTTTATGATTTGATTTTGAATGTGAATACAAATATATTTATTGTTGACTATTTTTTTATTACTTTGTGTCTTCGGACACAAGAAATAACTAGTAATACAATATAGACATACCATTGAAGTAATTACAATTTCCAATACCACCTGCACACGTGTTATTATAATACAGTGCAATTGTATTATATTATATTATATTATTTTGTTCAACAAATAAATAAAAATATAAATAACTAGATTAAATGGATAATTTTTTAGTTAATGTACAATTACTACTCCATCATCTCACTTTTAAATCAATATTTGATCATTTGGATTGCAAATAGATATTTTTTTTATTTTATATTTTTTTTATTTATATAAAATTAATCCGTATTAATTAATACAATATTTTAATCGATATGCACTTAACGGGACAGCAATTCTAAACACAAGAAAAAGGAAAATGGTGGCCCAAAATCAATCAATTGGCTCTCAAATCACATGGCGGGGGCAGCAACATTCTCACCGATCATCACTCTCACCTCTACCAAACTCCTCTCCTCACTCCCACCATCTCCAACATTATCTTCATCCCCAATTCCATCACTTCATCAACAACAATTTACTTCTAGCCGCTATGGAAGCCGTATACTCCACATCTGCTACGGAAACGTCTCTCCTCTCTCTCTCTCTCTCTCTCTGTTACTGTACGATGTACAGAATAGATTCAGAATATTGAAGCAAAGAAGTGATTGAGAGATTTTTCTTTGTGTTGACAGTTGAATGGTTTGACGGGAAAGGAAGCGGAGGGAATTGATGAAGCGTTCTTCGATGAAGATGAAGTGATGGAGGAGGAGGAGGAGGAGATCGACGAAGACGACACAGAAAGCAGTATTGATTTGCTCTTCAGATTCTTACACAGCATGTTTAAGAAGGTTTCCAAGCGTGCTAAGAAGGCCTCTCGTTCTATGTTACCCGACATCATATCTCCCCAGCTGGTAAATTCTCTCTCTCTCTCTCTCTCACTGGAATTAATTTGGAATTTTAGTGTTAGATTCAAGATCTTGATACATGATTCTGGTTCTGTTGTAGTGTAAAAAGCAATCGAGAAGTGTCATTTTGGATTTAGGTAATCGAAATCGCATTATGGGGCTCTAGTTGTGCTTAATATTCGTGCTTATGTGAACGGACATAAGGAATGATATCCCATTCAATACACTTTCGTTTCAATTTTATTCTTGATGGATTAATTGTCATTCATTCAAGTAGAACCAATCGCATACAAATGGATTCTTAGTCATTAATGGTGTATGTTCCGTCAAGAAGAGAATCGGAGGAAAAAAAGTATTGGAGGGTGTGAGGGTTTATAAAAGACTCGTGCTTTCATTTTTTGGAGGGCTAAAGAACCAACTAGGATTAGTCCAATTAACCAACCCAATACATGTCGTATAAAAAAAAGCAACAGAAGGATGGACGGGCCTAGAAGTTTGTGTAGTTGATTTGTTCTCCCAATTGACCAGATGGTGTTATTGTTGACAGAAGAAATCCTTCTTTGACCTAATTGAGGATTCATCTTGGAGGCTCTTATTTTTTTATCTTTTCTTTCTGGTTTTGCTTATTTGTGGATAGGTTCGAGTGGGTGAATCCGCCCTCTAAAATGAATGGAGATGAAACTACCTACTTATCTAACACTACTTACAACTTACCCCTTACCTCTTCTCGACCCCGTCATAGGTGCAACTCTTGTGCATTGTATGCCATCCGATAGCTTTCTCATATTTTTCCTTCTTTTTTTTTTTGCCCTTTTGTTTCAAGTTTCTTTGTTGTGATTATTTTTGGGGGGGGGGGGG
>CM042193.1:13515594-13527125 GCA_023539305.1 Ilex asprella | reverse complement strand
GGGAGATATCCTAGTGTTTGTATCCTGAAAAACACTAATAGACCTATAACCTGGCATTTTCATGGCATACTGGTCAAGGTCGAGTCCCTTACTTACAATTGGTAGTTCAAATTATGAGTCAATACCAATATGATTCAGTTGAGTCGTATTCGACTTGGCACCTTCCAATTCGATACCTGTTCAAGTTACGTGTAAATCGTAAGTCTCACACTACTAGGTCAGGTCATAGGAGACATCTTCAAGTCAAGTATGAGTCATTCAAGTAGTCGTCACTGAATTAACTGATGCTATTTTGCGACTCCGCGACTTGTCGAGAAGCTCTTGTCATGTTCAATTTTTTTGACGTAGCATTTCGTGTGTATCACCTGCTACTGCTCTGCAAAGCTATGACTGATCCATCTCAATGCCCTTTGCGTCAATGGTCGAGACCGTGAACTTGAACCATGGCTTAAATAAGAAATGATTATGTTGGCACTC
The DNA here is from genome assembly GCA_023539305.1 of Ilex asprella. Lineage (NCBI taxonomy): Eukaryota > Viridiplantae > Streptophyta > Magnoliopsida > Aquifoliales > Aquifoliaceae > Ilex > Ilex asprella. The sequence goes on along the minus strand of CM042193.1, from coordinate 13,526,648 downwards.
TACTTTCAATGCTCTCTCATGCTGACGTAGTCACAAAAGGATCGGCATTTGTCTTCTTTATGACCTGATCAGAATTTCCTCTGGATGCAGCCTATGCTTGTTGCCAACATTATTCAGGAGTAAGAATATTAGCATACACAATGTTCAAGTAGTGAGGTCACTAATCTGATGAGCATCCTTATGCATGTTTGGAACAATAGTTTGCTTTTCCATCTGCAATAGTAGATGAATCTTTCTACTGGTGTGCAACCCTTTTCTAGATTAGAGAGTGTTTTGAGTTACCTACCGTGGGGTTTCTAGAAATACGGTTCAATCAATTATACTCTTGTCTTCTCTGGGATTTGCCAATGAAAACTTAGGTTGCAACAAATCAAGCCATTGCGACAGTGGACTTGGATGACATTACCATGTGCCTGCCATACGGGGTGGGAGAATGGCGCCATCACCATCACATCGAAACCTAAAATTCATAGGATTTTCACAAATCGTCCCAACTTGAGACATTTTTTTCACGGAATGTTTCCTTAAAAAATGGATTGCCTCACTCTTCACAGAATCTTGATGAACTTGCATCGCATAATAGTATTATTTCATCTCCCATTTGTTTCCTGCTTTGGCTCTTTCTTCTGCTTGTTTTGGTTTATTTACCTTGACAATGCCAACTTTCGCAGGAATCATGCCTACTTTCGTGGTGCTCATCTTTTCTTATTATGTTTGTGACTTGATCACTATGACTTGCCCTTTTGACCTGGATTATGACATTATGTGTGCAGTCCTATTTAACTTTCTTTATGCTGTCATCCTACACATTGACACGGTGACTTCTTAGCTGTTCTTAGCAAACACAAAAATCGTGATCTTTTTTGACTTGCTTGCTTATCCTTCCACCCGAGTCTTATACTCTTATTAAACTTTTTTATGCTGCCGTTCTACATATTAACCCTGACGAACTCTTGGTTGATCTTAGCACACACAAAATCGTGATCTTTTCCATTTTTTGACTTGGTTGCTTATCCTTCCAATCAGATGTTAATCGTTTTGCTGTCTCCCTATCTCTCTCAACGCTGGACTGCAGGTGGCTTTCGCTGTTGATGGGGTTCTGCTTTTGGCTTCGCTATGCATCCTGAAGGCACTTCTCGAGGTAATGCATTGTCATTACATATTCTTAGTGTACATGCAGGTTTGCAGATGGATTTCAGGTCAACCAGTACTTTAGTATTTGATCAAAACTTTAGTCTCATCTTGTTACATACTTTTTGGAAGAATCAAACTTATGAACCTGCCCGCTAACCTCCCCTTAAAGAACACACCCACAAGCCCACACATCCACACCCTCCCCCACTATTATGCTTTGGTAAGGTGTGGTTGCCAGAAGCTTTTCCAAGGAAAGTCGGTAGTGACGAGCGCCTGATTGTATCTGATGTTGTTTGTAGGTGGTCTGCACCCTTGGAGGCATGGTATTCGTGGTAATCCTTCTCCTACGTGTGGTATGGGCAGCTATGTCCTACTTTGAATCGAGTGGGGATAACTTAAACCAGAGTAGAACGTCCTACAACAGGGCACAGCCAGTGACATAATTATTCATTACCTAAAGCTTTCTCCATTCAGTCTTACTGCTGTAAATCCTGAAATATTTTCGCCTTTTTGAGTTCTTACATGATAACATTGGCATCAACTCTTTTAATAATAAGGGTATATTGATTAAACAACATTTTTTTAGGCTAAGTGATTTTTATTAGTGGTATAGATATAGATGAGTTTGTTATTACATTATACCGGAGTAATCCTTTTGCTTTTTGTTTTTGTTACGGGTTAAGGGTTGCGCCTACTACTTTTTCGTTGAGCTCTAAGTTGGTCATGATAACTCGAGTTAGTTTTAGGGCATGTTTCTCGAGGAATAAGAGTGGTTGACCCTTAAGGAGTGTGAAAAGTATCGAACCTGAGACTTTTTGCTTACAAGAGAATAAATTTGACCACGCCTAAGAATTTCTTTTTATTTTTAATCATTGAATGATGAGACTACAACATGATGATATTCAATTCGTTTTTTATTTGACGTGAGGTTTTCAAACGTAATTTCTCAACAAGTTTTTTTATGTGTGAACCACGTTGGACTTAGCCTCTCTTTTTTATCTACTAATCTTTTTAAGCAACACTTGCAAACTTTTCTTACTAGTTATCACAATGCTCTTCAGATTTCGTAATATTAAGAATCTTGTATATTATGTACCTCTTTTTAGTAGTCACAATCCTCTTTTGTCTTTTAAAACCCTACTTTTGTGCATCGACCAACATCGTACTCGACACCTATGGGGATTTAACAATCAATCGCTCTAATACCTGTTGTTATAGAATTATTTTAATTAAAATAATATCAATATCATGAACTAAAAATAGGAAAGCGCAAGACACTAAACATAAAAATATGTGGTTCCGTACGCCGTGTTGCATCCGCGGACTAAAATTACTTGGATGAATTGTCAATTGGTTATCTGATTCTATAGTACTCGATCTTATTTGTAAATTAAAAAATTGTTAGAAGAAAAATAAAATATATGACCATGCTTATTTTTAATATTTTCTTGGAAAAACTATGGTCTTATTATTCCCACATGATAGCTAGGGTGTCAACTCTCATCTGTTGGCACGAACTCGATATAAATTTGACACGACACAATTTTAAAATTGACACGATTATTAAATATTTATTTAATAAAGTAATTAAAAAAAATTGTCTTGAACTTTTTGCTGTTGAAATCGCTTGATGATTTTTTATCTGACGGTTCTTATGCGATATTTTTCTAAGACTTCTATCTCTTATCTAACTCTCTCACTATCTCATACTAACCGATACAAGTCTCTCTCCCTAATTGAATTTTCATTCTTTTTACAACTCTAAGACTCTTATACCTCATATAACTCTCTCTATATCTCATACTCTGTCTTCTATCTTTCACACGTTTTAAACACACTCTTCCATCTCTCATATAACTCTCTTAATAATAACCAAATACATCTAAAATTCATTAAAACTCTAATAACAAGGATTCTCTCTAACAAATTATAGGTTCTTTAACATATGTCATCCTATATATATACTAATTATTACTCGTGTCTGAAGACACTATACAACAAACAAAAAAAACTTCAACAATTGCTTAAATTCAAAAGGAATGGTTTAAAAATATTCATATTAATTCTTCTTTTAAAATGGTTCGAAATATATCGTTAACCATATCCTCTATATTAATGGAATTGTCATAAAAATATCTAAAAACTTCCTATAACACCATATATGCAAATGTCTTTGGAAAAAAAAACTACCATAACTAATTGAAATTTATAATCTTTAAGCAAAAAATAAAATTTTGCTCGTTTATAAGAGTCGTGAACTTATCACCTCTACTATCACTCAATCCAATAACACGAAGTAATTATAAACTCAACCACAATATTTTCAATCTACCATATCCCCGTGTAATAAATACTTCAAGCAAAAAATAAAAATACTAACAAAATACAATTAAATTCACAATTTTTAAGTAATAAATAAAATCTATCAAATCTTAATCATTTATAAAGGTAATGAATTTATTACCATTATCACTATTCAACTCAAAATGATACGGTATAATTATATATTTAATCACCATATGTTCAATCCTTCACATATAAAATATACACAGAAACACACCTTCACACTTTTTTTTTGGTTACCAACAAATCCTCCTAATCAATAATTATTTTTATTAGCAATACAATAATTCAAATTTTTAAGATAAAATAATTAATGTTTAATTAAAAAAGGGTAAAAATCACGAATATCTCCTGAGTTTTGGCAATATTACACAGACACCTCTTGACATTTTATAAATAACATGGAGACTCTCTGAAGTTTGAATTCATTTCACGGAGACCTCATCTGTCTCTCTTTTTCAATGTTGCTAACGAAAATTGATAATTTCATTCTAATTTTTTTTAATTATTTTTACAATTGCCCTTTTCTAAATTTAGTACCAAAAAATTAAAAATTTAATAAAATCAAATGAAATTTGATTTAATACCTAAAAATTGATATAATTTAGTACTCCAAAAATTGATTAAATAAATTTTAATATTAATTTGATAACAATAAAAATTAATTTGATATTAATTCGACAAAGTTGAATAGAAATTGGACAAAATTAAATGTTAATGTTTGATAAAATCTATAATATAAAACATGATATACTTCAATAAAATCATCCGACGGTTTCAAATAAACTCATCCAACGGCTACCAACATTCCTATCAAAACTATTTACATTATACCGTGCCTTCAGACACATGTTACCGTTAGTTATATATTAATTTGCAATCTAATGTTCATTTTGTGTTTAATATTATTTGGTTTTTATAGTCAATGTACTATTTTTTATTTACATTGAATGTTATTTACAAATTAAGAAGTTTTATTAAATAAATAATTACATAACATGTATTTTCATATGTTTTATAGAGTAAATAATAACAAAAATAACACAAGAAAAAAAAAAAAAAAAAGATAATAGTATAAGAGAGAGAGGGAGTATAAGAGACATAGATAGAGAAAGTTATATGAGAGATAAAAATTTTAGAGTTATAAAATGAATGAAAATCTAATTAAGACTATCAGATCAAAACGATCTCAGTCGCTAAAAACTAAAGACAAATTTCTCACATTTTAAACATACAAACTCTCATCTCTCATATAACTCTATCTCTCTATCTACCTCATACTCACTCTCTTTCTCTATCCTAAACGCGTATAATAATAAAGTAATTGGAGTTGAAGAGTTTGACTTATATATATATATATATATATATATATATATATATCTAATAATAACAAAATATATTTAATACCCATTAGGGCATCTCTAACCCTTACTCAAATTTAAATTTGAGTAAAAAAATCTAAAAAACTTGCTTAAATACTTAGCTCAAACTTATGCTAAATCAAGAGACACTCTTTTTTTTTACTCAGATTAAGGGAGATTCAAATATGGTGAGATTTTACTATTTTTTAAAGATCCAATGGTCACCCTTACTCCTTTTTAAATTTGGATTTACTCTTATTTAAATTTGGGTCTCTCCTTTAAATTTGAGTTTGTCCATTGAAGTCTTTTATATCAAATCAAGTTTTTTACTCAAATACTAATTTAAATTTGAGTAAAAATTTGAATTATGGTTGGAGATACTATTAAAACTCTAATAACAAAGATTATCTAACAAACAATTTAAACACACACTTTCCAATCTCTCAGATAACTCTCTATCTATCTATCTTATTCTTACTCTCATCCTCTCTCTATACACCCGCCAACACACACGCGTCAATATCAACTCTTACCTCAAAAAAGAAGAAGATATTTTTTAAGTATAATGATTAAATATATAAATTGTGTGCATGTTAATATTTTTTAGGAGTTGTATTTTTAGAGGAAGTTTTGTCAAATTTTTTTAGAAAATAACGTTTTCAAATTGATTTTGAATTGTGTAACTAAAGAAAATAATAAAAAATAAAGTATTGTTTGAAAATATTTATATTGCATGGCCGATGCTTGAGACTTTTTGAGTTACTTAGTGTCTTTAATCACGAGTTATTACTAATACATAATAAATAGTTAGATTAAATTTTAACACTTAGAACAAAATAAAGTATATTTCTTTTGGTGGTCTTGACACAAAGAAGATACAACACGACAATACCCCCACGCGGGTCAGGCAACACGGACTCAAATTGAATCCGAGAAACGTAGGACGTTTAAACTTTAAACTGCTTGAGGATTCTTCGCAAATAGGTAGATAATATAATAGCGTTTGTTACCAACAATATTTAGCTGTCCCGAGTAATCTGTTCCCTCAATTTATCAATCTGTAGTTAGTTTCTCTTTCTTCACATATTTAAATTGAAAGAGTAAAATTTTTGAGAGAGAGAGCGAGGGAGAGAGTACATTTTCTGCAATGGAGGAAGACCCTCCTCCTCCTCCTCATAGAAAAGCAGGAGGTTGGAGATCCATAAAATACATTCTGGGTAATGAAATCACATGAATTTATGATTAGAAACTTGGTGTTTATACAGTTTTTCATGTTGTTTATGTGATTGATATATAATTATTTTGTGTTTTCTTAACCTGTGAAGGTAATGAGTCATTTGAGAAGTTGGCTTCCATGAGCTTGATTGCTAACATTACAGTGTATCTACGTACAAATTACAACATGGAGGGTGTACTTCTGGTAAATGTGGTTACAATATGGTCTGGTACCTCCAACCTCGCATCATTAGCTGGTGCCATTGTCTCCGATGCTTATTTAGGCAGATTCCTCACTCTTCTCTTTGGCTCCATTGCTTCTTTTCTGGTATATTATCTTTTCATTTTCGAAACCTCCATGGCATGCTCACTTTTAATAAATAGGTGATCAGTACTTTCTTTGTCATGCTCCGAACAGCACAAACATTTGCTTGCTAATTTGATAGCTTTCGTCTGAATTTTTTTCTTTAATTGCTTCTTAAATCTCCGCATACCTTGTGAGTATATGGATTTTGTGTCTAAGTTCCAATAACTCCCAAGGAATTTATGCCACCTGGGTTAATGACCATCCTAAGCATTGATAATGCAATACACCTGGTGTTCCTAAAGTTCTAACTTTGAGAGAGATTAAGTTACGAAAGATTTATATAGTTCTTTATTGTGAATAAAACGACATGTCAAATTTTCAACCGGTACTATTAGATGTATTAATTTTTTTGTGATTGTCTACACGACCAAAAAAAAAAAAAAAATCATCCATGTTTATTGAAACTATTATGCGCAGATAAAGCGAAATCATCGAACGCAAACTGAACAGATTGAACACAAGCATCTAGTTAAAAATTAACCCAAGGTCATGAACATGAACAATAATTATTTCCTTTCGTCAGGGTATGGGGACAGTAACACTAACTGCAGGCATACCTCAACTAAGACCACCCACCTGCCAAGAAGAGTCCCATTGCCTCCAGCCTCAAATTTGGCAGCTTGGCTTCCTTTTTACAGGCCTTGGACTGCTGGTTATAGGAGCAGGAGGCATCAGACCATGCAACATTGCCTTTGGTGCTGATCAGTTCGACACAACAACAGAAAAAGGAAAGGCACAACTCCAAAGCTTCTTCAATTGGTGGTACTTCTCGTTTACAATTGCTCTCTTCATAGCTCTCACTGTCGTTGTGTACATTCAGACTAATGTCAGTTGGGTCCTCGGTTTTGCCATTCCAACTGTTTGCCTTGCCTTTTCGATATTCATTTTCTTGTTGGGTCGCCATTTTTATATATACAAGAAGCCCCAAGGAAGCATTTTTGTGGACATGTCCAAGGTGATCACGGCTGCTTTTCATAAGCGAAGAATAATCCTATCACCAACTCGCAAGTACTCCTTTTATGATCCATTGAATAATGAATCAGATTCAGAGCCCAAGCTAGAGGCGAAAGTAGCTGAGCTCACACACACTCATAGATTCAAGTTCCTTGACAAGGCTGCAATCATAATTTCTCCAAATGAATTGAATTCTGAAGGCATGCCCATAAATAGTTGGCGATTGTGCAGTGTGCAACAGGTGGAACATTTTAAATGCTTGGTGGGAATTTTGCCTGTGTGGTTTTCGGGTATTGGCTGTTTCATAGTGATGGACCAAATGGGCACATTTGGTGTTCTTCAAGCAATCCAAATGAATAATTCCATTGGAAAGCACTTCAAGATCCCACCGGGTTGGATGGGCATATCATCAATGATTGCACTGGCTATCTGGATATTCATTTACGAGCGTTTCTACATCCCTCTGATGAAGAAAATACTCAAAACAGAAGCAAGATTGACATTGCAACAAAGAATTGGAACGGGCATTGTGATTTCGATACTTTGCATGTTGGTAGCTGGTGTAGTTGAGAGGCAGCGTCGAGAATCAGCCTTAAAACAAGGCTCTTTTGCCTCACCAATCTTTGTTGCATTGCTCTTGCCTCAGTTTATCCTATCTGGTTTGACAGAAGCTTTTGCAGCAGTGGCTATAATGGAATTTTACTCTACTCAGATGCCAGAGAGCATGAGGGGCATCGCGGGTTCCATATTTTTCCTAAGCTTGTCCATTGCAAGCTACCTGAGCACCCTCATTGTTAATGTCATACACAATACAAGTGGAAGCAATGGCAGATCACCATGGCTGGGTGGCCATGATCTTAATATGAACAGGCTAGACTACTATTATTATGTCATTGCAAGTCTGGGAGCAATAAATTTAATCTACTTCACTTCCTTTGCTAGACACTACGTCTTCTTTGAGAAAGTTAACTCCGGAAGAGAGTTGCCCCAGTTAAAAAAATCAATTCCTGACTTACCCAAAAATCAAGATGAGGAATGAAGAAACAGGAACATCAGTACTATTTATATAGAGATATGTCTGGAGACATCTTGTATGCAGTTCTAATTTTTTTTTTTTTCCTTTTTAAGTTGACACCAAATTAGAACTATTTGTGACAGAATACAAAGCGACATTCGTGTCAGAGCCTGACACGTGGACACAAACAGTAAAGCACTGAGATACCAAATTGGTCCCTAGGTCATAATCCAAGGAGATTCTCCATGCGGATCAAAAAAAATCCATGGGCATGAGCATTTAACGGTACGCAATGTTGTGGCCCCACCGTGACGTGATGTATCAAAGAAATAATTACACACACTAGTCGGTCATATCAAGATTGTACCACAATTTCATGAGATTTGGATAAAAGCATGACCCTGATTGACGCTGATCTCTCAGGATAATGATCGGGAGCAGAATAATGCATACTCAGTGTAACTCAATAAATAACTTGCAACGATCATGACGTGCATTGGGTGCTCAGCACCCCCAGATAACTAATCATTACAATATCAGATCCCGAGTTAACATTGACCTTCCACGAGCCTAGTAATTACATGGCTCAAAGAAGGTATAGCTCGTTGATGAGTGTGCATATGAAGCTCTCCTCAGCTGGCTTGATGGGATGCCTGTACCACTACATCACCCCATTGGAAGGTATAAATACCCCATTGATTGTGGCCTCAGGTACACATTCACGAGCAATCTAGCACAATAAAAGTCTTACCTTCCCTTTGAACTCCTACTGACATGGGCATTGAAGATGATAAGCCGAAAATGTCTTTAACCCCTTCCCGATTCGATTCTTTATTGCAGGAGCCGGTAATTCAATACTGACTGTAAATTAGCTATGTCAATCGATTGCAGGAATTTTCCCGTGGAGTTTGTTATCTTGATCATTACATGTTTAGGTTGTTAACAAACAAAAAGTAAATGGAAACGAATTGGATGTCATATTGGACTACCCAACTTTCCTCCTTTGATAATCATTGGTCTTGATGTTTCAATGTTTCATGGCAAAAATCTGTTTTCTGAACAATTTTGCAGTTGTGGCAAGTGTGGTCATTTTTGCAGTGTACTGCAATTGGTGATACTTGAGATGGTGGATGATGGCTGTTGTACATGGTAAGGAGGTGATGTCGCTGGTGAGACCAAAGGAAGAGGCGAGAGCGAACAGGAGAGAGGAGAAAAAGATGGAGGAGCATACCAGCAGAGGGTTGAAACTAGTGTGAGAGACAAAAAGGAGATGAGAGAGAGAGAGAGAGAGAGGTGTCGTGGGGCGTGTGGAGAATTGAGGTTTTATATGATTTTGTTAAGCTTTTGGGGATCGAGGCTTCAATGGTGTCATCAAATTAAGTAGGAGTAGTAATTTTCATTCGTTTGATTGTCGTATTAGAGATGGACGGATTAAATAAAATAATACAGGTTAATACAATACAGATAGATAAAATACAAGATTAAATGAGGTATTAGAATAATACGTTATGTTATCTAGTGTTTGGTATACACAATATAAGCGTTGGATAATAATTATTTAGTCCAATCCGTTGTTTGGTTAAAAAATTATTTGATCGTATCAATGTTAAATTAACAAAAATAACCTCAATCAGTGTTTGTTGCATTGATGACACTTTGATTTTATCAGTTAGAGGGTTATAATAGTAAATGTGTAAAATAATACATTTGAGTTGGATTATAATACCACCTCTTTTGGTGATATTAAAATACCTCAATAATACAAGTCTAATATATAAAAAATATACGATAAGTATACATTTTTGAAATTAATACGTCATCAAATTTACTTACCAAACAAAGTATTAGGTCCGATTAAATAAAAAATAATACAATTTAATATTTAATCCCCTTATAATACGTCTACCAAACGAGCCCAAAGAGTATTCAGATTGAGACGCTTGTGGCTGAAATAGCCAAAATAGGCCAGACAGTATCAAGTCTTTACTCGGACGCGAAAGCAGTAAGGGAAGTCTTATCTCATAACCAACACACTGCAACTGCATAATGCTATCTTCAAGAGTGACAATTTTTTGAAAATTACAACTTTTTAAAGTTAAGTTATAATTTTTTTGAAGTAAAAATTATAATTTTTAAAGGACATAATCGATCATGGAAGGTTGGGATCGATACCAAAGTAACAAATTTCAACGCTTAGGTTATAAGTGACCAAAAAAAAAAAAAACCTTAGGTTATAACTTTTAAACATAAACTTACAATTCATAAGAGATAATTTACAACTATTCAATAGAAACTCATGATCGATCACGAGAGTCTATGATCGATCATGACATTTTTCTTAAGCAGTTATAACTTGTTATTTCAAATGTGTAAATTTTATCATAAAAAGTTATAATCGACAGTACACTACAGGTTTTTTTTTTGAGTACTGTAAAATTTCCCTATACATACTGGGCCGGACCATGGTTTTAAGGCACCTGGGCTTATCCACAGCGGTTCCCAAAATACAATTATGGTTAGGGCTGTCAATTTTTAACCTGGAACACGAACCTGACTCGAACCGAACCCGACTCGAACACAAAAAAAACACGATTAGTTGACACGGTAATAAATGGATCAAATTCAGGTTCGACACGAATAACACGATTAATGGGTACTGTAGATA
>CM042193.1:13445380-13485594 GCA_023539305.1 Ilex asprella | reverse complement strand
TTTTAATATGTACAACAAATATGCATATTACAAAGGTTTCAGCATTCGAAGAGATCAAAAGAGTTTTAAAAGAAACAGTGGTGAACTTATTCGTCGTAGCTTTGTGTGTTCAAAAGAGGGGTTTAGGGAATTTACAGATCCTACTCAAGTGAAGAAGGTGGAGAGGTTAGAGACTAGGTGTGATTGTCGGGCTCGAGTGGTGTTTAAAGTGGAAAATGGTGTTTATACAATTTTCCAATTAATCACCGAGCATAATCACCCATTTGTTGAACCAAACCAAAGGCATTTAATAAGGTCTTCTCGTACAATACACAACACAAGTAAGGGTGTTATCAAATCCATGAGTGACGCTGGTATAAGAGCAACCAAGACATATGCATACTTGTTAAATGAAGCAGGTGGTTATCAAAATGTTGGATTTACTGAGCGTGATTGTCAAAATTTTATACAAGTTGAACGATCAAAAAAGATTGAAGCTGGTGATGGACAGAGTTTAATAAATTATTTCAAGCACAAGCAAGCAATAGAGCAAATGTTTTTTTATACTGTGCAAGTTGATGAAGAGAATCGAATGAAATTTTTTTTTTGGAGATATGGATTATCAAAATTGGATTATGAATGTTTTGGAGATGTTGTAGTTTTTGACACCACCTACCGTACGAACAAATATAATATGATTTGTGCTCCATTTGTTGGGGTTAATCATCATTGGAAAAATGTGTTATTTGGTTGCGCATTTTTATGTGATGAGACAACAACTTCATTCGTTTGGTTGTTTGAGACTTTTCTTGAAGCTATGGATTATAAGGCACCAAAAACTATTTTTACTGATCAAGACCATGCGATGGCAAATGCCATTGCGAGAGTGCTTCCTAATACACAACATCGCTTATGTCAGTGGCATATCTCAAAAAATGCTGCTTCGAATATTTCTGGTCTTTATCAACAATCTGGTTTTAGGGAGATGTTCTCATATCTTTTGTATAAATGTGAAAGTGAAAGCGAATTTGAGGAAAAATGGGCAGAAATGATTGATAAATGGGATTGTTTGAATGAGTCATGGCTTCGGAAATTATATGATCTTCGTCGAAAATGGGCTCCAATATTTAGTCGTGATACATTTTCATGCAACATTCGGGCTAGTCAAAGGAGTGAAAGTACAAATAATGTTTTTCAACATATGGCATGCAAGTCAATGAGTCTTACTGAATTTGTGCATCATTATGAACAAAATGCTGAAAAGATGCGTGAAGCTGAAGTGAATGATGATCACAATTGCGCTCATGGAAAACCTCGTATTATTTGTCGTAGTAGTGGGCTTCTTAGACATGCATGTAAGGTGTATACGCATAAAATATTTGGGGTGTTTCAAGACGAGTTTTTGCAATCTCTTTCTGAAGTAGAAGTTGAATCCACTTGTACTGATGCACTGCACACATATAAGTTGAAAAGGGAGGGTGGTCATCAAGAACACATTATACAGTTTAACTCCTCTGATTGTTCACTCTCATGTAGTTGTTAGCAATTTCAGTCATTGGGATTGTTGTGCTGCCATGCATTGAGAGTTTTAAATTTGAATGGTGTCAATAAAATTCCCGAACAACATATATTGAGGAGGTGGACAAAAGCTGCAAAGCATGGGATTGTAAAGGATAGACAGAATGTTCCACTATTGGATACTAGTGGAAACTCAGCAAAAACATTGCGGCTCAACAAGTTAATGCGCAAAGCCTTTAGTCTTATGAATTTGAGTGCTAATTCTGATGCCACAACTGAGATTGCAGATCATGATATGGACAATACATTTGAGAAAGTTACAAAATTCAATGCAATATCCAGTGAAAATGATACATTTGAAGATGATAGAAATATTTCTTTATCAAGAAATGAGACTGCAATATTGGATCCCCCGAGATTGACAAAAAAAGGTCAAACATATGGTCGAATGAAAGGTTTTCTGGAGAAGAAAAAAAATAAGTCTAGAAAGGCAGATGTGAGCATATCTCAAATACCACAACCAACCAATGATATGACAAGTAAAATTTTTTTTACAATATAAAATGAATATTTTAATTTTCAAATGAATACTTTAATTTTCTCTCTTTTTTATTCTAGGAATACAATCATCTATGTTAGGTGCTTCATCTTTACATTCGTTTGGGATGCAAATGAGTGAAAACTACCAAAATCAGGTATGATTATACTTTTAAATGAATTTTTTATCCACGTGAATCTTATATTTTTACATTATCTTTACTCGTTGTTTCATTTTTTGTAGTTTGTTCCCATGTTTGGTATGACAACACCAAATGTTCATACGAGCATGCAAGCGACCAATTCAGTATTTTTGTCAAATGGTTATATACAATTAAAATAAACTCATTAAAGTCAAGAATGTATTTTGATTGTTATTATCTATTGTTGATACAGATGCAAATGTTTCAATACTCAAATATGTCTTTTACAAGTTTGTTACAAACAAACTTCCCTATGTCTCATTTAAGTCAGGTATGTTTCTGATATTTAACTTATATAAAATATTTTCTTATGTACTACCTAAACTAACAAAAAAAATATGACAATCTTGCAGGGTACTTCCAACAATGTCATAGGAAGTTCAAATTCTCTCAATCTATCAGACATGAATCAAGAATTTGATCATAATAAATAGAATGTCTATTGAGTGAAAATTGTAGTGAATCCATGAGACGGTAGTTTTTTTTGGTTGAGACTAATTAATTGTAGTGATCATAATTAATTGGAGCTTCATGGTTCATGCCTAGATCAATTTTTAATTGTGTTTCAATGTATATTTTTTTAATTTTAGGTAGTTTATGTTTTAATACTCAGTTTGCTACAAACCAAATTTTTGCACCCAATTTGAGTCATATGAATTTTAACCCCGAACCCACCATTACAGACATTGGTTGTTTGAGCTCAAAATAAAAAACCAAAGGCCTCACGTTGAGCAAGTGTGCCACCTTCAATTCAGTCAAGCACTTTTGGCCTCACGTTGAGCAATTGTTGCATGCCAGGAAAAAAAAATTAATAGAGGAATGTTAGAAATGGAGGAAGACAGAGGGTGCAAGTGTGAAAGAGAGAGAGAGAGGGGGTAGGTGAGTAAAATTTGTAAAATAGTAAATAAGTTGAAAGAAAAAATTTTCATGGCAGACCTGTCATTTGGGTTGAAGTCGGCTGATATGATAGAATGCAGTGGAGAGAGAAAAGTTGAAGGAGAGAGAAAATAAAAAATATTTGCTTCATTAATTGAGTTAATTAATATGGCTGACCTGTCATTTTTTTTATTTCATCTGACATTGTCTACCACGTTGCTGAGATGTCTACTTCTAATTGGTGATGAGCACCAAATAAGTTGGCCACGTTGGTACCCTCCAAGCACACAATATTTGCCCTTGAACTGAGGGAATTAATGGATAAGTGCATCCACACATGGACTTAACGTGTGTGTGTGTGCGAGAGAGAGATAGAGAGAGAGAGAGAGCGCTATATTAATTTAATTGTAATAATCACGTTAGTGTTAAGCCTAATAAAATTCAGTACATTGAGAGTGATTTTTTTCAAAATGGTGAGATTGAGAGTGATTTTTATTAATTTAGAGATGAGAAATAAAGAAATTGAGAGTAATTTTGTGATACAATGTTATAGTTGATCGACAAGATTTGAACTTGCAACTTTAAAATTTAACAATGAGACGATGATCGGCCACAAACCTCAGCTCGTATTATAGACTTGTAGTTGGCTAACCTAATTATCATGAAAAATACTATGTAATCTAAATTTATATTCCAAATGAACGGAAATTATTAGATGAGTGAGTCACATTAATTTTCTTAATTGAGACCCACTAATCCAATCATCCTTATTAATTTGAGATATATATTAGAGATATAAATTTAAAATATATAATATTGCTCGGTTACCATTTCATTGGATGTAAAGGTTGTTATTGGCCTTGTAAATGGTAGGTGTGCCATTTAATTACCTAATAAATACTTTGAAAATGTCCCCACCAAACCCATTTGAAGTCAAATCCAAAAATTTATAACAATTTTAATCAATCACATCAAGTCCAAAAGTTGTTCAATTTGGTACGTTACAAAATTAAGTAATCAAGAATAAACATCTCTCTTGGTAAAGGCTTAGACTTAGGCGGGTAAATGAATTAAATTTTGATTGGAATGCGATTCCAACTCAAATTTGATTCCTCGATTATAGATTGACATTTTTTTACCGACTAATTGAAGTTGAATTTAAATATGATATTTCATATTTTATAAATTTAAATTTGGATAAACTTGTATACGATCCGAAATATTTATATATTAGAGGTAATTTGTGCATGAAAATACGGTGTAATGTGAATAAAAAAAATATTTTATTTTTTAAATATATTTTGTTAAAATTTAATTTAATTAAATTATTTAAATCAGATCAAATCCAACCCAAAACCCAATGGATTGACGTACTTACTTACTCCATGTACACATTTTTCAATTCTAAAAGGTCTCAAGTTGGGTGGTTGAGACTTTCATGACTTCAGTATGATTTTTTATTTTTTTAGCATAGCTGCAACACGTGAATCTTTCTTATCAAATCTCATAACGATCGAAACCCATTTTGGTGGGTAAATGTTTGCACAAAAGCAAGGAATTATTTTTTAAGAATTATCAAAATTGAGACCCAGACATTAATTTAATTAATTATATTATAATTTGTTTACAATACAAATTTAATAAAATACAGTTATGATTAAAAACATGGACTATTTGCCCAAAACATGCTGTAATTTCACAGACCATCGTCGTCATGGTAAAAACATGCACTGATCCCATCCCACGTAGGCACCAACGTAATGTTACGGAGGCAAACAGAGGGTTCTGTGTTAGATATTGTGGCAGACAGGTGAGAGAAAATAACGTCAAAAAAAAAAAAAAACACCGCACGAACACGCGAACTCAGATCACCAGACAATCACTTCCCTTACCTCCTATATTTGCCACGTGTCCATTCCCATTTCCATGAAAAAATTATTTGGTGTAACAAAATGTTATATCATTATTGATACGTAAAATTACTATCTAATAAAAAAATATAATTAATAAATAAATAAATTATTTATATTATAGTAATTATCTAAATAAAATTCAATTTGTCTATTTATAAATTTTATAATACGTACGAATAACGATTTACTATTACCGTTACGAGAAAATATTCATTACAACGGTGATACTACGTGGCATGATGATGTGGTATCATCAACTAATAATAATAAAATAAGTAATCACATAGACCCTACAAAAATTAATAACTACCTTGCCATGTAAACAAATAACTTCCCACTCTCCTGTCATGTAAGTTTAAGTGGAGTTCACTTTTTCTATTTAAGATTTTATTATTGATTGGTGATACCATGTCATCAATTATAACATGGTATCACCGTTGTATTCAATATTTACTCCACCGTTACTCAGTATTTACTCATTCCGTGGGTCCCACCACGGTGGATGCTCACTCGTAAGCGTTATTATTGACTTCTCCATTCTCCCTCTCCCTCTCCTTCGACTTTTAGCTAAGCTCTGAAAAATGAAAGTCACCGGGCACCGAATATATATATAGAGAGAAAGAAGAGGTGGTTGGTGGGTTCTCTTCCATCCCACGCTTGATTTCTCTCTCTCTCGTCTGGACTGAGTTGGGGTGTATGAATAGTGGATTGGTTATCAGTGAGGTTTGTGATTGAAGAGTGGTTTGTTGCATTCTCTCTCTATCTGGAGAGAATTTTTTTTTTTTTTGGGTAGCTATAGATATGGGTGCTTGTGTATCGATGCACGAGGGTTGTGTGGGAGGTCGATTTGGGTCTTCTAAGAAGAAGTCTAAGAAGAGAAGGAAAGCTATCAACCCAAGAGTCTCATCTCATTTGTCAGATCGATCTTTGGCCGACAAAGTTGATCACAAGCCCGTCAGACTTTCCACCGATCGACCCTTCAACAATCCCATTCTCCACGGTTCCCTTCTCTCTCTCTCTCTCTCTTATATGTATGTATACATTTGTGTATATATTACTTTATGGGAAGTGATAATTAGGTGTCTCGATCTACCATATCTGTGGAGATTGTGTTTTTTATTTTGATATTTGTTTTGATTTGTTTGTTGCTTTTTGATTGATAGATTGAATAGGTGGAGTTAGCTAGCTGCATTAGACATTTATATTTGCAAAGGTCTGTAAATGAGTGGCTATGTTTTTTGGGAAAAAAATAAACTTTTTCATTTCAATAATGTTTTGGCCAAAATTTCCAAACGTTAAGGTTCTTTTGGACAAAATGTGAGGTTCTTTGAATAATTATAAGATCATTATTATTATTATTTGTAAATTTGTGAGAATTGTCAATGTTCTTTTCATCGTTGTACATATGCTATGTATATGTAGTTTTTAGGAAGTTGCAGAGTATTTCTATCAGCAATGGTGATGGGAAATTGCCTACTTGGCTTGATGGTTCGTTTAGTGAGAGATGTGCTAATTAAGTTGTTGTTAATGACTAAGAGGTTAACCACACTCTGAATTCAGGGCTTTGAAGGGCCCTCTTGAGCCTAGCGACCAAACCAAGGGCCAATGTTGAACCTTGCAGAGATTATTTTGAGGAATTTTACATAGCTTTTCAAAATATTGTTTCTGGTGAAGCTTGAAGGGCCCTCTTGAGCCTAGCGACCAAACCAAGGGCCAATGTTGAACCTTGCAGAGATTATTATGAGGAATTTTACATAGCTTTTCAAAATATTGTTTCTGGTGAAGCTTGAATTGTACTTTAACAAATGCTAAGGTGGAAGACAATTGTTCTGATGTACTAATCTAGCCTAATTGTAACTGGAATTATTGCTGCTCATTCATAAACAAGTCATTAGATTTTTTCTGTAGCTGACTTTCCTATTTTTGCTGATATGTGATGGCACTGGTAGGAAGCATTGAGGAGGCTTGGTTTGATTCTGCTGCAATACTTGAATCTGATTGCAGTGATGAAGATTTTCAAAGTGTTCCTGATGGTATAATATTTAGTGATTCTCTTTGATAAATTGGCTGAATTTGTTCTTCTTCTTAATCTGTCATGCTTATAGTTGATCAAGATATACATTTTATATCTGCAGATGTGCTATCACTCAATGGTTTTGAAGGTGCGTCCATGTCGAGCATTGCTCCTGTCAGATATGTTAATCACGGAGATGGTGACATCAACATCCAACACACCTCTACCACTGAAAAGATACAGAGATCAGGGGACTTGCCAACAGGCAATTACTCGGTCAGCGAGATTGCTAAACATTCACTTCATCCAGATGATATTGATTCTAGACCAAAATCCGATGGACCTATGAATGAAGCAAAACCTGTTTACCTTGATGAAATCTCTTCTCTAGATGAAAGTGCTGGTAGGGAGGATGGTTTATTAGACAATTGTGGAATTATACCGAACAATTGTTTGCCCTGTCTTGCTTCTACTGTTCCAGCAGTTGAGAAGAGAAGATCTCTAATCTCTAGTCCACCAAGTGCAAGGAAAAAGGCAGCCTTGAAACTTCCCTTCAAATGGAAGGAAGGACATTCTAATGCCACTTTACGTGAGTATCACCTTTCCAAATTTTAATTGATCTAATACTTGAATACAACATTAATACACACATATTGTGCCTTTATTGTTAGTTTTACTACTATCATTGTGAATTATTACTGTTGTGACTTCCCTATCTTCTTCTCATTTATTATTTAGTATCAATAGCATTTCCATGATTTAAGTTTAATTTTAAATCTTAATTAACTTTTGGGATTTATTTCGAAGTTATTCATTTGCTAATCTTACTAACTAGTATTTTATGTGATAAGTCCTTATCAAGAAGAAGAGAAAAGGCATAAGGTGAATTTTGCAGTATTACAATTGTTGTGTCCTATGCTTTAAAAGCTGATCTGAAAGTTCTTCAATGTAATTTTATGATGAATTTGATGTGTCATTTCAGTTTGTGTTTTGCTATCTCTTCCTCTCGTCTTCAAAAAGTCACCTTTATTTGAATTTTAAATCAGGAACCTGAACCTCAATTTATGTCAAACCGATTTCATTTTTTTTTTCTGTCAGATGTTTATTATCTGTGTGAATATTGTTCTCTTCCAATGCTTTCCTCCCCATCCCCACACAAAAAAGAAAAAGAAAAAGGTAAATAAAACATAACAAAACAAAATTAACATTCTTATTTGATAGTCATGTTTAGTACTTACAGATGCCACTTTTTTCCATGAAGAAAGTAGCAAAACAATTGAAGTGTAGCCACTCATCTTATCTCTTGGTTTTCTCAGTTTCTTCAAAGATGCTTCTGCAAAGACCAATAGCTGGTTCGCAAGTACCTTTTTGCCCACTCGAAAAGAAAATGCTTGATTCTTGGTCACACATTGGGCCAAATACTTTCAAAGTTCGGGGGGAGAATTATTTTAGGTAACTGGGCAGGACTCAACTTGCTATATATATGCATGCTGATTGCACACCCTCCTAGTTGTAGAAAACTCCTTTCTCATATTGGAAGCTTTCCTACTGATTTTTTTTGCATGTCATTTGGAACCAATTTTTGTTTGGCAGGGATAAAAAGAAGGAATGCGCTCCAAATTATGCTGCATATTATCCATTTGGTGTTGATGTATTCTTATCTCAAAGAAAAATTGATCACATTGCTCGGTTCGTAGAACTCCCAGTCATTACTTCGTCTGGGAAACTTCCACCCATTCTTGTTGTAAATGTTCAGGTACTCCCTTTTTTTTTTTTGACTTATTTCCTTATAAATTACATTTCAATATTATGGTTAATCATTACAGGCAATTTGGATCTGCTGTAAAGTATTCTTTCTAGAAGTAATCCTGCCTATTTCTTTAATTATGCCATGTGCTTTGAGGGATTTCAACGTTTCATTATAGGCTGAAGCATATGTGACAACTGAGAACCATCTCCCTCTGTTTTAATTTTTTTTTCCTTACAATTTGGATTTCTTAGAAGAACCAGGGTGTGAGGGGAGGTAGAGGTTGATACCTTCCAGGAAAACAAGGTACTGCGACCCAGGAGGAATATTGAAGCTCAGTTTAGAACTTCCAGTTGTTCTAGTTGGGCATGCTAGCCAAATTACTTTCACTGTGCTTCGCTATCAAGGCTGTATCTTCTGTAAATTTGTAAGCGATAGTCTATCATATATTACTTCACAGGCCCTACTATGCATTTTTGGTCATTCCCTTGTTGTTTCGGTGTCTATCCACTTATTCCTTCTTGCCAATTATCTGTTGATCCTTCCAGCTGTCACATGCATGAAAACAAAGTTTCTTGACAGCCTTACATTTCAAACCATGGAGTATTAAACCTATTCTTGACTGTTGACCCTCACAAACCTATTGAAACCTCTTTTATAGTTCAAAGAGTGTATTCCTGCGAGACCAGAATTGCCTTAATTTGATTTTTCTCATTGTCCTTATGTTTTGATACTGACATTCTTATGTGGATCTTACAGGTTCCGTTGTATCCTGCCTCAATTTTTCAGAGTGAAACTGATGGGGAAGGAATGAATTTTGTTTTGTACTTTAAACTTTCAGAAAGTTACTCTAAGGAACTTCCATGCAATTTTCAAGAAAATATCATAGTAAGTTGTAACCATTTCATTAAATTATATTTATTTTTCCTGCTTTGTACCATGTGACTTTTTGTTTTTAATATATATTTGGCATTTAAGCTGCTTTGGTTGTTTGTCCTTGCAATGATGCTATGAAGAAAACTAGAAAAGCTGTGTTTTATCACAATGATATATTTTTCTTGTAAATGTACTGTTCTTGTCACTCACGTAATGTGGGGCAAAGAGCTTAAATGCATTATGTCATGCTAGTTTTTCTATTTTACATTTTATAGTGCATGTTCCCTTATTCTGGATCTTCAGCTTGCAAGATGGCTCCGGGTTCTCTCTAATTGCTTGTTCTGATTTTTTTTTATCAGACTTGCTTATGCTGATTGAAGGGTCTTTTTAGAATGGTTAGTAATTAGTCATATTGTAGATGCGAGATATTTGTATTTTTATATACTTGACCTCCCTATCGAGTTGAACCATGTAGTGCAGATCTCATTTTACATATTATATGCATTTTGAATCTCGCTTTGTTTCCTTTTTTTTTTTTTGCAAAGGAGGAAAAAAGTCTTTGTTACATTGGAATTTATTAAATGTTTTCATTTCCCTTCAACATCTTCTTAGAACACGTGATCAATTTTTCTGAGTGCATTGGGTAAGTAATATATGACTATGATCATCTGTTTTTTTTTTTGGCATGAGTTGACTCATTCAGATGAATTAAATGTATCTGAATTGTATGTTCATATCTGAAATAAGGATGAAGACTGAAATAAACAAATATACCCCTTTGTCTGCAATTCTTGGTGGCCTACACTTACCAGCTACACGAGTTTATTTCGTTTCTATACCTATGGCTGTTGTATTCTTTATTCCAATTTTTTTTCTTGTAGCTATATTTCACGTGTACATCCACATTTGTAACTTTTCAAGAAGAAATCATATTTTACATATCATGTACTTTGTATATTCTGTGTCCAATTTTATTTTTTTTTGCCATGTTTACTTATTTATATTTATCATGGAACAGCGGCTAGTTGATGACGAAGTAGAAAAGGTCAAAGGTTTTCCTGTGGATACAATTGTACCCTTCCGGGAAAGGTTGAAGATATTGGGCCGAGTAGTAAATGTGGAAGATCTTCGTTTAAGTGCACCTGAGAGGAAACTTATGCATGCTTACAATGAAAAACCAGTTCTTTCGCGTCCTCAACATGAGTTCTATTTGGTAAGTTTTAGCCTCATTTTTCATGTTGGTTCAACCTGATTTCCATTTTTCCTGATCCTTGGTTCATACTGAAGGATAAAGTATTCAAGGAAATATCAAAAATTGGATTTCTTTTAATTTAATATTCCTTACTGAGATAGTGGGTCTGAATTATTTTACAGGGGGAAAACTATTTTGAGATTGATTTGGATATGCATAGATTTAGTTACATCTCTAGGAAGGGTTTTGGAGCATTCCAAGATAGACTAAAGCTCTGCATCTTGGATGTTGGCCTAACAATTCAGGCAAGTCTTTTTATTACCTGAACAAGTTTAATCTTGCTCCTCTTTTTTTTTTTTGATATGCTTTTCAAATAAATTTTTTCCAAATTTGAAGCTTTAAGTGATAATATCTCTTATTTCCATTGTGAATCAGGGAAACAAAGCTGAAGAATTACCAGAGCAGATTTTATGTTGTGTACGTTTAAATGGAATTGATCACATGAATTACCAGCAGCTGGGGTTGAATCAAGAGCCCCTTTAATATTTGCACAAACACTGTAAGCATGCCGGTAATGGTAAATAAAAGGCAATTTTTTGGAGGATCTTTGTGCCCATCTTTAACAATTAAGGGGGAGTGCCGCAACAATTATAGGCATGCAATTGCACACACACACACATACATATGCATGCACACGGAACAGAATGTGTACATCCTTCGAATAGAGTGGAACTCTGTTTCTGCGGATCCTTTTTTGGCGCACATTGCAACTGCTGTATAGCCCATGGTTCATAGCATCAGTTGATACTGAGATAATTCCATTGAGTCATGTACACATTCGGAACCTTCTGTTCTTATACCATTCCGCATTTCATGTAAATCAGTAGATTATGATCATCGAATTAACATGATCTGAATTTTTTGTCAAGTTCAATTTCTTTAATCTAATATTTCATATATATATATATATATTGTCTAATGTCATACAGTGACATTTGTATTAATGCCTTTTGAGCCGATAGCTGATACTGCCGACTTAAGCCCCCATGTTATATCAACTCATTAAACAAAACTTGTGAGTGTCCAGCTGCCTGCAGAGTTTCCCCTAGCACAGAAAATAATTTCTGATCAACTGTTTGAAGTTCGATTCATATACATGTCATGATGGATTGGTACTTGTCTGGGGAATAATAGATAAAGACTGACAGTAGTAGGTTAAGGATGAATTTTGTTTCGGACCCGTTCTGGTTCTTTTTGGACTTGATATGGTGAGAGGGAGTGAAGATGTTTCCCTTTGTAGAGGTAATGTAAATGCATCAAATTGTTTTTTTTTGTCTCCAATGATTTGGCTACTGGAAATGGAAGCATATAAACTGCTGATGACACAGTTACATATACTAGTGCACACGGTTATCGGTGTGAACATGACTACGAAGGAGTGATTTTGGAAGAAAAGGGGAGAAAGATATGAAGAGTGAGAAAAAAACTGAGAGTTGTACAGTTGAGTGTGTTAAAAAACCGGAAAGTAATACTGTAATAGTAGAACTTTTTTAGTGGGGGCAGTTTGGTGGGCTTAAAGAGAGAATTATGGTGATTATTTGCACATAAATGGACAGTAATTTAGACATTTTATGAGTGGACACAGAACTCTACCCTTTCCCTGTATAATAGAAATAGATACACATATATACTAGTTTTCATGACACATTTGTATACTTACCAATCAAATAATAGTTACTGTGATATAAACTGTGGTGAAAGAGGAAGTCAGGTTAGAAATCGAGATATAAGAGAGATAGATAGTCATGGAAGTGTGTGTGTGTGAGAGAGAGAGAGAGAGAGAGAGAGAGAAGCTGTTAGGGAAGAGACAGTGTTATGGAAGAGTGGCAAGTTTTATCTGAAAAAGTTAATTGTAAATTAAGTAGTAATGGTATTACACTGCTAATAAAAGCAAGAGGACACCAACTTCTCTTCTCTCTTTAGATAGATATTGAAAAGGCCCTTATCTCAGATATTTAGGCCATGACATCAAGTAGTTTTGAGAAGCAATTACAAATGTTTGCTGTGTTGGTTTAGAACATTCAAATATCAAGCCTTGCAAGGAGGCAAGGGTTTACCACATAAACCTTTGTTTCCAGAGTAAGAGCTTCCTGGAAAATCACTTAGAGGCTTCCCAAAAGGAATTCTTCCCACAAGAAGGTTGTCAGACAAATCTAACTCTTTCAGCTCTCTCAACGTCAAATATTCTACTGGTATTTTGCCTGTAAAACGATTTTTCTGCAGTTTCAGCCTCTTCAAGAAGCTTATATTTGCCAGAGAGACTGGCTAGTCAGAATCCAACTTATTATAGCTCAAATCTAGACTCTGCATATTTTCTAATTTCCCCACAGAAGGTGGTAACCTTCCTGTGAGAAGGTTATGTGATAAGTTGAGATACTTGATCCCAAGATACCCTCCTATGCCAATCTGCTCGATATCGCCCGAAAAACTATTATCAGAAAGATCAAGATATGTTGATTCTCCACTCAACAAGCTTTGAGTCTCAAAAACCTGATTTATGGTGCCTGTTAGTTTGTTTGAGTGGAGATCAAGCACTCCCAATGTTCGGTTGGTAATTGTTGTAGGAATCTCCGAGATCAGTGAATTCACTGACAGGTTCAACAGGTAGAGCTGAGTTAGACTTCCAATCCATGCAGGTATGGTTCGGGTGAGATTGTTAGCCGATAAGTCGAGCTCTATTAGTGACCTAGTTGTTTGCAGATAATCAGGAATGTCTCCTAGGATTCCACAACCAGCCAGGTAAATCCAAGAAAGCAATGGCAGTCCTACTAACCACTTGGGGATGGAAGAAAGGTTTAAAAGGTTGAATGAGAGATCAAGTGTCTGAAGATTTTGCAGTGAAGCCATTTCATGGGGCAAAGATCCTTGAATCATGTTCTGAGAAATGCTGAAAATTATAAGCTGAGAGAGACGACCTATCGATGGGGGTATATGACCAGACAAGCTGTTGCCACTGAGATATATCTCTCTTACAGATTGTAGATCAGCTAGACTGGAAGGAATAGGCCCCTGGAGGTGGTTATTCGCTAGGGAAACTGTTTCGAGGGAGGTCAGATAACCAAAGGTTGAGGGAATTTCTCCGGTGAGGCGATTACTATCAAGTATTAGAAATCTTAGGGAAGACATCTGCCCAGAACTTGAAGGAAATGGGATCTCTCCCTCAAGATTATTGTTATCAAAGTCGATGACAAAAATGGAACTCAGTTTAGTTATTGATGGTGGAATCTTCCCACTGAGTGAATTGTACGAAAGATCGAGCTCTTCCAAAGCCTGCAAATCACCGATGTTGACTGGAATGTGACCAGTGAGATAATTATTCTTAAGATTCAAGCTCACCAAATTTGCCAAGCTGGTGATAGACTCAGTTATGGCGCCAGAAAATTGGTTCGAATTTAGATATAGTCTTCTAAGCTTTTTCAGACTTCCAAGGCTCGAAGGCAGAGACCCAGATAAGTTGTTTTCATTCAGATAGATTTCTTCAAGTTTTGACAGATTACCCAAGCTTTCTGGTAATGGACCATTGAGTTGGTTGCCAAACAGAGAGAGCTTTCTGAGCTCCGGGAGGCTTGAACCGATCGATGAAGGAATCTGTCCGGTGAGATTGATGAGTCCCCCAAGGTCGAGAACTTCAAGAGATGTCAAAAGTGTTATGGAAGGAGATAGCAAGCCATCTATACTAGTCTGGAGAGGAGCATCGTTCCACGTATAGAAGCCGGGGAGATAGAGCTCTGTCACTCTCCTGGTCGCGTTATCGCAGGAAACGCCTACCCAATTGCAGCAATTGATGCCAGCCCAGTTCTTCAGGCGGTCGGCAGGGTCGGAGCGAATTCCGGCCTTGAAACTGGTTAGGCCTTGAAGGTCATTTGGGTGGCATGCTTCACCATTTTCCACCTAACAGTTTCCCACAGTTATGACAACGAACATGAAAAGAATCCATAGAAGCTGAGACCTCATTGGGTTTGACTGTTCACCTGAACTGTTGAAAAAAATAACAAGAATCCATTGAAATGAGATCAATTATTTGGTGAACATTTAATCAATCAGTTAAAGACAGAGAACAAGTGAGAAGAAAGATTGATGTTGCTCAATGAACTCAGTAATGCCTTTTCTTTTTTTGTCTACGAGTTAGAGGATCTAACTGACTCACGGAAAAAGTAATATCATAACTACAAGATATTTCAAGTTGTAATAAGGATGAACTATAAACCCAAACGTTTTGAGTTTGAATTTTAACAATTTCTTGGGGTTAGTCCATGAGAGATTTATCCCTCATGAATATCTTAGTCTCAACGTAGATAATCCATTTTTGACCGAACCGAAAAGAGAATTAGTTGAGGTGCCCATGAGTTAGCTTGGACATTTCTAACCGTTGAATAGTGATGATGCCTCGAATAAACGTCCAAGAGTGAACTCAGGAAAGGAGGTCAAGTTAGGAGCTTAGCCGAAAGATGCGGAGCTCAGAAATGTGCAATCAGAGCTCTCCCTCAGATGAGACAACAACAATAGTAATCCAGAGACTACTAAATAACCGTGAACACCTCTAGAGAAATAGCCTAGCTGAATCCAAGACACTAAATTCTCTGCCAACCGAGATCATTTCCTTAAATTAAGGAGGATCCCACGGATGCAAGACAAGAATCTCGGTGTAGATCTCTTAGAAGTAGGAATTAATCTATATATACTGAACGGTGCCTCCATTGAGGAAAAAAAAAACCCTAGCATCGCATACAACATATTGTAAATCACCCAAGTTATCAATAAAGAGAAAAGGAGCAAAAGCCTCTATTAACGAGTGGACTAGCCGAGTTTCTTGGGCCGATGAATCACTATATTTTTACTGTGTAGCCCCTTTTATTCCTTTGAGTTTTTTTTCATGATCATTCTCATGAACCTTATAGCTTAGTTCCATACGAAATAGCACCATCCACGTCTTGTAGTCGCCACGAGATTTTACACCATCAAATAGGATAAAAGGAAAGTAATGCCTTTCCTTTTTTTTGGTCTTGAATTGATGTTGGTCAATGAACTCAGTAATGGCTTTCCTTTTCTCCCTTGTTTCTCCTTTACAGTTTTGGTAGTGCTAAAAAGGATGGAGTCAAATATGTCGGGTTTGGTCATTTTGTGTCAGATTAATTTCGAGTTTATGTTAAAAATTTTAAAATATAAACCTGACATGTTTAATAATCTTGTCGAGATATGTAAATACTAACTTGACCGGACTATTAAATGGTTTATCTGAACCCGACTTTTTTGACATGTTTAATAAATATGTTATTTTCGAGTTATCACATATAACATGACCTGTTCAATCTGTTTAACACACATAACATGTTTCCACACCTATTCATTACTATTAATACACCATTCAATCATTTATCCAAAATTTCAAATAATTTTTTAACCAATAACATATCACATCTCATCTATGAAATTAACTAAAATGCATTCAAGTTTCAACACAAAAATCAAAGTAAGAACTATATTATTATAATGTCATAATAATATTAAGAAGGGAAAACTTCAGCCACACCCCTCTAGTTTATCATATCTTCAAAGACACCCCCTTTAATTTCTAAATCTTTAATGACATCATTTCTAGTTTATATTTAAACATCACTAACACCCCTTACCATTAAACTACCATTTTTTTTAAAAAAAAATTAATCTAAAATACCAAAAATGCCCTTCATAAATCTCAAGTAATTTTTTACATAAAATTTTATTAAAATTCGAGCCGATTAAAATTTATTTTTCTACATAATTAAATTTAAACCAATTAAAATTCGATTGAAGTTGAATAAATTTTATTTTTTTAATGTATTAAAATTTGAACCTATTAAAATATATTTTTTACATAATAAAATTTGAGTCGATTTGAACTCTACCCAAGTTGTTAGCACCGATTAAAATTCGCTTTCGAGTCGATTAAAATTTATATTTTTATGTATTAAAATTTGGCTGATTAAAATTCAATACGAGTTGATTAAAATTTGACTTTAGTCGATTAAAAATAATTTTTAATTGGCTCAAATAGAATTTTAATTAGTCCAAATTTAATACGTAAAAAAATATAATTTTTAATTCGCTCAAATTCTAATATGTCAAAAAATAAATTTTAATTAACTTGAATCGAATTTTAATTCACTCGAAATTTTAATACTTAAAAATAAAATAAAAAATATAAATGGTCTCATTGAAGACATGCTTATCTAGAGGGGGTCTCATTGAAGATATATATACTTAGAGGGGGTGTTGTTAAAATTTATCCTCAAATATATCATGGGCAATTTAGTAAATTAGCATTTTAGTTAAAAAATTTAATCTGATAAGGGGTGTCATTGAAGATTCAGAAATTAGAGGGGGCGTCTTTGAAGATATAGTAAACTAGAGGGGGTGTGGTTGAAGTTTTAATTAATAAATAATAATATTAAAGACCACATCAATCATACATAATAGATAAATTATACTGACATAAATGGGTCTACAATGAATTAAGTTGGGTTCTTGTCCGAATCATGTCAATCTCTTTAAAATATACAGGTTAATCAGGTCAAAATCAGGTTGACATGAACCCGACATGATTTTTTTCATATTCAAATGTGTTGACTCGTTTTTACCTATTGACCCGTTTAATTTCGTATCTAAACCATTAATTTCGTGTTTAATTCATATCGTGTTAACGTATCGTGTCAAAAATTGACACCCTTACTAAAAAGCATAAATATGTCTGCATTACTGTGTCTTTTGTCATATAATTGGAAGGGAGAAACAGGGATTAACCCAAAAAAAAAAGAAAAAGAGAAGAAAAGAAAAGAAAAACTCCAGATGTCTTTCCCCTTCAACAGGAAGTTTGAAAATTGAGAATTGGTTCACCGATCGAATCAGAAACAAGATATAAACTTGTACATTCTGAGAGTCTTCTAGATGTATAAAACTCGAGTTAAACCCGTGCATGTAGTTTACTGATGATTATGCACATTCAAAGTTTTTATTGTAACGACGAGTTTAACGAGCACATTGTTAAAAACAACCATGGAGGCAATGGTGGCTTGCCAAACACCCTTCAAATACCATGCCAAAAACCCTTTGAAGGGGTTAACCCCCATTATTGCACGTGTTATAGTATTTATTGTGCTCATGTTGACAAGACTAGACATATGACCAAAAATTTGAAGAGTCTTTTGCTAAGCTTTTTATCTGAACCGAGCTAATTAATGATTTGGTAAACCCAGGAATAGTTCGGTTCTCTTTGTTACCAAGCTCATAAATTCGTGTAGCAAAATAAGATAAGAGCTCGGCTTATACCAAGTCGAGTCCTTGAAAGTGTTCAGCAAAACAAGTGAAAGAGTTCGGCTTGTACCAAATCGAGGTGATTGATTGACAACAAAAGAGCTCGGTTTGTACCAAATCGAGTTGATCAACATGTTCGGCAAGTACTGGATGTGTTCGACCTTCATTATCCAAGCTATTTCAAACGATAGACACAGAGATAAAGAACCGTCTAAAATTTAGGCAATCAGATAAATGAAACTGACGAAATCAAAGATATCCAGAAAGATTGTTGGAGAAGAATCAGTAACTTTCCAAATTAAAACACTGAGAGATAGAAAGGTCTGCCACCTTGCATCTAAATCCACGGGAACCCTAGTGAGATAAGGATCTATAAAAAGAAGAAGAGATCAAGGTAGAAGGTACGCTGAATTCTCCTAGTCTTCTTCCAATTAAATCGATACCATTACTGACTTAAGCATCAGAGTGCCTTCGATTGAAGCACTTCGATCTTGGACAGTTTGTTCGTTTTACAGGAGGAGAGGATTGGGAGATCAAGTTCAGGAATACATTTAACTAAAAATATCAAATCAAATTCATTGTAGGAGATATCGTCAATTTTTCGCCTCTTACACCCTTCAAACCTCTTCTGTGACAATGCAAACATTAATCGATACAGGAGACACAACGACCTTACAGATCACTTACGCAGAAGATCTTCAAGAAGTAAAAATCATTGATTACTTTGTTTTATTAGCCCTATTTGGCCTCTCAATTCGTGCTTTGTTGTTCTTGTTGGAAGCCATTTGATCTAATATATCAACATTAATATAATACCCAGTGTATGAGACTTTCATTATTGCTCTTCCCTTGAAAGTATAGAGACTGTTTTTACAACTCAACTCATAACCTTCAAATCACAATGAATTAATTTTACCGTTGCGTTAAAACCGTCCCCAACACTAATACAACGAGTTTATCAAAAAGAAAAGAAAAATAATATAATAAAATAATAGTAACACAATCCAAGAAAAACATATAAATTTATACACATTCTGAAACTCAATATACCTGAAGTTTTGTAGACCAAAAAATTTTCTGTAGCCACCAACCTTTCTTCTCTATGTCTTGCGGTTTTGAATGAGGTGGTAAAGCAGGAGTATAATTATAGGGCATTAATAAGATATATCAACCCCCCCCCCCCCTCCTATTGTCTAGTCAAAACATATAGTGGGCTCCACCTTTGTTACCAAATTATCAAATTTCACAAATTACCTTCCTAATTACTGCAATTCTTCATGTCATTTCACATTCATGATTTTGAGTTTGGAGCTCAAAAATTTCTTAAAAATAATATATAATGTCATGGACTTTCAAAAAAATAAATTGTCCAAGATTTTCTACTCTCTCCCGTGCGAGTTTGAGCCGTGTCATAATTCAAGTGTGGCTGATCATTCAAAAAGACCAGCCAAGTATCATTGGCCTGACCAACTACATAATACTGTGCAAACTCATTAAACAATTCTTTTTTATATCAATTTCCTAATACAGTAATTTTGGCCATCAAAATAGGCAGTCACAGATGTTTATATAGGTAAACAGAAACCTGCTTCGCTTTTGGCCCGTTACTTGTCAATGACCCATGGACCGAACCAAAGTGTGGCTGATCAGTGATCAATAGGTCTGGGTCGGATCTACCATATCCTGGGACAGGCTATAGGCCAATCCATCAGCTCGGGGTTTATGTTGTGGATCTGTGGCCCTCCTTTGCCCAAAAAGCCGAACCAGTTATGGAGCTCTCAAGTCTCAACTGAGTTTTTTAAGTTATGAAATCAATTGGGGGAATCCTATTTTATACCTGAAAATTTTAAAAATTCTCTCTTTGTATTTTCCAAGATCAAATTTGTTATGGTAAATTTCACTCACACCCCCTTTAAATAGGCCTATCTTCAACGACACCTCATTTCTTTTTTGAAATTTCATTGACATCCCTTGTCAGTGTTGGTCGGCTAATAGATGTTTCAGAATCACACGTTTTACCTTTTTACCCATAAGTTTTATAAAGATTTATAAAGGGGCAAAGAAAAGTAACTGAAGGTGAATATGGTTGAGAAAGGTAAAAGTATTGTAACTGAAAGGTAATTGAAGAGCCGCATTACAATACTTTTAATACATTCATCATAATTTTTTAAGGCACAAAATAAAAATTCTTAATTTTTTGAAATATATATATTGCAATTCCCCTTATAAAATTTGGCATGGATTCCGATCTCCCTCTCTCTCCATATAAAAAAAACATTGGATCTCAATTCCTACTGACTTTCAATTTAAACATTTACAATAATGTTATTTGTGTTTAATGTGAGAGTCTATTATAACGTGATTCTTATTTAATATTATGACCCACAATTAATCGAATAGCAATCTTATTACTCATCACTTCCTCACATGCACCAAAAATCAAAACAAATTATTTGCCCTAAAATTTTGATCAATAATCAAACTTAGATTACCCTGGAGACTTAACATTGTCTTATTATTATTATTATTTTGCTTTAACGGTCAAGATTGTCAAGATTAGTTTATGCGTATCTTGACTAATTCTCTCTCCAGTCTAATTAAAGGCAAGTCATCTACACCGATACTAGAGTATTTATGTAATCTGGTATAAAGAGATTGTCAAAATTTATACTTAGAATGTCTGAATTTACAGTTCGTTATTGTTACCGCTTGAGAAGATAAAATAATGCTTTAATCCCAATTATTAGAATATTTAGATGTACCCACTCAGTCAAATTATTATGCATCCTTAGCACAACAACATAGGTAAACAGTAAACACAAAGCTGAGTTTATTAATTTTGCTGATACAAACATAATTGTGGTTATGGAATTTGTATACTCTTATCCTCTTATTCTTTCTTGTAAACATAGGAGAAAAAAACAAAAAAAACCCTACTTTTCTTCCTTCTAAATCCACAGTAACCACGAGGAGGAGCTGTATTTTCAAATCTTCCATAACCAATTTCTTCAGTCTAAAGGTATCCATTGACGAAACCATTAACACCCCATAACTTTATTGGGCTTGAGCCGAGGTTTCTCCACCACCGTCCCATCATTTCCGGCGAGTGCACGGTACTTATCTTTCCTTGTAAAAGTAGTGCACTCGTATGAAAGAGTCGCAGCAATAACCCTCTGTATATAATTCGCTACTTCATGGCTAGACTTCCCAGAACTACATGTTAATTCCATAGGCAACTTGTTCAAGAATGTCACTTCATACGCTGGACTAGGGTTCATGAAGAAGTAAAATGGGTCCATCCCTTTCCACCCTCTTGCAGTTGTTCCATGAAACATGCTCATTTTGTTCACCATAGCTACCGGAACGAGCTGATCGGTTAATTCAGCGAAAAGCGCAGAGAATCGGAGAAGAAAGGGTTCACGGCAAGTTGTTCCCTCGGGGCAGATAGCTAGGTCGCCGGATTGTAGAAGTTTTTTTATCATGGCTGCGTCGGTGGCTCGGTCTCGGCTAAGTCGGACGGTTTTTATGGGGGAGATGATCTCGGAGAGACGGGAGACGGAGTAAGTGACGGCGGGGATGGGGCGGCCGAGGGCAGTGGAGAGGAAGATGGGGTCGAGGAGGGTTCTGTGAGAGCAAATGAAGAGGACGCCGGATTGGCCGCTGGATTTTTTCACCGGCGGTGGTGGGTTGCCCTTGACGGTGACACGGACGCCGAGGGCCCAGAAAGCGTAGTACACTAGAGGCATGGGGAGGAGAGATCCGGCAGCGATTCGCAGGCAGGCGAGGAGGAAGCCGATGGGGATCCAGAGAATGGTGAGGAGAGCAAGAAGAGGGGTTGGCTTGTGGACTAGCCGGCCGTCGTGGAAGATGACTGGTTTAGGTAGTTTGTCATTTGTCACAGCCTTGACCTCTGGTTTAGGTGGCACAATGTAACCCTCCTGCATATAAAACTTAGTTGATTAGTATAAGAAGAATTGGAAAAATGCAATTTGAATTTAATGTGTTAATTTTATTTGTTAACTTAATGCATCATAATTATTGATTTATTAGCGGGTCCCAAATATTACCGGACTATAATTTCAATCCGAAGATTATGATTTATCTGATCACCAAATTATATCAATAAATTATATCAATAAAAAATTATAATTTATTTGATCAACAAATTATATCTTACCTAGATAACTCATGGTTCAGTTGAACAAAATCATTAGTCATGAACTTGGCACAGAGATGAAAACTTATGACGCAAAATTAAATAACTTGAATGTGATACGTATCTAAAAAGGGTGGGGCTATTCTCACACCATAAATTTTCATTCTTACTTCATTTAATTTTTTATTCTCAAACTTCTAAACCCACTTTTTTTATACTCACCCTTTTAGTAAGTAAGCTCATCTCATGCTGCATACACATCTTTTAATAAGTAAATCTACTTTATATTTTGTCATAATTATGATTTCATTATCTATATCATCTTATGTACTCATAAAAACACTTTTTCGATATAATTTTTTTGGTGAGATACAAATTATTATTACTTCTCAATTTAATTATATATTTGATTTCATATTTGTTATATGAATTTTCATTATTTTTCGGTATGTTTTGATATTTCTGTCAAGTTTAATAATTTTATATTTAAAATTTATATATGTGTGTATATAAATGTATGCTTTTATATTATTTATTCTTTTTTTATCTTGTTAAAGTTTTCATCTATGTTTGTTTTTTTTTCTTGTTCGATTTTGTGTTTATGCTTGATTCTTTTTTTTTTCATAGTCGATTTTGCATCTTGAAGTTCTATTTGTTCCTTTAATCTTTGCTTGATTTTTTTCCTTCTTGTTTTAGTTTGTTTTTTTTTTTTTATTTCGTTCTTTTCTATTTTCTTGTTTTAGGATGCTTAATTTTTTTTACTTGTTTCGTTTTTGGTTTTTTTTTTTTGTTTTAGTTTTACTTGATTCTTTTTTATACATTCAAATTAATTGTCTTATTTTATTATTTTTTTTTACGATGTCTTTTTTCACTAAAGGTGTGTACATTAAATGAGTGAATTTAACTATTAATGAGGTGTATATAGCATGTGGTAGATTTAATTACTAATAGGGTGAGTATAGAAAGGGTGGAAAACTTAATAGTTTGATAATGAAAAATTAAATGAGGTGAGAATAGTCCCACCCATCTAAAAAATGATTCAATATGCCTTGATTAATGCCTTAATTTTGGGGACAAGTATTAGGGTTATATAGTTTCAATATTGCTCCAATGATTCATGATTTCATGTACCATTTGAATGTCTAGTGACGTGATCATGAATAGCCAACTTTCAAAAAAATTTTGTAGTGCAAGAGTGTCAATTAGAGCAAATGGTGAACAGCAGTTACAAAACTTGAGAAATGGTCTCAGTACTTTTGTGATAAATTATGGAAAATGTTAAATAGTCTTAAAAAATTAACTTAAAATTTTGATTTGATAAATCACTATCATTAAATACGTAGTAGATACCAATAACTATTGAAACCCCATAGTTAAATCAATGATAAATATAACAGTTACATCATCAAGTTAAATTTTTAAATCAATTTTTTTTAAGTTTGTATAACATTGCTCATAAATTATTGTAAACAACGTTTGTTCTTAAATTTGGAATTTCAAAATGGCATATCTACTTGAAAATTACATGACATGATTCGATTGATAAGGATAATTTTAGATGTAAGTTTTAGATTTGTATATTGCTAGCATTAGTCCAAAATGATTCATGATTTCATGTACCACATGAATATCTAGTGCCCTTCATTTCTAGCCAACTTTCAAGAAGGTCTAAAAAACAAAAGAAAATGGATTTGATGATTCATGTTTAGTATAGAACTAGGGTATTGCAAACCTTGCACACTGCCATGAATGGAACATCAGTATTCCGATCACCAAGCCCAATCTCCGGCTGAGTCTCTCCAAAAGCTCTCCGAAGAGCATCAGCCTTTTTCTTATCTACAAGCACTCCTGGCTTACACACAATCCCTGTAGCCCTACCCTTATACGTACCTATCTCAGTCCCCAATACCATATCTGCTCCCAAGAAATCTTTCAAGAACGCTTCCACCATGATCCTTGGATTAGCTGTGAGTACGCAACGCTTACCACAAGACGAGAACACGCGCCACGACTCCGGGTGTAGATCACTAGAGTAGAATTTCGGCAAAACTGCACGCGACACCGATTCAATATCAGAGATTCTCATGCCAACGTATGTTGCAAAGATGAGAACTTGGATTCCGGCGGATTCGGAGATGAAGTAGTAGAGAATTCCAGCAAGTGGTGAAGCTAAGAGCACAAATAGGAGCCTTAAAACACCACCAGTTTCAAATGCAACTAAGGCAAAATATGGGAATGAGCTACGGCCTCTTAACAATGTTCCGTCCAGGTCCGCTACCACCGTGTCCTTTTCGCGGCCGATCGATGCGCAATTCTCAACGGTTGGGAAGGTCGTTATGGCCATGGTGGGTTTTAAAAGATAACCCAAATGGCTTTTTTAGGAGAGAGAGAGAGAGATAGGGGAATTGCTCAAGTGTTTATGAAACTCTTGGAATTTCATTTCCCTAGGGTTTGGAGTATATATAGTTCATTGAGGCAAACACAGTATGGAAAAGAATAAAGGGTTGGTGGTAAGGGACAAGAGTAGGGGTCTTCAAGAACAATGACAATATATGATTGGCGCCGAGATGTCCAAAAGGAATTGACAGCCTCTAGAATCACCATGGTTGTCTAGTTCTTGGTTTTAGAGGGTGTATTTTTTGTGCTCAATTGTGCAACATAGTTCTCACCGCCCCTCTTGTTGTGGTTCTTGTATGAATTCATAATGGGTTGAACTCAATGTTCTTGGTTTTGTAGGTGGAAATCTCTCTCTCATAACATGCATGCAGTCATTAAACAATAGAATATGTACTAGGGAGATAATTACAATTTGGCCCTTCAACTATGTACCCTATCTCCTATGACCTACAAATTATAATTATTTATAATTAAATTCATCACC
The DNA here is from genome assembly GCA_023539305.1 of Ilex asprella. Classification (NCBI taxonomy): domain Eukaryota; kingdom Viridiplantae; phylum Streptophyta; class Magnoliopsida; order Aquifoliales; family Aquifoliaceae; genus Ilex; species Ilex asprella. The sequence continues at coordinate 13,460,352 of CM042193.1, read as the reverse complement.
ACATTATACTCTTAACTATCATGTTTTCACATTGCTCCTCTAATGATACTGTTGATTTGTGAGGCACGGGATTACAATTTGTCTCTTTTTCTATTTTTTTATTTGTCTCTTTCTTTCTTTTTTATTTATTTTACCACTAGATAAGTTACATAATCAATTATAAAAAGTTTTTGGGGTGATAAAAAGTGATTTTTTAATGAGTTTAAAAAAATAATGGTTATTCATTGAAAAGTTGAGGAATAGTTATAAATGATACATGATAGAGTTTGATTGTAGGGAGCTTTAAGTTTTAAATTAAAAAAATTCTAAATTCTTAGAATTTAGAAATTGAGGAGATAAGACTTCTCAAGCCCTCTCACCTTTAAATTATTTGTTATCTATAATATAAAATACAATAGGCTTATCCAACTGTCACTAACATCTCTCACAAAACATTCATATTGATTTATGTTACACCGTGCTTTCAAATACGAGTTATCCTTAGTATAGATACAGATAGAGTACTACACTTGAGACATTAGAAACGTATGTTTTTTAGTCATTTGGTGAAAAAAATTTGTCCAAAAAATGTTGGATGATTAGTTCTGGGGACAATGGAAAACCAATTTATGTAATTGTGTGTACAATGTGAGGAACTCTATACCTTTGATGCAAAGGTGGATTGAGCTCATAGTAAAAGGGTCAAAATATATTTCTATAGTATTGTTTTTCTATTGCCATTCATGCAAAAGGCAGAAAACAGTAAAAAAAAACATGCACAAAATGCCAAGATCAGAGTATATTTCATGATTCGGTTTACATGAACTATGCAAACAACTATGCAAGACGAGCAGATTGTCTGGAAGTTGAGCCTTTGACTCAAGCTATGATCTACAAATTTTAATTTTTGGTACCATATCAAGCCATATGGTCCATGTTAAATTGATTTATTTATAATTATTGAATACAAAGTCAATAAAATGATATATTTTTTTTTTCATTTTTGGTATTGTTTTTTTTTGGGATAATGGGAAAAACTCTGGTCTGTCTTTGGCAAGTAGAGACGTGTTTATGTCGCTCAAATTCGTAAATTCGAATGGAACCTAGAGCAAACCCTGGGTTCACGAACTAGTCCCTCAACCTATACACCAGTTAAATGACGACTTGTAAACCCCCGGTGCATGAATTGGTCCCTTAACTCATACACTAGTTAAATCAGGACTTGCGTTTCAATGGAGATTTGAACCTACACCAGAGACTTGGATACAATTCACTTAAGCAACTGAGGTCTGTCATATCAACCAATCATGTTTTTTGTTGTCTAGAAAACTTGAACCTTTGACCTCAAAAAAATAAAATTTTACCATTGAACCAAAAATTCATTGGTCATGTTTCAAATTGTTGATTGGACTAAAAAATGAGATATGATATGAATAATAAGTTTTCGATATCATGATCAAATACCCACATGGTGAAATTCTCCCCCTTTCAAAAGGACACACTTTGCTCAAGTTAGTGGGTTTTCATGAAATATTCCCATGAAAACCCACAAGGTAAACTATTCCCAGAAAAAAATGTTCTTTGCCTAAGTTACTGGGTTTTCATTTTTTTTTCTCTTTATCAAATGAAAGGTTTGCATCTTCTGACAATTTATTGCATTTCAAAAGCTGGCTTCGTTACCAAAAGACAAGGTCTTGGATAATTTAAAATGAATTCATTTTGCTGTGTTTTATCCTAAAAGCTTGTCATACACACTGTTTAGTTTTAAGTGCTTAATGTATAGGTGTGAGGATGCTCTGTACATGTTTGATAAAATGCCTGAGTTAGGTTGGTTTCATGCAGCTGAATCACTGGGCAAGTAAATATAAACTTTTATAGTTTGTTGTAGGGAGATGAAATTCATTCATCATCTAAATATCGGATTTATGAGTTGTAGTTATGATAGTAGGTCTGTCAATTGTATCGGGTGATGTAGGTTCGTATTGAATCTTAGTGAATTCGTGTTGAAAAGCACTCTACTTATACCTGTTTCATTTATTAATTTGTGTCTAACGAGTCGTGTCATATTGAGTTTGTATCGTGTATAACCAGTATATAAACAAGTTGTTTCGTGTATTTGTTTTGATTGACTTCATCCATACTCGACTCATTTATTAATCGTGTTATGTCAGGTCTACTCATTTACAAAACGAGTGACTTAATTAAGGGTGTTCACCCTACTACATGAGTAGGAAATATAGTCTTCCGCATTCCTATCCGATACTTTGCGGAAGAATTTTTTCTTACCCTACCCTACCCGATCAGGTGTAGTATTCCTACCCGGCTTCCTATCCGATTAATCGGGTAGGAAGGAAGACGGGTAAACACTTTTGTAGCTATTAATTTTTTAATCATTTTAATAATTTAAATAAATAACATGCACTAATTTAACAACACAATAAATCAACAACACCAAAATCTAAAACAATTACAACAATAATTATAATTGTTTTAGCCATCAATCCACCATAATTGTTACAAATACAATCTACCATAATTGTTACAAAAACACAAATACATTAAAATCATAACAGAAAGGTATCCTATTCCAAGAAGGGTAGTGTGTAATTCAGTACTGAATGGCCTTGTCCATGATCTTGATACCTTCAAGGCCAAGTCCTTGATTGATAAGGCCTTGCTGATCTTTCAAGGTTTAGAGCTTTTGAGAACCTCTCAATTGCTTTGCTCAAGGAAAACATAAAGTATATATATTAGTTCTACCATTCATCTTAATTTGAATCAGTCAATTCCCACTTTCACAATTTGGTGGTGATACAGAATAAAAAAAAACATCTTCTCTGGTGCTTAGTGGTGATACTGATACAAAATAAATATTACCAAATAGAATCAGTCTATATTTTCGACAATAATATGCATTACATCCCTAAAATTAGCAGGCATTAGCATCAGTAAAATTTGAATGATACAAAATAAATATTACCAAATCATCCAAAAGGTAATATCAAACTCATATGAACAGATCTCTCATGAACATATCAAACCCGTATTTGGATGATACAAAATAAACACCCACATCAGCGATGATGCTGATGAATATTTGCGGATAAAGTTCTCGGCCAACCCAGAGCCAGAGGATTACGGGGGCAACGCGTAGCTAGCAATGATGTTGATGAATATTTATGGATATTAAACCCATATTTTGATGATACAAAATAAATCTATGTAAACCCATATGAACAGATCTCACAGAGAGAGAACACACCAGATGGTCCAGATCTACTTTGTTGCAGAAGAGAGAGAGGGGAATGTGATCAGACCAAACCAGACGGTCCAGGCCACACCAGATCTGAGATCGCAATCAGTTCAGACAGTCCAGACCAGATTTGAGATCGCGATGCGATCAGACCAGACGGTCCAGATCGCGCAGACAAAGAGAGAGAGAGAGAGAGAGAATGAGAGAGAGAGAGAGTACCTGAAGGTGAAGGTCCTGAACGATGGAGGAGCCGAAGAGGAGTAGTGGATGGAGTGACTGAGTGAGGTGCCTCTCGAAGGAATCGAACAGTCTGAGTTAGCAATTAGAGTGTTTTATTATATATACGTATATATATATATATATATATAAATAATTAAATAATTAGTACAGGTAGGGTAGGGTAGGAATGCGAAAATTGATGGCTATTCCGTATTCCTACCCGATTTAATCGGAAGAACAAAAACTCTTCCGCATTCCTACCCAATTTTTGCGGCTAGCCGATTTCTAGGGTAGGGTAGTGTCGGGTAGGTTAGAAACTTGCGGCTAGTCGGAAATTTGAACACCCTTAGACTTAATTAAGACCAAAATCCTCTAATTTTGTGTCTTGTTCGTGTCTTATCTTAACTCTTCTAATGACATGTATGGTCGATTTGTAGAGTGACTTGGATAGAAATAGTTTAAATTCAACCAATCTCGGTTGTAATAAATAGTAATCTAACCTATGAAATCTTATCCAAATTCAGGTATGGGGTGTTTTGATTATTATCGATCCTAATATTAATTAGGACTTGGTCTTATACCCTCTCTCACATGTGATTGATTTATGTTTTATGTAATCACTAATAATAATTCGTTTCTAAAGTCACTTTGTAACACTAAAAATTGCACAGTGACTGTACAACATAAGTATTTTAAATAATAATTTATTTTTTCTTTAATTATGTAATTTAAAATTAAAGTGAACAAAGAGAAAATATGAGAGAGGCAAGAAAGAGAAAAAAAAGAGAGATAGGTGTGAATTAGTGGATTAGTGGAGTTGTCTAACATTGAGGGCCGTGCAAAAAAGATGATATTTTTTAGTGGAAAAAACACTTTATGATGAATTTTGTACTATTGGATTAAAATAAATAAAAATTGAATCAATCTTGACTATTGTTGTACTTTTATAATTTGAGAATTTAACTTTCTAATTGTAATATTAGATAGACTAGCAATAATCCCGTATTTGAAAATGCTATACAATATCAAAAATCGAACTATTCTTGCAATATTTGTATTTTGAATAATAATTAAAAATTTTTAACTACACAATTTAAAATTAAAATGAAGAGAGAGAGATAGGTGTGGATTGAGGATATTTTTTGACGTTAAGAACTGTATTTATTGAGTTGTGTGACATCAGGGGTCGTGCAAAGAAATTGATGTTTTTGGGCATAAAAAAAAATTAGGATGAATTTTGTATCATTGAATCGAAGTAGATGAAGATTGGATCAATCTTGACCATTATTATGTTTTTATAAATTAAAAGTTCAATTTCGTAGCTGTAATATTAAATAACTAGTCATAACTCTTGCCTGAAGGAACGATAAATATAAAATTCACGCTTTCAAAAAATCGATCACGCTATATTAAATTTTTTCAAAATATATTAACTACAAATTAACCAAATATTAAATGATTAAATATATAATAGAAATGAGTTATGTGATATTTTTAGAGAAGAAATACATAAATATTAAACATGTGATAGAAATAAGTGATACAATTTGACGTTTGAGTATGACAAATGGATGATGGGTGAGATAAGTCATTAATGATGGTTTTGAGAAGAAAAATATGACTGAGATAAAATTTAAACACACTCTTGTTTTATTATAGATAGATGTTTCACATTGTCGCATCGAACGGAAATTAATGCAAGAAGACTAGGCTCTGCCATTTCATTTACATTTTCTTAGAATAATCCAGACAACTGACGGAGCAATGGGAAATCATATTGAGCTAAAAGGGATCAAATAGGAATCGATACTCTTAATCATACAATTATAATGAAATATACAATCAACCAACGTTGATTGAATTTGAAAAAAAAATCAAAAGAGATAGTTCGATTATCTTATTTTTATTTCTCGAGTTGAGAGATATATCCATGAATTAGGATCCTAACGCATATATGTACAAATGATCAAATGAGAGCAAGAATTTCAACGAACATTTGAAATATTTCGTTTTTGAGTAGGAGAGCCGAGGTGATAAAGAGGACAAACTAGTTGGTTTGATTTGAATAGCCTGCTGAAACACTTTCTTCACCTGAGCTCCCGTTCTCCATCTGTTTTTAACTAAAACTCAAAAATCGGGTTTTGGTTTAATGGATATAAATTGATCGCCCTTTCTCAGACATAACAAACTAGCTTTATAATCTTGTAAAAGTAGTCTGTATTGCAAAAATCAAATTCAGTGCAGTAATTGACGAGCCCAAATCTAACTGGGTCAGACCCAATAAATCAAGTAAGCCAAATTAACTAAAAGACAAGTCAAGCCCAGTTCATGAATTCTACCCAACCAAAGGTCCGAAGAGTCCAAGAAGAATTAGAGTATGTGGGGAGGAATTATTGGGATACTAACTCTCGAAGATCAAGACAACTTTTTATGACATTTATCTTTTGTAGCCACTCGGAGAATTAGTACCTTTGCACTCACGTCATCGCCTTAACCAAGGCCCTGTCTATAAATTGTAAGTTAGACCTATAAATTATAAATTTTCTCTACATGAGAGGACACATTGAACTCTATCTCCATACCTCTCTATGCACACATAACTTTTCTCTTCCCTAGGTATTGTACCTTTCCCGGAGCTAACCATTGTTCTCTCTTCGTTTACCTTATTTCATTAATAAAGACCTCACGACTACTGTTGCCATTTTTCAGAATGGAGTAGGACTCGGACCAAACCACTATATATTTGTGTGTTGACTCAATATTTACATTACTGGCATTGATTGTTTTATTAATTGTCCATTAATTATACCCTGTCATACACTCGACTGTTGAACTTGCACGAAACTATTTTGTGTAATACTCATCTTTGATTCTAATGGCAAAGTCATTCAACTATTACAAATGGTTACAATAAAAAGCCCACAAAAAGCAACAATGCAGAGAGAAAAAGCAACAATTCTATCTGTGGTGCAGCGAGATGATGGCCAAATGAAGGAGCAGAAGGGCCAAATGAAGAAGGAGAAGGACCTGGACTTGCAAGGGCTGTCACATTTTCCTTTGAGCAAGTGTAGTTGCAGCGACTTGGACGAACTACTCTGTACACGCCACTGCTTGTTAGAATGAAAACATCTTTCCTGTTATCCTCTGCAAATGAGAATATATAGCCCAAAGCAGCTAGAGGACTGTTGGGCACGGTGCTGCAATTGGTGGGAGAGTCACGAGCACAACCGAAAGGAATCTTAGTAGTCGTAAAATTCCCACTATCTTTAGGGCTTTCTGCAGCTGCCCACATATCCTTAGCATACAAATCTCCATACAAGTAGCTGAATATCGATCCACATTAAGATGGTTGATGTTGGTTAATTTGTTCAAAGCTTGTATACAGAAATCAAGTAAGGTTTGTTTGTTTCTCACCTTCCATGCATGCATGGATCAGTCATGGATCGATAAATGTACCCGCCTGATATTGCAGCTGATCCTTCCTTTCTATTTATATCAGAATGCTTATATCCCAACACAGGGAAGATTGGATCTATAGCGTCAGTAGAAGTATTTCCTCCTGGAGCTTGCTCAGGCTTGAAAACAATAGGGCCTTCATAAACACTCCATCCATAGTTCCCACCCTTAGTGATGAGATCCACCTCTTCATATTGATCCTACAGATTCAAATGGTCGTAACTTGTAAGCCTAAAAAATGTGTAATCATGAAAAAATGTTTCGAACAAGAAGACAGAAAGCAGAAAACGCTTCAAAATTGCTAATTAACTGATCAAAGAAATCCTTTGGCAACCATAGTTTCAAAGATTACAGGCCCAGAAAGGAAAGAAACTAATAAAAAGCTTATGAATACAGAAAAAGAGTGAGAATGTATCTGCACCTGTCCAATATCTGCACAGAGGAAGTAGGAATGCCTCTCTGAGTCAAAACTACAACGCCAAGGATTTCTTAATCCTAGGGCCCAAATTTCTTGCTGCAATTCTTTATCCTCAGAAGAAGGATTATCTTGAGGGATAGAATAATTTCCCCAAAGACCGAGGTTGACTATTTCTTCTGCACCTAAAAATATATAACAGTAGTGCAAAAGGTATCATCAAAAATTGAAAAATTGAGCAGGGCAGACTGTGTAACTCTTGCTTTCCACATGTTTCACCAAATACAAGTGGAAGAACAAAGCACCGTTTATCTGATAACATAATTCTGGCAAATCAAAAGACTTATAGGTTAAATCAGTTCACACACTCTTATCACCCTTGAGTTAAAGTCATCCGTGTTAACAAGGCCATGTAGTGCCAATAAAAGGTGAAGAAGTAAGAGTCTCTAAATGCAAAAATGGTTATGAAGGCATGTCTTAGGCTGGAAAATTACTGATATATTTCCGCAACCTTAGAGTTGATAGGTTCACATCTTTTAATATTTATATTTGCATGAAAAGTCCGTAATTCTTCACGTAAGGTGTAGGGAGTGGTAGACGACACAAGCCCAACCTATGGAGAAATTTTGGACAAAGTGATTGATCTCACAGATAGAATTGTATTCTCATGCTAGATTGCCTGAGTACTTGCTGTTGAACTGAGCAATTACCCCCTGGGTAAATGCACTAGACAGTTGAAGCAATAAAGGAAAGAGGGAAACACCCAGGCATATAAAACTACATGCATTGAGAATTATAATTATAGATAAGCCATTAAGCAATATGCAGAGAAACATGTACTAAAGAAAAATCAAAGAAACATGATCCTACATCAAGACTTCAGTGATATTAATACTCACTTGGTATGTTATCTACATCAAGCCGCATAATTTTTCCAAGCACGGACTTCTTATTTTGGGCAAAGTTGTAAGGGTCCCCTTTGCTCCCACCATCTCCCATCATGAAGTAAAGATATCCATCTGAAGGACCAAAAAGAATCTGGCCACCATGATTAGCTGTAAATGGAAGGCCCAATGTAAATATCCTTCTCACCTCTGATGGTTTGGCCATTTTTGCCTAGAAATAGATCAGAATTTCAAGTCAGCAAAAACCCAGGGGAATTCATTTACTGAACTAATGTAAAAGTAAGTTTATGATGTCTACCATTGAAGGCTCTGATGCCGATCCATTAGCAGTGAACTCTGCAACTACAGTATGATATTGGCATGGCTGAGCTGTGTTTGAAGTACCTAACTTCGAAGGGTCACAACCAACATCTGAGTTACAAGCACACCTTCCAGAACATCCTGGAGACTTCGATTTATCACAGTTAAACGATGCAAAGAAACGGCCATTACGGGCAAAGTTTGGATGAAAAGCCATTCCCATCATCCCAAAGATTGTATCCAGATAAACTTCATCGGTTAAATCCACAAATGGACTAGATTCATCAAGTCCCAACGTTTCCCCTGAGTCATGTTCAGGAACAGTGGCCAACCAAATTTTTCCTGCTTGGTTAGAGAAGAAGGCACGGTTAGATCCATCAGGATGAGCAACCATATTGAGGTAAGCTCCATTTCCAATTTTCTCGAGGCATAGACCCTTTGGGGGAGATGGAGTTTCAGTGTTGTTAAGTGCAATTGGTTTGCCACTAAAACACAAGGTATCTTTATCAGTCACACCACCAAATGCATCACAAAAATCGCTTTTCGATTGCCAGAGTTCAGTTAGCTTGGATGAGGTGGAATTTTGTGGCATTCCAGCCCTACCTTGTAACGAAGGGGCAAAGGGAGAATTGAATATTGATATGTTTTGGCAGACATCCCATACAGACGAACAAAAGCTATTTGTTGTTTCTTTTGACGCCAAGGATGAGTTTGGTGAAATGGTAGAATTGCAAAGAACAGGAACTGATCGAGGCCCTGATTTGATCCTAAATACCTCTGCCGAAAACTGGTCACATGTCTGCAAATGATCAAAATCCCAAGATTAACTTGAGCCAAAGTATTTGATCATCTGTCAAAGTTCCAATTACAAAATAACTATAACAATCAATCCAAGAGGAAAAGATTCAATAAGTGAAAAAAAGAGTAAATTGGTCTAGTTTCAATGATGGTTGGCTATAAAAGGGCAACATTATACACTAGCCTCTGGTAAAGATGACTAGGATATCAGATCATTGCTGCTATATGAACACCAATGCACGATCCAGGAAGGCCAAAACAACTTTAATATCACTTTTGCTTAAACCTATTCACAGAAGTTGTATGACTTCATTGATTCACAGAAGTTGTATGACTTCATTTCCTTGTACAGCAACAAGAACAAAACTAGATTATTTCATCCTTGTTTCCCCAAAGGTACACATAGAAGCGAGAATGGTAGAAAACCAAATTCCAATCAATCAACCGATAGCCTAATAAACGAGCATGGATGTGTGCCTTCCAAAGAAAAGCAAGCATATTAACCAGCAGTATCTAGGATAATATTCAGATATGCTGTGTGCAACAACTGAATACATTATCCAAAAGCTCAAGAACCACTTGGGATGTGAAAATTTCAACTTGATATCAGCACAGAAAGTAGGCATTAGAGAGATTAAACCTGAAGACCCTGAACATTCGGGGCATTTTTACTAGTTTAGGCATTGAAAAATAGACTATATAGTAATTTATGAAATTTCCAATTTATAAAAAACCACAAAGAAATCAATCACTACTGAGAAACACTTCTATTATACATGCCAATGAATCAATGTATTAAAAATGTGGACCAGAACTTACTGCACATAGGATTGATTTCACAGCAGAAGCACAGGCAAGATCTGATATGTTCATTGCTTCATATTGCTTCTGCAACTGCAAATCCTTGGTTGAATTACAGCATACCCTCCCATTGTATGGACAGAAGGCAAGAGGGGTCTTTGGGATTAGAGGTGCCCCTATTACAATTCAATCAAAGAAACACAATTCAGCAAAATAAAAGTAACAGATGAACCCATCATATGAGAGAGAGAGAGAGAGAGAGAGAGAGAGACTCACTCTGGTCAGTACACAAAGGGAGTGAAGAAGAAGGGTAAATAAACAACAGCAATAGACAACACAGGAAGAGGAAGATAAGAACACCACCCATCTCCAAATCCAGAGAGGACAACAAGAAGCTACAACAAACCCAGAAATAACCTTTCCTCTTCTACCTCCAGACCCTCTATATGTACAGACAACTTAGCATTGTCTCACCCAAAAGGAGGTCACTGGTCAGAATAGAGTATTAATGCTTCCAGAAGCTGTTGAAACTTCCATGAACCATTCAAAAAGCCCACTCTCTCTGTCTCCCACATTTGACAATTTCAGTTCCATGGATGAGAGTGCATTCAAACCAGAAAACAAAATCAATGTCTGATGGGGACATGAGAGTCCAATGGAGCAAATAATTCAAGGTCGGAGTTGACTTGTATATCCCAAAAATCTCAGTGGATGAAGGTGGTTAAAAAAGATGGCAATGATGGTGGAGGATATAAATAAGATAAACCAAAAGTTGGTTGAATCTTGGTGATTGTTGGAGTGATACATTTATGAGTCTTTCTTGGCTGCTGAAAAGTGAAGGGTGCCATGTAGAAGTGGCAATCCGATTGGCCTCTCATTTCATACCTTCAATCCAATCACTTGAACATAGTTGGATCTTTTTAAAAAAAAAAAAAAAATTTTTTTGGAAGCTGGTACACCTAATTAGACTTATTTGCCAAAAAATACACATTAAAAAATATTTTGAAAAAATATTTTAAAATCAATGGTTGAGATTATCAAGTCAATTTTTTAAGTCTACTTTTTAAGTACATGTAGCATTGCTCTTTGGAAAAAGGTACACTACTTGGATACAAAGACATAAATGCCCATTTTAGAGAAAATAGTACATTAAATATCTTCTAATTTTATGGGAGAACTTTAATATTTAATGCACATTGATTCACGTGTATTTGTTAATATATATGTGTGTGTGTACGCATACAAACAATTATATATATAAATATATATACAAGTATGTATATATACGTATATTTATATATATACATATGTATTTATATGTGTATATATATATATATATATTTATACATATATATATATATACACGTGTAAAGTGTAACATTAAAAGTGTAAAGTGTAACATTGAAAGTGTAAAGTGTAAAATATTATCTTATGTCTCACCTTCCTTAATAAAAAATGTAAAAGTATTACAAGGTAACATTAAAAGTAATAATAACAGTGTAACAATAATAGTGTAACAAACTATTTACACACACACACACACACACATATATATATATATCCTGTTAAATCTCATATCTAAATTTTAAATTATTTTTAATGTACCTTGATTCATTATTAAATTAAATTAAATACACATGGATTAATACATTGAGAAAGTGGTGCATTAAATACACATAGATTAATGGAGGGCAAAAATGTCACAAACAAATCAGTAAAATTCAAATAATGTACTTAGATACAAATAAGTATCAAAATTAAAGACTCAATTACCCAACATTTTTTTCTGTATATTTTTTTACAATTAAGTCTAATTTGGTGTACCTTCTTCTAATTTACCAAAAAAAAAACATAGTTGGATCATGTATTGGTAAAGATCCATTATCGATCTGGTTATATCCATATAATGCACAACCATCGAGCGGTTGATGTTTGGTGAAACTAAACCTACTCTTTAGCAGTATTATGTTCAAAGCAAGTAGTGAGATTTTAACTTCAGTTTTGTCATAAGTGCGACAAAATCTCCTATAGATAGTTGTGTGGTGTTGAAGAATAATATTATGCAGATATGTGAAATATTTTTTTTGTTACAAGATTTCCTGATTTAAATAATTACACATGTGATAATGGTGATACAGTAGAATCATTAATTTAATAATTACATAAAATTTAGGTCATCAAATTAAATTCAAATTATGTTACTCTAAACTTAAACAACAAAACCAAAAGAGTGATTCGAAATTGCTTTTTGATCTGTACAATGGATTATTTTATGTTGGTTTTTGGTTATTCTAATGGACTGGAAAAAAACAAAGAACCACGACATCGATTATCACTTGATCACGTTCTTGTCAACCAACAACAACAACATAAGATTATCTCCACTATCATACCTGCTTAAGACACACACACTCACTCACACACACACACACACACACACATATATATATATATATATATATATATTTTAAAAAATAAAAGAACAAGTGGGTTGGCACATCTTAATTTTTTTTTAATTAAAAAAGAAGGCGAATCACAAATGGGGATACTTTTGCAACAAAGAGTTGGGCAATTATCACTCGAAATACATATGCAATCTAATTATATTTGAAAATTCTCCCAATTCCAATTCAACTTATTCAATTTAGGGAACTAGGTATTCAAGTTCACCCGACTTTGAAGCTGCTAGACTTGTGGATTCAAGTTGACCCAACCGAGTTGTTTTGATTGAGTCAAGATTGGCGAACGCCTTCGTATAGTTTCATTGCCTAACTCCTTTTTTTTTTTTGCTGGTTAAAAAAAAGGGTGGAGGCAAAGAAGAATACCCAGCAACTACCGTGTTAGGCCCTCACCGGTAGGATTATAAGGTCCCTGACCGCGCTTGGAACACCTTTCGGGACCAGACCTAGCTAGGCTAGTATAACGGCCAACTACCAAGCCCTAATGAGAACTCCAGGACTCAAACTCCCAACCTCTGAGTGAGAAATAAGGCCCGTACCTCTACTAGACCACTCTCCTCGGTGGTTTCATTGCCTAACTCTCCTTGTGGTGTGCTTAGCTTCGAGCTTAGCAATTCCTTGGCTAGCTTTTTGTAATTAAATTTGATCGCACCAGTCCACTAGTTGTAGAATCGTACCCTGTCAAGGTACAAACCAAAGGGTTCGATTCTCAGTTGGTGTAATTTCTCTTGGGGGCTGACTCTATTTTTGTTTCCTTTCTTCCCATGAAATTTAAAACTAGTAATACACATTTTGTTACAGTATTAAGTAAAAAAGTTATTTTTGTTTAATACTGCCATCCGACAAAGACATTTGAAATTGCTCTCGGTTCTACTCGGATTCACAAGTCTGTGCAGCATAAACACGCATCTATTTGTTACAGATAGAGTAGAGATCTACCTCGTTACCCAAAAAAAACATCTGAGAAGGCCACCCTAGGCCGTCTACTTAAGAATAGGCCACTTAGATGGCTTTCAAAGGCCCTTGAATTTTTCCAATTTTGAGGGCCCCAAACAAGCCTCAACTTTACTTCTCTTGTGACCCAATCCAATATAAAATCCAAACCCAAAAATTTAAACCAAGAGGTTGCTGTGATCATATAGGACAGTGGGCTGGTAACCCCAAAATTAAAAGATATTGAGAACACATTAGATGTGACAGCATTATTGATTTAACCATTGCCTCATCTATTCTATACTAGGGATAACCTGTGCCTGAAGGCACAGTGCAACGTAAACCAACTAATTAATTTGAAAAAGTGAGGAGTGAAGATCTCTTATAACAGTAGCGAAACAAAAATATGATATAGGGTGGACACATTTTAAGTATTATAGATAAAAATAATGTAATATATTTTTAAATCGAATTTGATACTTAAAAATTTATTAAAAGGGTTTATTTGAAAAAAATTAATACGATAACATCTATACATTAATAATAATTTATATTATTTATTTGATACAAATAGAAGTAATATTCTATAATTTTTAATCTTCTTACAAATTTCACATTTTAGTCATTTTTGGCTATATATTCCATAATTTTTTAACCAAATGAGATTTCAACAAATCATACCAATATTCTAAAAAATCAAGTTTAATTTTCTAATTTTAAGAGATTTGGTATAGACTTTTTGATTTTATTTTTTTATTATAATACCCAACTTGTTTGACTCAATTAATTTTCTTTTCACCAATGCTATTGAAACATAATTTAGAGATTTAATGTATTGTGACAATTAGATTGATAGTGTTGGAGTCTCTTTTTAAGTATAATATATAAAACTCTTTTTCTTTTAAATCTTAAAGTGATAATATTTTTTTAATTAAAATACTATCATTGTGTCTTATACAAATTCAAAATGTTATACTATACAGATGATATTAATGATAAATTTGACCAATTTAATTATTATGTCAGAAAAAATCTTGTGTTTCAAGATCAGTGTAATCATTGACCTATTGGAAGAGAAAATATTACGGAAAAAAATTATAATTTCTTGATCATTGGATAAATGAATTTGAGACTGTATGATGTGTTACAAAATAAGGCATTATCTTTGATTTTTTAGGAAAAAATATTAAGGACAAAAATTATAATTTCTTGATCGGTGAATGAAGAAATTTGAGACCGGAGAATTGATTTATTGAAGCCGCCTTGTTTTATATTACAAACTGACTTAAAAATATATTAATTTATATACATGTAATTAAAATTGAGTTAAATCTGATAGAAAATAAAAATTTAATTTATCAAAGAGCATATCACCAAAATATTTTATATCAAAAAATTATTTACAAATATCATTTATAAAATATTTTTATTTTTAAATTAATACAAGCTATTAC